>CM076583.1:29523138-29981377 GCA_034641835.2 Pinus albicaulis | reverse complement strand
AAACAATTCCACTAAATGTGGAGATACTCTAGTTAAACCCGACAGATTTGGCTCTGGCCACCAATTTTGGTGGTGCGCTCCATAGATGGCGGAGGTTGGTAGTTCACATTAAATGTAAGGTAGTAGTGGTCACATGACCTTGGCCGTAACTGTCGGCCTAAACCCCTTTGGCTTAACCATTGTATTAAATGTCCCTTTAAATTGTCGTGGTCACATGACCCTAAGACCGCGTGGATAAGGTTGTAAGGGTCGGAAGGTATTAGCACTTAGTTCGCAGTGTTAAGGTTTTATCAAGCATGGGCTGGACCCCTTGCCACTGAAGTGTAGTTTGTTAGAGTTTAAATTTAAACTATATCCGTTACATGGTAAGAACCATAGCACAGCCCGACTAGTCGGGCGCTCTGGCACATGGACGAGAGGTCTAGGTTTCCATTCCCACTGACTCCAATTTTTCCATACGCCCTCATGACCTCTGGCCTGGGGCCATGTTGTAGCCTCCGGGAAAACCACGTGGCGCCCATTGATAGGTCAAAAGACCTTGATACGAATTTTTTTCCAAATATATATTTTTTTCGAAATTTCTATATAAAGTCAAAATGATTCAAAGGTCCAATTTTTGGAGTTTACTAGGCTTTTCAAACCTTCATAAATTTTTCATACGACCTCTATTTTTTGAACTATTTGCGACACCATAATCGCAGCAAAGAGACCTTTTCGGTCACTCAGGTTAAAAACATTTTGATCACTTTAATTTTTGAGCATTTTTGAACTATGGACATGATATCCTGATCACACCTCCCCACTGGGAAGCTTTTGGACCCCAAAAGCTCTTTGGACTACTGAACATGAAGATGAGGAGACTGTGTCCCCACTCTTCCAATCTTAACCCATTGAAATTTCCCTGATTTCATTAATTTGAGCTTTTCATGAAACGACAAATTTTTCCTTGATTTCGTTGACTAACTGTTCCTCACTTTGACCTTGTCATGCTACACATTTTTGAATCTTGCATAAAAAAAACTTAACTTTGCGGAAAACATACTGTTTCTACATTGTTCTATAATCAAAGGAAACTGAAATTTACTTTCACCTCTCATCCTGTCCTTATGGTGATTTTTGTTGAATTAGCCTTGTACTTGTGTCAATTCCTGACCAAGTTTCCTCACCATTATACCATGCCTTTCTGAAGCTAGAAATGATCATTGCTAAACCTCGTTCCCTCTTTTCTATGTTTCTTTCTCCTCTCCTGGACCTTTTCAACTTCTTGCACTATCACTTTGTTTTCAGCACCGTTTGACACCAAAGACGATTGCTGCAACTGCTTTTTATTTTCTTTCAAAGACAACCTGCTTTCAGACTGAAAAAACTCATTATTTACATCAGCATTTACATGGAAAGGATTATATACAACTTCCCTTTGTTTAATCATCATCATATGTCAAGTTTTGACTTGCATTGATGAGCCTCTTCATCTACCCTGCATTCAATAAAGAAAAGTCTATTTTTTTGTGATGAGCTCTCACAATATACTCCTTTACATCTTTCAATAAATGATACTTGTTCTCATGGAAATGGAAGATAGTTTTCCTGTCATACAAGTAAGGACTACCCAACACCATACCTGTAATATCAAGAAGAAAATCATCTAATTCAACTATGTCAATAAAATGTGATGTTATTGCAAAGCGCAACAAAAACTTCTTTGAAACCTGTAAATTTGCATCCTTACAAATCCAACCAAGTGGATATGGTTTTGGATGTGGAATGGTCTCAAGATTAATCTTATTAACTAATTATTCAGAAATAAGGTTCGCTTGCAACCCACTGTCAAATAATGTGTCAACCTTGGTATGTTTGGAAATGACCCTCACATGAAACAGTTCACTTCTCTTCTCATCACTTGGAGCTTCTATGTGACAGTTAGAAATACTGGAACTAGGTTTATTTACATTCTCTTTCCCCTTCAAGTTCTTTAGTGCCATAGCTATTATTTTTGTTTCATCTCCTAATTCTGACCCTAGGTCTTGTTCAGATATTGCAACTGTCTTCCCTTTCTCTTTGGCTTTATCTTTGGCTTTAAAACTTTCCAATTTCAACTTTGGATGAAGTTTCCAACAATGGTCTTCATCATGGCTTGTTTTATAATAGTGTTTGCAGAAGAATTTTCCCTTCTCTTTTCTAGAATTTTCATTTCTCTTTTTCTTCCATTTTCGTTTAAACTCACTTTCCTCATTCCTATCTAAGTTTTGTTTTCCCCTTGCCTCTAAATGTGTGGCTTGAACACAAACCTCATCAAAGCTTGTAGGGTTAAACATGAGAATGATATGTCTTAGGTAAGTATGTAAACCTCCTATATACTTGAGTAAAATGTCTTGACTATGCAAATCTACTCCTAGTAAAAGAGCTCTTCTTCTAAATTCTTGGGTATACACATAAACATTTTGTTCTTTAAATTGTTTAAATTTTTACCAATCCATTATGGCTTTCTGCATGTCAGCTAATGGATAAAACTGTTGTTATATTATAGAAATGAAATCGGACCATGATAATATAATCTTACCATATTTTTTGATCTCCTCCTTTTTCTTGGCTTCCCACCAAACAATAGATGCACCTTCCATTCTCAATGAAGCTAGCTGAGTTTTGGTTTCATCGTCATGAAAATTTGGAATTCTCAAATAGACCTCTAATTGCCTAATCAAATTATCTAGCTTTTCTGCATTAACTTCACCATTAAACATTGGCAATTGAGACTTAATATCAAGTTTTAGTATTACCCGTGTTCTTGACTTTGTGAGATTGAGGTACTGAAGATGAAGTAGAGGTTGATGAAGATGAATATGAGGGCGATTATGGCGACTTTCCACTTTCTCCATTTCCTCCATTAACCTTATTGGATTTATCCTCATCATTATGGCCTCCTAACAATCCCTCTCCTTCCTTGTGAAGTTTAGACCCTTCTCCTTTAATTTTCTCATTTCTTTCTTGATAAAGAACTCTCACCATTTCATTCAAGTCAAGGAATGCTTTCCAGAACACTCTTTCTTCCTCCTTGGGATCAACTTCTTCAAGAATTTGTCCTTCTCCTGAAGTTATGCTTATAGATTCTTTTTCTCCTCTTTGAGGAGAAATTAAAGGTGGAGATAATGGCACTCTTACCCTCATTGGTTGAGGATTAATTTGAGCTTTCACCAATTGACCTTCTCCTCTCTCAATATTTAGCCTAGTAAGCATTAAAAACCTTGCAAACTGTTAAAAAAACTTTGCACAAATGTTAAATAGAGAAAATACTCTAGATTAACCTAATTCTCAACCTGATCTCTGATACCAACTTGAACTGAATGGAATGTATTAGTTTTTCTATGCTAAGTATCCAAACAGTAATTAAAAGGTGTGCATAAGGTTCTCTGAAGTTTGACAGTGAAACAAATAGTTTTAACTTAGTTAAACATATTTCTGTATGAGGTTAAATCATGTAAATTGCTTATATAACACTATACAACAGTAAATAATAGAGAATTAAACATCACATATAACAATACTCAACAGTTTTTATGAAGCAGTTCACCCCTCCTGGGCTAGATCTACTGGTCCAGCTCCTAATGGCATGTCCCTCATATCTTATTGTTCAAAGATGGTAAGTACATGTGAATAAAAGCCTAAAATGGTTGTTCTCTCTATAAAAACAACTTCAAAGTGCTTGAATTAGCCAGGAATGACTATTCATTTGCAGAAAATAAAGAATGGATACCCAATACACTGAAAACACCCTAGTGGCCCTCATGGCTCCTTGACCTCTCCTGAAGCAATATCTACAGAAGATTACCTATGATGGCTCTAAAACCTCCTCCACTATGTTAAGAATGTGGTGAATACCGAAAATTGACTATCCATGCATCAAAATTGGTCGAATATCCAAGGAGTTATGGTCAAAACAGTAAACTTCCCAATATCCCTTAAAAAACTCCACTAAATGTGGGGATACTCCAGTTAAATATGACATATTTGGCTCTAACTGCCAATTTTGGTGGCACACTCCATATATGGTGATGGTTGGTAGTTCACATTAAATGTTAGGCAATAGTGGTCAAATGACCTCCACCGTAACCGTCGGCCTAAATCCCCGTTCCTTAACCATTGTTTTAAATGTTGCTTTAAATTTTCATGGTCACATAACCCGAAGACCATGTGGACAAAGTTGTAATCGTCGATAGGTGTTAGCACTTGGTTTACAGTGTTAAGGTTTCATCAAGCGAGGGCTGGCCCCCTTGCCACTGGTGTGAACTTTGTTAGATTTTAAATGTAAACTATATCAGTTATATGGTAAGAAATATAGCACTAATCGATTGGTCGGGTGCTCGTGCATGCAGACAAGAGGTCCAGGGTTCCATTCCCGCTGACTCCAAATTTTCCATATGCCCTCATGACCTCTGGCCTAGGGCCATGTGGCAGCCTCTTGGCAGACTACGTGGCACCCACTAATAGGCCAAAAAGCCTTAATACAACTTTTTTTGCCAAATATATATTTTTTTCAAAATTTCTATATAAAGTAAAAATGACTCAAAGGTCGAGTTTTTAGAGTTTAATGATCTTTTCAAACCTTCATAACTTCTACATACGACCTCTGTTTTGTGAACCGTTCGTGGAGCCAGAATCGCAGTAACGAGACCTTTCCGGTTGCCCAGGTTACAAACATTTTTTAGCACTTTCATTTTTGAGCATTTTTGAACCATGAACATGATATCCAGATCACCCCATAACAAATCATATATTTAGTATAAAATATTTTTCTATTATATTCATTATAGACAGAGCTAAGTGAAAAAATATCGATAGATGCTTACAAATTCCACAATTAATTCATGATATGCCAACATATACTCACAACCCAGATTTAACCCAATGTCAATCAATTTGTCTAATGGTTCTTCTTTGTATGTTAGCACCTGTTTGAAGACATTCATTGATGATTTTTGTAAAACAACTTAAAATATACATAAATGAAATCTAGTTAGGTTGTTATAAGGAAGTAACAATTACTCACAAACTTAGATATCAACCTTTTTCTTCCTTGTCTTTGTGTTTTATGTGTTGAATAGGTTCCATTTTCTTTTCTTTTTTGCAAGAAGATACTTGAAAATTAATATTTAATGCTAAATTGGTTATTTATTGTACATAATGAATGACAAATTCAATGATTACATATTACATTTGAAGCAGGTTGTTGTTGAGATGGCTCCTCTTGCAATGCAATTTTTTCCATTTCTTTGATCTCCTTGTACACCTTTTTGGACATTCCTACTGGCATATTTAGGATATCACCTCGTTCATATTTTGAGATTTTCATAATCTTCCTAAAATTGTAAGATGATAATTTGATATTTAATTTTTATATTGATATATGAAAAGTAAATATAACAAAAGTGATATTTATAAATAATTCTCATTTAAAGGAATATTACTTTTTCATTCCTTCTTTTTTGTCATTGTACGTCTCTTCTACTAAAAGTCTGACATGTATCATTAACCAATTCTATAGAAACTCTTCTTGTAGTTTAGATGAAATTTGGTTCTTGGAATCATTGGATTGATTTTTGTATTGTAAGTGGAAGAACATCTATACATTCGTTCCACTAGATCCTTCAAACTTCTGTAAAAGTTCTCCCCCCATTTTTTTAACCTCCAACACCACTCCAAATAAGCTAATTGGCAATTCATTTTCATTTGGATGTTCTATTTTTATTCTTTTCTTAGAGCAACATTCCTTTTCTGAGTTGTCGGTCCCTCTAGAACATTAAACATATGTGAATTAATATATTGTTTGAAACATGTTATTCAATAATTTTAAGTATATTATTAATGAAAATTAAAAAAATTAACTCATATTGAATCGACAGTATTTTTTCATTGACCTGATTCATCCTTTTGCAATTTTTCAATCAAGATTTTATGCTCTTCTGGTCCTAGATGAGAAATAATCTTATCAAGGTTGGTCATTTTGTGGCTCTGCATGATACACATTAAACAATACATATTAGTTAAACTTCCATATAGTTCAAAAATAATATTTTTTGTAAATAATTTACAAAGAACTTTCCTTTTTTTCTTTTGTTGATGTGTTATTAGTATTTTTGTTACTTGATCTCTTGTCAGCCATTTCTTTATCAATATGAAACCTGTACCATACCATTAATTAATATATTTTATAAATAAATTGTCAACTTTTTAGGTTAAAAAAATATATATCAAGAAACCAGTGCGCTTTTCATGGTGTACGCACTGATGTCAGTGTGTGGTGGTCTTCTAAATGCACTACCCAAGCAGTATAAAACACCATGAAATGCTCTATTTAAACAAGGAGCACCGGTGCGTTACATGTTAACCACCAAACCGATTTACATAGATAAAATAATAAAAATATTCTAGTGTTAGTTTTTATAGCTTATGGTGTCATGGAGGGGATGGTGTAACTTATTCTTATAAATGCCCCGTGCAAATAAGGGACCACCATAGAGTTCTCTCCGTCAACTAGGAGACTCGGTGCAGTGCGTTATATGTTACATGGTGCACCGATTAACACAATTTGTTTTTCGAAACAGCATGTGCACGATGTGCCATAATGAAATAGTGCATCGGTGCCTTATTTTAATATGATGCACTAATTAAAAAAAATAGTTTTTAAATTTTTTATCACATAGTACTTGTGTAGTGCACTGGGATAATCTAGCGCACTGGTGCGCTAGGTTACGCCGGACACACTGATAAACAATCATGTTTTTTAAAAATTCACGTAAGGGCCAACATAGATTGAGATCTGACTATGCAAGTCATCCCGTAGGTTGGATGTCATAGGCCTATATATAGCAATACAAACCCTAAAAATCTAAAATGAAAAGCACTAATTCTGAAATCACAGAAACAGGTAGAAGAAATGACAAAAACAAAAAGAATGAAGGGTTTAGGGTAAAAATGGATTTTTTTTGTTTGTGAAAATGAAAAAAAATTGAAATTTTTTTCTTAATGCATAAGAAAAACTGCAGAAAAAAAGTAAAAAAAATAATAAATTTTAATCACGAGATCGTTTGAAATTCTATGCTACATGGTTTGAATCACCAGAGGTTTTGATTTCTGATTTTCTGAATACTTCTGTTCGAATGTATTTCGCTGCTCCACAGTGCTCTCATGCTCTCTTGCTCAGGGTATGTCTCCTGCAAATATCTAGCTGAAGTTTTTTGAAAAAATAGTGAAATAATGAAAAGTGTTTAGTATTTAAAGAATTGTTTTATGAAATTAGATTTTCGAAAATATTTTGCTGCCCATTTTTAAATTTACCTCTTTTTTTTTCACTTAAAGAAAATAGAGTTGCGCTTTTTTTATTTGTGGTTATTCGTCACCGGTGCATCACTTAATAACACTGCACCAGTGCATCCATTGATAACATGACATCAGCATGCAGTAACTAAAATGCACCAGTGTAGTTATCTATACATTAGCAATGATAACAAGAAGTCCATTTTTAAGGCACCAAACTTACATTTAGGTGTGTACACCAAAATTTATTGTTGATTTTTCTCAAATGAAGGGAGAAAATATCATAATTATATCGAATAGACAATTCTTCAAAATCTAACTCGTTCCATAATATTTCTCAAAGTCCATGATGGAGTTCTCCCTATCCATCTCGAGACGTAATATTTACTTCATATTTTATTTATATTTTCATTATATAATTTAGTTTATGTTTTTTATCCATGTCAATCATGCACAGCTTAATTGAATTTATAATGTATACAAAGTTGCAGGTTCATTAAGATTCAAAATCGAGTTCGTATGCACAAAATATTCAAGAAAATCTGACACGTCGGAAGCTCTTATCAGGAGCAGCATACCACATGGCACATTTGATAGATGAAAATGGACAGATGTTTCACCCTGCCAATTGTAACAATATTGCATCTTCTAGCCACAATCCTGGGACAATGATGGTAATAATTATAATTTTTTGGTATATTAATTAATGTAATTATTTCAACATCAAACCAATTAATCATGCAATATTGTCAACATGCTTACTAATTGATATCATATATTTTGTATTAATCATGTTCAATTTTTTTTTTTTAATTATTAGGATTCTAGTGATGATGAGAAACCTACCTACCATCTTCTGTTGCACCCCACGACAATGTAAAATCGAGATAAAACTGAATTAAGAGAAAAAATCAAAGAGGAACGATACCAAGAATGGTTGAATCTACCACCGATTCAATTCCCGCTACGTCCAGATTCACCAATTAGGAATGACTACAGCAATAGTAGTTGTTCACAAGCTGGCAATGGAGGCAATCAAATAGAGCCTGGTATGGATGATTACTTAAGGGATACGAATGCCATGGAGACAATTTTTTTATATGCATTCCAAAACGATGATCAGCTAGGGGATGATGCTCATATCGCTGACACCTTTTTCAAAAACCTTCAATTTGCTTCCACCACCCCTCTCTTTGGACCTGGAAATTAGTCAAAGTCTACCTAGTTGGGGACAATGATGTTACTATAAAACTTGAAAGAAAATTTTGGCTTGTCGAATGCATGTTTCTCGGAAATTTTGAGGTAAGTTACCATAAAGTTCTCCCATATATAAATTTGAAAAATATAATCAGTACACAATGAACATTACAAATGGTCAATTTTATGAACGTTAATAATTATATTGGCATTAATGTACATTAATTAATATTTTCCATCATCACCAACTACAGGTTATTCAAAGATAAGGATCTTCCGAGTGATAATGTCTTGCCTAGTAGCTGCGAAGAGGCAAAGAAATTATTGAAAATGTTGGGTGTTGAGTACATATCATATAATGCACGTCCAAATGATTGTATTCTAGATAGAGGAGAATATGCAGACAAGGAGATATGTCCAAAATGTGCGCATGACAAGTATGATAAATAAAAAAAGAAGGGTAAATCACATGGTCCTCCTTTTAATATATTGAGGCACATGCCTATAATCCCAATGATTCAAAGGCTCTTTCGTTGAAAATAATTAGCTATTTTGCAGGGATTGCATGCCTCACACTGAAGTGAGTTGGGAGTTATGTGAATCCAAACTGATTCAATAGCAATCAAGCATATAGAGGATACATGGCTGAAAAATTCAAGGATGAAGTAAGAAGTCTACGACTCAGAATAGCCATGGATGGCGTCAACCCATATTCCCTCCAGAACACCAACTATTCTGTTTGACCTGTAGTAGTGATCAATAGCAATACCCCCCCATGGTTGTCCGTGAAGAATGAACATATTATGTTGGCTCTCATTGTCCCTGGTAGAAGACAAATGAAGAATATGGATGCCTACTTACAACCATTGGTAGATGAATTGAAGGAATTATTCGATGGGATAAATGCATATGACGTATCAAGACCCATCATTTAAGAGAGGAGTTTTACGTTGTATGGCATATGTTCTTACACAACACATGATTATTGAGGCTTAGGAGTTTTCTCTGGTGGATTACATGTTTAATTTAATTATTTGTTTATATACGTAACAATATTCTTTCGCATATTAGTTTTTTAATTCATTGTAATTGTTATGATCTTCATGATATTCTTTAACGTGCCATGCATATTAATTGTATACAATAATCTCGCATGTCTTGTAACAAAAGGGTATTTTGGATGTAAATGTTGTGGACCTTCTCTGAAATCTAGATGGTCCAAGGACCTACGAAAGCTAGTGTATGACTGCTCCAGGGTATTCCTCCTAGAAGAACACCCTTACAAAAGAGAAACATCCACTTTCAATGGTAAACGAGAGAGAACCCAACGACCTCCAGTAATGACACTAGTTGAATGGCTTATAGCATATGACAGAGAGAAGGAGAAGGAGTTCATATAAATGTTTGATTCAAATGGGGATCCTATGTTCGATGATCCAAAATTCTTCAACACCTATGTTGAGAAATTTCCCATTGGGATGAAAAGGAAATCTATCTTTTATAACCTCCCATACTGGGAGAATATTAAGATTACCCACTTATTAGATCCCATGTATATATTTAAAAATGTTTCATCTTCTTTATGGAGGCATATATCATTGAGAAAAAGTGAGACATTGGTTGTTAGGACATATCTTATTACTTCAAAAACTAAAAAGAAACATTGGCCAAGACGATTAGAAAGTACAAGATCAGAGGCAGATGCTAGTCGCTCTAATTCACGGTATTTAAAAGAAGGTGATGTCCCATGGATTTAAAAAAAATATGATCTTTCTTTAGAAAAGGAAGTTATAATGGTTGTGAGGGTGCCATCTTCATACGGGTCTTCACTACGGCGCTGCTTCACTGTGGATGACTAGTTGTCAGGGTTGAAATTGTATGACCATTTGAATCTTCTACGAGTATGTATAATGTAAAAAGCATGATTTTATTATTTCTTATATTGATAAATTTTAACCCATGCGGGGATCATAAAACATAAATAATTGTGTATATTACTGCACATGTTTATAAATTTGCAGTGTCATTATCCTTTGTTCATGCATGCGTGTGTGAAACATGAATTGCCTTAAGACCTAGGACATGCCATATCTAAATTATCTGCATTTGTACGTTAGATCACGTCAAAGGAGATTCATGTGGCTAACATTCCATGGTGGTGTCAAGAGATAGTTGAGATTGTTTGTATGTTTGAGAAGGAACTGCCGACGAGTTTCATGGACTTTAAATAGGTTCATATTCTAATCCACCTAGTAGATGAGGTTGAATTAGTTGGGGTGGTTTCCTATTGTTGGATGTTATTCTTAGAGAGGTACATGAATAAATTGAAAGATTTTGTTTGACAAAGGGAAAAACCTGAGCTGTCTGTGGGAGAGGGATACATATCGTATGAGTCTTTCTATTATGCCAGTTAGTCCATCAAGAATATTGACAACAGACCAAGTGTGGTGATTTGGGATGATGAAAGGGATGAAGACAAAAGAGAAGGGGAGTTGATCCAGACGAGTGGAAAAAAGCGCGTGATAAAGAGTAAGCGACTTATAATTTTTAAAATTTATACAAAGTAAATATTCCTTTTGAACTTAGATATAATGTATATTTTGATCTCTATGTAGTACATAATGTTGGTTTTATTTCATCAGTGAATGCCGAAATTGAAGCAATCAATAAATTTGTTCTTTACAATTCCAAAGCGACACAGCCGTGGGTCAAATTGTACGAAAAAAAAGAGGATGAAATGGGATAGTGACAAGAAATAATTTAGACGGTTGAATGGTAGAAGTGTGTCTTATCCCAATCATTTAAAAGAAAATATGCCAAAAATATTCCCCAATAGTTGGGTTACTGACCAAGTTAGACAGAAATATGGTGTAACTCGTCGTTACCCACGTGCTGAAGAGGATGCGCTAAACGTAGGGATTGGGTGTAGCAACTGGTAATAATATATTTAATTTTATGTACATTTGAAACTTAATAATGCACATTTCAAATATGATTACATCTATATTTCATATTTTAACTATTGGGTTATTATAAGACACATGACACTATGATTTTTTAACTTTTTTATAATAGGTGCATTTGTTCCCATCTATGCGGGCATATGGACACAATTTTCATACAAAAAATGTTGACGCTAGAAACATCACACAAGACTGTAGAGTGGAAGTCAAGTTTGATCAATCTAGTCTATCTAGCCACTGTGATAAAAACCTAGAATGAGGGACATTAGCTTACGTTGGAAAGATACAAGAGATCATTGAAGTGGATTTCTCTTTTTTCCATTGTGTTAGTTTTTAGGTGCAAGTGGTGGGACACCTTTGATCAGAATAATATAAAGGAATATTGCGATAGTAGGTTGATATGTATCAACTCTAAAAAGATGTGGGATGAAGTTAAGGAGTCCTATGTTTTCCCCAAACACTGCAACCAGATGTTTTTTTACCCCGATGTGTTGGATAGAGATCAATGGTTCATATTGAGAAATGACCCGAGATCAAAACATATTTTTTAGAAAAATAGTGTTATCATGCCATGCAAGCTGGAAGATAATGAGGGTGATCATGAGAATTGAGAGTGATATGGTACATGTTGGGCTTCAAAATGTCATACATATATCACTCATTACCATGCATTTTTCACCTATGCTTCCATTATATCACTCATTATTCACTACCATGTCACTTCATTTTCCCTATTGTTCATCATTAATGGGTCTCATTTATATCTTCCAAATATTATTTATTTTCAAGCATTTTTAAGAGAAATTCTTGATTAAATATTACAAAATAATTTATTTTACTTCATATATGGAAAGTGGATTGTTTTTGTGACATGTGTAGGTTCCAAGGAAGCTTCCAAGACAACTTTATGTGGCCTTGAATGATCAATTTCAAATTTGATAATATAAGCCTTATGGAGAAGATCATGACTGATGGAGAAGATCAAGGACAAAAGGGGGTTATGTGTCTAGATGGTTGAGAGATGTATGGAACTAAAGAGAGATTTGTGGATCATCATTATGAGTTTGCTATCTCATCCCATTGTATAAATAGGAGTACAATCTCCTCCATTTGTACTCTTAGAGTTGGTTTGTACATCATGATGGAGATTTTGAAATAAAGAATAATACTTTTATTTTGTCGCTTCTACATTTGAGTCTCCTTTGAAGTGGTGTGCTTGTGGAGTTATGGAGGGCCCCCATGGTCTCACTTGCATGCTTATTTTAGGTATAATTTAATTTATGTTTTTGTTTCATTTCAGCTTTTAACTCTTTGTTAGATGTTCTAATATTGGAAGAAATCTTGACGAATGTGTTCTTGTAAGAGAACCATAAGATCTCATAAAATTATTAGGTTTAGGTTTGTTTCATTTCAGCTTTTAAGTTTTTGTTAGATGTTCTAGTATTGGAGAAGATCCTACAATTCATGTGTTCATGTAAAAGAATCATAAGATCTCAAATAATTATTAGATGTAGGTTTGTTTAGTTGTTGGAAGAGATCTTTACGAATATGTTCTTGTAAGAGAACCATAGATCTTGGACAAATTAGGAATCTTTCTAGACCTATAGGTGGCACTTCTAAGTTTAAGTTGACATTAAATTGAACTCTGATTGACCTCATCAATTAGACACCA
This sequence comes from Pinus albicaulis, assembly GCA_034641835.2. Lineage (NCBI taxonomy): Eukaryota > Viridiplantae > Streptophyta > Pinopsida > Pinales > Pinaceae > Pinus > Pinus albicaulis. The sequence continues at coordinate 29,968,234 of CM076583.1, read as the reverse complement.
AAAATTTTTGAGTCGTTTCCGGGGAAGTGCAACTAGAAGGATTTAGTAATTATTTTATGCATTTGTTTTTATGGACTAATTTTTGGAACTTGGTGACAGCAGGTTCATAAAGGAAGTTCAAATTTTGGAGCATTTTTTATTTTTTCACATAGTTAATTTAAATTCAATTTTTATTTTAAACCCCCTATTTCTCACTAATCCATCTACGGAAGAGGAATTTGGCAATGTTGAACAGGTATTTCTTGGAGAGCAAGGAAAATAACCTTGAGCCAACTCGAATACAGGTTACTCACATACTTGTAAAACATGACGTAAAAATTTTAAATTTTGATGTGAGCATTTTTAAATTTTTAGTCCGTAGATGGCTTCACTGGAAGCATTCTTTTACCTAGGAAATAAATAAAAAAATCTTTCAAGCAAGTTAGGTAGAATATATTAGAAAAATAAAAATGAGATCTCATTAGAAGTCGTTCTCATTAGAAGTTTTTAGTCTTATTTTCAAAAATAAATAAAAAATAATAAATCATCATGAATAAATGAATAAATTTAGTAGCATAGTAAAAACTACTTCATCTTCACATTTCTATATCTTATTTCTGTATCACGGGTAAGCCCGGAGCTTGATTATCAGAAAGCTTTGTCTTTCGAGATTTTAAACGCTCCCGCGAAATTGCAGAAAGAGTATAGACAATGTGAGATTTTGTCGCAAATCTTGATTGTGTTTATTATCCATCCATGCTAACATGCATAAATAAAAAAGAGACAAATCAAGAGATTAGTATGCTCTCTTCCTGCAAGAAGATCATAAAATCTATTGATTTATTTCAAATAAAAATACTCTCGCTCAAAAATTGATCTGCGATATGACAATAAAGAATTTTTGAATGAGCGAAAGAGCATCTTAAAAATTTAAATAAAATTTAGTTTTTTTCTTCTAATTTTAGTTTTAAGAAAAAAATAAATAAAATAAAAATAAAAAAATGCCCACATCATAATATATATATATATATATATTATCTAAAAAAAAAATATTTTCGAAAACTAACAATTTTTTAGAAATAGGATTCAAATTCATTTTTTTTTAATTTTAGTTTAAAAAAAAAAAACAACAACAACAACAAACCAAAATAAAATTAAAAAAAAACAAACAAACAAACTTATTCAATTATTGAATAAATTCCAAATGCATCCAAGGAACAAACCAAATGAAGTCGAGGAAAGAACTAATAAACAATTTAAGCCAAGCTCACATGTTGAAATCTCAAACATTAGGGTTTATACTCTCATCATCATTTTTTTTTTTGTCAAAAAAAAATTCACATCTCCAAAGGGTTTCATTCATCATGTGGAATGATTTTCATGTGAGAAATCACATCTCCAAAGGGTTTCATTCATCATGTGATTTTCATATGGAATGATTTTAGTTTCGGCACTAGATGCAACTGATTATATGCTTGATATGGGATTTGAGCCCAACATTCGGAAAATTGTGAATGAAATCTCGTATCGAAGGGAAACCTTGATGTATGCTGCAACTTGGCCCAAGGAGGTTTGAAAGAGAGTGGGTGATTTGCTGGTTAATGATAAGTTACTTGCAAAGAATTCCATCACTCTGTATGAGAATTAGTTGCGCCAATCAATAAGAAAGAAGGTTCAAGGTAAAACAAAGTGAAAAGAATAATGCTCCAACCATAGTCTCATTTAAATATGGATAGCACACCTCCCACTTGGATCCTCTTGTTTTTTTCTATTTTTCACTCCGAGTTGAGAATGTAAATATGTGTTGTTAAATCCAACATTCAAAGAAGTCGATTTTCTCGGCTTCTAAAAAAACTTATGACATAAGAAGATCCATGTGAGGGGTTTCTTCCTTGAAAGATGGATATGTAATAAACTTCAAATCATACTCTCAAGACATATGGCTACATCAAAGAAGATTGATCCACCGTGAAGGCAATTCAAATCTCTGAAGTTGTTCCATTAAAAGAGGCATAAAGTATGCCATAAATATCAAGTCGTTGGAGTTATTCAAGCTCCGCAACTAAGGATTTCAATTTACCCAAAATGGTTGTATGCAATCCCAATTTTGCAGGAAAATATCACTCCAAGATAAATCAAATCCGATTTTTCTGTTACAAAATCAAATATCGAGGAGGCATTTCAGTCATGGATACTTAAATGATATCACTGGTAAATCTGTGGAATAGCTTTGGAGTTCAGTTACTAAAAAAACACAAATAATGAAAAAGAGCCAAGACCATTCATGCAAAGGCCTGCCTGATACGAATTTCTTCCGTCAATGTCCACGCCACCGGTGCTGTAGTTAGGCAACTTTTTACGCCAAAAAGCGTGACTTTCAAAGAGCTGTATTGACCAAGTCACTTTGTTTTGGAGGATCAGGCTTCAGCCTTAAATAGACTGGTCATCACATAAAGTTGTGATGGAGCTATAACTCACCAGGTTTTGACTTTCATGGCCTTTTTCTATTTTGTTCCATTAATATAGTTTTTCATTTAATAAAAATAAACATACAATAAAAAAGGTTTTTCTCGTTTATATATATATATATAGATATAATTTTCATTGCATTGTTAAAAAATAAATAACAAAATAAAATTTCTATTTTAATTTTGTTTTAAAAAAGCATAAAAAAAATTAAAAAAAAAATAATTAACACAAATAAAATAAAATAATAATTAAAAAAAAACTTTATTCTTTTAATTTGTTGTTTAAACAACCAAAAAATAAAAAATTTGCCCTCATAAACATTCAAAAAAAATAAATAAAACCAACAAATTCTTCCCAAAAAGATACAAATGCCTTTTCAAATGTTTATTTTAATAATTGTTAAAGATCAACCTTTTTGCAAAACAACACAAACATTTTGAAAAGGTATTAAGCAATCAAATGATTAAATTGCATGAGGACATTCAATACTTTTAGTTCAGGGGAAATAAAAGTATGTTGGGTTTTTAGAATTGTCATACATTTTAAAGTGAATTTGTGGGCAAAAGTAGGATGCATTCATTTGAGAAAAAGGGTCATGTTTGAGGGACACAAAAAATCTATAATGTCGAGTTCTTTGCCATGCACATGTGTTATCTAACACAAACATGGAGTAAATTTACTTTTCATGGTTATTTCTTTAAGAATGGGTTGATATTAATATCATGATTGAATCAATTTCAACACTTTGATTGTCCTTAATTTTCTTTATTTGGTACGAAATTTTTGCGTAAGAATCATGAAGGAACTGGCCATTTCTTCTTGAACACACTTATGTTTTCTTTCCACCAAGTTATTTTTGCAGGTTACAGGTCAATCAAGTGATCAATAAGGAGATTACATTGTGATGACAATTGGTCTTCCAAGACTAATTTCATGAGAAATTTTAAAGAACCAATTCATGATTATAAATGAAATTTCCAGAAAATTACAAGTTCTTGCAACTTCCTGTAATAGCTTAATGGTTTGACATGTTGCATGAAATATAGCTGTTGGAAAAATACTGAGAGGGGGGGGTGAATCAGTATTTAGGATTTACTCAGATCTTTTTACTTTTTCATTCATTAATAACCCATACGCTACTTTACTGAACAAGACTCACGTATATCCGCGGATACCCTTTACAGAACTCGCGTATGCATAGAGATATTAATAAACAATCAATTTTTCACTTAGATCCTTGCATTTATTCATTCATCAGATGTTTATATAGCAGTATACATGTGCAGTATTAACAGAATGAAACATCACACAAAAGCATCACACATGAACACCATGATTTTTAGGTGGAAACCCAAGTCGGGAGAAAACCACCGCTGTCGTTATCTCAGCCTTCAATATTTTATTATAGAGAAAACATTTTACAACTTATGTACTAGTGCAGACTCCTACCAGCATGCAGGCACCCACCTGCAGATGGCTACAACCTTCTCTCGTTTACCAACCTCACCTGGAAGGGAGCTTCAACCCCCTGCTCTCGTTTACCAGTCTCACCTGGAAGGGAGCTACTACCCCCTGATATTAGCACCAGCCTCTGCTGACAGAAAGCTTCTATTATCAGACTGAAGGCTTCAACCCTCAGATCCACTGCAGCCCACGTTTCATCAATTTTCAAACTGGATCAAACAGCCCCAACACAACCCTTCACTTATCAACAAACATACTTTGCCCAATGCTTCCAAACCGAACAGTGAAACCACTGTAATCAGTATATCAGATGTAACCCAAAATTTAGAATAAGTATGCAGAAACACATTCAACCATGAGCAACCATCAGTTTAGATATCATACACGCTTTTATTTAGATGGATCCACATATATACGCGCTTTCACTGAAGGCAACCCGCGTATACATTCGTGCAACTTTTCAGAAAAACCCTAACAGGTCATACGCGCCTTTGTTGAAATAGATCCGCGTATACACGCGCCTTCAGTGAAGCGAACCTGCGTATAGATCTATAAAAGATAAACTTTGCAGAACAGACCAGATCTATGAACTTACCCAGATTTCTTCAACTTCATCAACAGATTTGCGCCAGGTCTTCATCACTTCTTTTCAGATCATCCAAGAGTTTCACCATTTCAAGATCTAGAGATCTTGAACCTTCATTATGTTCATAGATACATTATAGAATCAGATCTATAAATTAAGAGCAAAGTTCCACCATACAGATATACTTCAGAGAGAAGTATTCATTAAAGCCCAGACACATACACACCCTTGCAAAATGAATTTCTTCCCCTTATATAGGTTTACCCTTTATCAATACCATGGGTCAAAACCACATTACTTTCGATGGTATTCCTGGGCGGGGTCACATAGATGAATCATTACTCAATACAATGGGTCAATACCATGGTAATGCCCCTTGGTATACTAAATTTGGAGCGCAAAAGCCCATACGCGACTTGGTACGTACTTTTCCGCGTGCATACATGACTTCCATTAAGCAAACACACGTATGCCTTGTGACATACATTTTTCATCATTGATATAGCACACACTGAAATTCCTTTCATCATTACATCCGAGTTTCTCTGTAGACACATCATATCACATATTTACACCTTTACCAAGTCCATTAAGTCAGGAAAAACTTCATCAAGTAGGTTGCCATCCTCTTCATCAAGTGGGTTGCCATCAAGGACAACACATTGCATCATATTTTCAACAATCTCCCCCTTTGGACTTGATGGCAAACCACGATGGTGTTTGATCACCACAATAGAATCTCCCCTTATTCAAACACCAAACACCATGTCTCTCCCCCTTTGACATCAAGGGAAAAGGGCGGATCAAAACAATCACAAAGTAATTCTCCTTCATCAAAGCGCTATAGATCTGAAGTGCACTGAAGTTACCATGCTCCCCCTGAATTCATGCTGAAAGTTCAAACATATTTGTCAATGAAGTGCATGACTCTATGTATGACCAAGGACTCATACTTACATCAAAGATCCAACCAAGTGGATTTACATCTTTTGACTCAACTACCCAACTAAGTGGGTTTACAAAATTGAACAAGTCCTTACATGATTGAATATTACAATTTTACATCATGGGTCTTCAACATGACCTTTTCAAAAAATGATCTTTTATGACCAAAACCAGAAAGACCTCAAGAGAGAGATCATATATCAGAACCATCATAATGCCAACAATGCAGCAAGGCTAGTGCTCCCCCTGAACTAGTACTCCTGATCTTCGACTGCCATATCAATTCTCTGATCATCAGTGCATACACGACTGTGTCAAATGGAACTCGCGTGTATACGCGACTTTAGTTCACTGAACTCGCGTATGGAAAGTGAAACATTGAAGACTTCACATTCCTTCATCTCCCCCTGAATTTTTCCTTCCTGTACCTGTCTTCTTTACATCAAATACTTTATCAGAAATAATCATAACCAGAATAACCAAATAGTACTGAAAAATGCTGACCCTCAACCAAAAAATGTCAGCAACTATCCATACGCGGCTTTCTATTCATGTACTCACGTACATACGCGATTGTGTTTTAGGAAACCTGCGTATCCAATTTAATCTTCCGAATTTAAGCATATTTGTTCTTTTGACTGGCAGAGACTACTCCCAGCTTCTGTCTTAGATACTCGAACACTTCCCTGGGCAGAGGTTTGGTAAAGATATCAGCAACTTGTTCTTTGGAGGGAACATACTCCAACTTCAACTTTTGTTCAAGCACTTGTTCACGTAAGAAGTGATACTTGATGGGAATATGCTTGGTCTTCGAATGCATAATAGGATTCTTTGAGATACTGATGGAACTTGTATTATCACACATAATGGAAATAGGAGGTGTACATTTGATTTGAAAATCTTGCAAGGTTTGCATCATCCAAAGGAGTTGAGTGCAACAAGACGCGGCAGCCACATATTCAACTTCTGTTGTGGATAAGGCAATAGAATTTTTCTTCTTGCTGAACCAAGATACCAACCGGGGCCCCATATAGAATGCACCACCACTTGTGCTTTTCTGATCACCAACATTTCCAGCCCAATCTGCATCCGTGTAAGCATGAAGAGTAAGATCAGCATTCTTTGGATACCATAGTCCAAAGTCTTGAGTTCCTTGTAGATATTTGAATATTCTTTTGACAGCCTGTAGGTGAGACTCTTTTGGATTAGCTTGGAATCGTCCAACAATCCCAACTGCATGCATAATATCCGGTCTAGTCCCAGTGAGGTAAAGTAGGTTTTCTATCATTGATCTGTATTCTGGTTGATTCACCGCTAGAGAATCATCATGAGAACTGAGATTACATCCGGTTATCATTGGTCTACTTACAAGTTTGCATTCTTTCATGCCATACTTCTTCAGAATTTTCTTAAGATATTTTTCTTGTGATAAGAATATACCATTTATAGTTTGATGCACTTGCAAGCCAAGAAATAATGTTAGTTCTCCAAGTAAAGACATTTCAAATTCTTGCTGCATGATAGAAGCAAATTTCTGACTCATAGAATCTTCATTACTCCCAAAAATGATATCATCAACATATACAACCACAATCAATAATTTATCATTTTCAACTTTTGTGTATAAGTTGCTATCAGCAGACCCCTTTGAAAAACCTTGTTGATGAAGATATTTGTCAAAACGATAATACCATGCCCTTGGAGCTTGTTTGAGACCATAAAGAGCCTTTTTAAGTTTACAAACAAGATTTTCATCATTTCCCAAAATGAATCCTTCTGGTTGTTCTATATAAACTTCTTCTTCTAGATCACCATTGAGAAAAGTCGATTTAACATCCATTTGATAAACTTTGATTTGTTGAAAACTTGAAAAAGCAAGAAACATTCTTATGGCTTCAAGTCTAGCTACAGGAGCAAAAGTTTCTTCAAAGTCTATACCTTCTTGTTGAGTGTATCCTTTGCAAACCAATCTGGCTTTGTTTCTTATAACATCCCCATTTTCATTTAACTTATTCTTGAATATCCATTTGGTTCCAATGACATTTTTATCATGTGGTCTTGGTACCAATTCCCAAGTGTGATTCTTTTCAATTTGATCAAGCTCTTCATTCATGGCTTGAATCCAACATTCATCTTTGCTAGCTTGATTGACATTTTGGGGTTCAATTGTGGATAGGAATGCCAGATAGCTAGAAGATCCCACAAGAGTCCTCCTTGTTTGTCCACCCGATTCCTTGTTTCCCAAAATTTGAGATTCAGGATGATTCTTTTGAACATATCTGGATGGAGTTTTTTCTGATAAATCATCTTCAGATTCTTCATTGGATCCACTGTCTATATCATTTCCATTTGATGTAGAAGGAAAAAAATCACCATCATCTTCTTCTGTTGCTTGTTTTTGTTCTTTAGGAGCTGCAGGAGACTCATCAATGACAACATCAATACATTCAACAATCTTTCGAAGCCTTTTATTGTAACATTTGTATGCTCTGCTTGTGGATGAGTAACCAAGAAGTATCCCTTCATCTGATCTAGGTTCAAACTTGCCAAGCTTTTCATCATTATTTTTGATAAAGCATTTACTTCCAAAAATTCTAAAATGCTTTACAGAGGGAGAATTACCATAGAAGAGTTCATATGGAGTTTTGTCACTATTTACCCGAACATGTGCCTTGTTGAGAATATTTGCTGCTGTATGTGCTGCTTCTCCCCAAAACATGTCAGGAGTTCCATAATCATCAAGCATGGCTCTAGACATTTGTTGAATTGTTCTATTCATTCTTTCTTCTATGCCATTTTGTTGTGGAGTGCCTGCTACAGAGAACTGTCTCTTTATGCCATGTTGTTCACAAAATTCAAAGAATTCATTTGATGTATATTTTCCTCCTTGATCAGATCTAAGACATTTGATTTTTAGATCTAATTCATTTTCAACCAGTGCTTTGAAGATCTAAAATTTCTCAAATGCTTCATCTTTGTGTTTAAGCAACCCAATCCAACACATTCTAGAGAAATCATCAATAAATAAGATATAGTATTCTTCTCCACGTGGAGACTTTTTCCTCATAGGTCCACAAATGTTAGTATGAACAAGTTCAAGAGGCCTACTTGATGATCCTTCTTTGGCATTAAATTGTACTCTAGTCTGCTTACCGAATTGGCAGGATTTGCATATGATACTCTCTGGTAGAGTAATATTGGGAAGACCACGAACAACTTGAAGTCTGCTTGCTTTGTTGATTTGAGAGAAGCTTAGATGCCCCAACTTTCTATGCCATAGCCAATTTTCTGAAGTTTTTCTCAAGTAACATTGATATTTGCAGTTCTTCAATACATACAGGTTGCTTGGAGTTCTTTTCCCTTTTATAATAGTTTTACCTGTATCAAGATCACGAACCACACATTTTTTTGAACTAAAGACAACTTCAGTTCCTTGATCACACATTTGACTTACACTTAACAGGTTATGCCTTAATCCATCCACATACATGACATCATTAGCCTTCACCTTTTCTTTTAGAAACACGAACCCTTTTCCTTTAATTACAGCAGGAGTATCATTTCCAAATGTAACTTTCTTTTCTTTTTCTAGAGCATTATATGCAAGAAGTTTGCTTTGGTCACCTGTCATGTGTCTTGAGCATCCACTATCAATGTACCATTGATTTTCTTCACCTTCTGCAAATAACGCTATCCCACAATTTTCAACCTGTAATTCCTTCTTTTTCCATACTTTGGAACTTGAAGGAAAATGTTGTTTTGACTGGACTTTTCTCCTACATTCAAATTCTTCATGGCCAAAGTTATTGCAATAAGCACATTCAAATTCATTTTGAAGAGGAGAAAATTTGTTATAGGTATTCTTCTTTGGTTCAATATCCACCCTTTTCTTTCTTGCTTCTCTTGTCATGATGGTTTTATATGCAACACATTGAACAACTTTATGACCAAAATTGTGACATGAGAAACATTGTCCATTGAAGTAGAAATTTCTGCGATCATGAAATCTTCTATTTGAATTTACCTGTTGGTTGTTGCTCCTTTGAGAGATATCCCTGTTAGTGTTCCTTGAGTTGTGATGATCATGCTTTACCTGTAAAGATTCTTTATTTCCTTGCTGAGTGGCTGAATGTAGTAAACCAGTTGTAGCTACTTTTAGATAATTTGGTGCTGAAGTATGAGAAGATTCTTCGGTATATCCAAGACCTGTCTTTATAAGAGGAGAACGTTGAACCTTGATAATTTCATCTAAGGTTTCATATCCTTTAGCAAATCTAAGATTCAGAGTCTTTACTTTCTCAAGTTCTTTTCTTAGACTTACTACTTCACATTCTAAATTCTCATTATGTTTCTTTGCTTCTTCATTCTTCCTTTTCAGAGTCTCTATGATTATTTTACTTTCTTCCAAGCATATTTTGAGTTGATTGTTTTGATCAAGAATATCATTGTCATCTAGAGCATCCGTAAAAACATCCTTGTCTTCTCTAGAATCATTTTCAAATGCCATGAGAAGTCTAAGATCTTGTTCACATTCTTCCTCACTATCAGATAACCCATCACTGTCTTCATTAGTATAATAAATTTTCTTAGTGCTAGATCGGTTCTTATTCCTTCTTGCTACTTCTTTCCCTTTAGCAGATGTTTCTTTATAAGGACACTTTGCAACATAATGACCAACTCTTCCACAATCAAAACATTTGAAAGGAAGCTTACCTCTGAACCGTCCTGTGCCTAGTTGGAGTTTCTTTACAAAATTTGCCTCATCTTCTTCTGAGATATATCCAGAATCTTTTGCTTCTCGTACTTCTTTCCCTTTTGTTGAAGCTTTGAAGACAACCTCCTTGACTTCATATGGTCCTCCTCTTCTCATTTCATATGCAGTTAAAATGCCATGAAGTTGCACCATAGTAAGATTTTGAAGGTCCTGTTTTTCTTCAAGAGCAGAAACTTTTGACTCAAACTTGGCCGTTAGTGATCTTAAAATTTTCTCAACCAAAGTAGATTCGGTTATTGTTTCTCCCAGATTTCTCATACGGTTTACAACATCATCAACACGTAAAAAGAAACCGGCAATATTCTCATCACTATGCATTTTTAAATTTTCATATTCAATGCTGAGAGATTGAAGTTTTGCACTTTTTACCTTAGAATCACCTTCATAGCTTAGGATGATTTTGTCCCATATCTCCTTTGTTGTATTTAGCTGCATAAATTTGACAAATTCTGCTTCATTTAGACTTCCTGTTATAGCATTGACCGCTTTTGCATTTGATTCATAATTCTTTCTTTTAGTTGGATCTGTTGGTGTAGCAGCTGGATATTGATATCCTTGTTCAACAATGGCCCATACATCTGCTCCCATAGACTGAAGATAGGATCTCATCCTCATTTTCTAGAAGATTAAATTTCTTCCGTTGAAGAGCGGAGGCTTGATAGATGCTGTTCCCTCGTGATTTCTCATCCTACTTGATCTTCCTTCTAGCGGTTAAGCCTTTTCAGAAGGACCTGCTCTGAAACCAATTGTTGGAAAAATACTAAGAGGGGGGGGGTGAATCAGTATTTAGGATTTACTCAGATCTTTTTAATTTTTCATTCATTAATAACCCATATGCTACTTCACTGAACAAGACTCGCGTATATCCGTGGATACCCTTTACAGAACTCGCGTATGCACAGAGATATTAATAAACAATAAATTCTTCACTTAGATCCTTGCATTTATTCATTCATCAGATGTTTATATAGCAGTAGACATGTGCATTATTAACAGAATGAAACATCACACAAAAGAATCACACATGAACACCATGATTTTTAGGTGGAAACCCAAGTCGGGAGAAAACCACCGCTGTTGTTGTCTCAGCCTTCAATATTTTATTATAGAGAAAACATTTTACAACTTATGTACTGGTGCAGACTCCTACCAGCATGCAGGCACCCACCTACAGACGGCTACAACCTTCTCTCGTTTACCAGCCTCACCTGGAAGGGAGCTTCAACCCCCTGCTCTCGTTTACCAGTCTCACCTGGAAGGGAGATACTACCCCCTGATATTAGCACCAACCTCTGCTGACAGAAAGCTTCTATTATCAGACTGAAGGCTTCAACCCTCAGATCCACTGCAGACCACGTTTCATCAATTTTCAAACTGGATCAAACAGCTCCAACACAACCCTTCACTTATCAACAAACATACTTTGCCCAATGCTTCCAAAACGAACAATGAAACCACTGTAATCAGTATATCAGAGATAACCCAAACTTCAGAATAAGTATGCCGAAACACATTCAACCATGAGCAACCATCAGTTCAGATATCATACGCACTTTTATTTAGATGGATCCGCGTATATACGCGCTTTCACTGAAGGCAACCCGCATATACATTCGTGCAAATTTTCAGAAAAAACCTAACAGGTCATACGCACCTTTGTTGAAATAGATCCGCGTATACGCGCGCCTTCAGTGAAGCGAACCTGCGTATAGATCTATAAAAGATAAACTTTGCAGAACAGACCAGATCTATGAACTTACCTAGATTTCTTCAACTTCTTCAACAGATTTGTGCCAGGTCTTCATCACTTCTTTTCAAATCATCCAAGAGTTTCACCTTTTCAAGATCTAGAGATCTTGAACCTTCATTATGTTCATAGATACATTATAGAATCATATCTATCAATTAAGAGAAAAGTTCCACCATACAGATATACTTCAAAGAGAAGTATTCATTAAATCCAAGACACATACACACCCTTGCACAATTAATTTCTTCCCCTTATATAGGTTTACCCTTTATCAATACCATGGGTCAAAATCACATTACTTTCGATGGTATTCCTGGGCGGGGTCACATAGACGAATCATTACTCAATACAATGGGTCAATACCATGGTAATGCCCCTTGGTATTCTAAATTTGGAGCGCAAAAGCCCATACGCGACTTGGCATGTACTTTTCCGCGTGCATACGCGACTTCCATTAAGCAAACACGCGTATGCCTTGTGACATACATTTTTCATCATTGATCTAGCACACACTGAAATTCCTTTCATCATTACATCTGAGTTGCTCTGTAGACACATCATATCACATATTTACACCTTTACCAAGTCCATTAAGTCAGGAAAAACTTCATCAAGTAGGTTTCCATCCTCTTCATCAAGTGGGTTGCCATCAAGGACAACACATTGCATCATATTGCCAACAATAGCAAAATTCAAAGGCATGAGGTTTGTTCCTAAATTTACAACGACGGTGAAATACCTATCCACATTTGAATTCGATGTCTATAGGTGACTAGTCAACACTGGTCAAACTCAACTATTTTAGCAGGCAGTCCAAAATTAAGGAGAAGATTTGATATATTTAAGCGTTTGCATTCCATTGCTATATTTGAGATTTTGCATGCCATAATTCCAACAAGAGTCATTATCCATTTTCCATTACCATATACACTTCATTACATTTTCTCCATTCCTAACCCACCAATAAAAGCAAAGAATTTTACTTACAAACTTCTTGCCATTTTCCATTTCCACTTCCTTTTTCCTAGTATTTTTCAATTTCCGCAAATAAAACCTTGCTTACATACACCATTCAATCCATAGTCCTTGAGTCTAAATATTTTTCAAAAAAACCTAGAGACTTGCATGCCTTAATGGCAAGTACTCTTGCCAATGAACAATGGAAGTACATTAATATTCCTTGTTCATTGGATCTTGTAGGTGACTCGACCACAAAAAATTTATTCTTACCTACAAAGATGTGTTAGTCATCTTGACTCTCATTGGAATCAATGGTGGGAGCTCTCATGTTGGCTAGTGGCATTCATTAATGGCCACTAAGTCAACAACTTCTTGCTATGTTCGACATCAGAACATTTATTCACATAGTAAGATTTGTGCCATCGAGTGTTGAAGACTTGAAGACCCATATTTTGTAGTAGATAAAGAAGATTTCCTTTCATTGTTTTTCAGTTTGTCATGACTTAAGGACAAGACAATAAATGAGGCTGGGAAAAAAAAATGTAACTTCTATATTTTGTATAACTTCCAAGCCTTATACATTTTCAGCCACATTCAGCAGATTCATCAGATTCATCATACTATCTAGCAGAAGATCCATCAGCAGATACAACAATATAGATCCATCTTTCATCCACAACTTGCAAAAGAAGCTTTAGATCAGAGTTGCAGCAGCTGAACATGCATGATTCATCCACTTCTTTAGGTAAGTAAGGTATGATATTTTCTAACCTTTAATCTTGAAATTATTTTTAGATGCTAAAATGATGATATTTGGAAAATATTCCACTATTTCTCTATTTCCTTTCTCATTAAAAATTTCCGAAAACCATCAGTTGGGGGGAATTGCACACTTTATTTCTTTTTCTCATTCATATTACATCTTAACCCACATAGTCTTCCCACAATTAAAAAACTACTAAAAAATGATGAGCATATTAAATGACTTCTTAAAAATTATTGATCTCAACAAAGTACATAATGATTGTAACACAAGAACCAATCATTAGAAAGAGATCTCAACAAAATAAATAATGATTGTAACACAAGAAGAAATTATTCAAAGATGCAAATTCTTTGCAAAAATAAAAGTTATCAAAAGATGTGCAAATTTAAAAGGAAGTCCATGATTGAAAGATGGTTGTTACACAAGAACCAAACATCTTGTAATTCAATCAAAGGAAGCTCATCTAAGAATAAAATCAAATAATTCATTGTAGTAGCTTGCATGAGGACTTGCAAGAGCTTTAGTTGGGGGGTATGTTGGGCTTCAAAATGTCATACAAATATCACTCATTACCATATATTTTTCACCTATGCTTCCATTATATCACTCATTATTCACTACCATGTCGCTTCATTTTCCCTATTGTTCATCATTAATGGGTCTAATTTATATCTTCCAAATATTATTTATTTTCAAGCATTTTTAAGAGAAATTATTGATTAAATATTAGAAAATAATATATTTTACTTCATATATGGAAATTGGATTGTTTTTCTGACATGTGTAGGTTCCAAGAAAGCTTCCAAGACACCTTTATGTGGCCTTGAATGATCAATTTCGAATTTGATAAGATAAGCCTTATGGAGAAGATCAAGGTAAAAATGGGGTTATGTGTCTGGATGGTTGAGAAATGTATGGAACTAAAGAGAGATTAGTGGATCATCATTATGAGTTTGTTATCTCATCCCATTGTATAAATAGGAGTACAATCTCCTCCATTTTTAATCTTAGATTTGGTTTGTACATCATGATGGAGATTTTGAAATAAAGAATCATAATTTGATTTTGTTGCTTCTACATTTGAGTCTCCTTTGAAGTGGTGTGCTTGTGGAGTTATGGAGGGCCCCCATGGTCTCACTTTCATGCTTATTTTAGGTATAATTTAATTTATATTTTGTTTCATTTCAGCTTTTAAGTCTTTGTTAGATGTTCTAATATTGGAAGAAATCTTGATGAATGTGTTCTTGTAAGAGAACCACAAGATCTCAAACAATTATTAGATTTAGGTTTGTTTCATTTCAGCTTTTAAGTTTTTGTTTTATGTTCTAATATTGGAGAAGATCCTACAATTCATGCGTTCTTGTAAGAGAACTGTAAGATCTCAGACAATTATTAGATCTAGGTTTGTTTAGTTGTTGGAAGAGATCTTGACGAATATGTTCTTGTAAGAGAACCATAGATCTCGGACAAATTAGGAATCTTTCTAGACCTATAGGTGGCACTTCTAAGTTTACCTGCCCAGGTTGACATTAAATTGAACTCTGATTGACATCATCAATTGGACCCAAATAGTACATGTGTTATTTCATCAATATTTAAAATTTTTAAGATGGTTTTTTAGAAACATTTTTTTCTAGTAAATTAGGCTAATCTATATTAATTAGAAAAGAAACAATACATATGCTATAGGCTAGTTTGGTAAGCTGTGCTTAACCAATCCTAGCCTTAGTTGTGCAGTTTCGAGGCTGTCTCCGTGGAGGAAACCGGCCCAGAAAATTCTTGAAATAGGAAAATACAAAATGCACAGCAACGCTGGTGTATCTGAAAATTAGAAAATAGGTAGGAGCATAAGTATAACTTGAGATGACATGGTCATAGCATGCTTGAAAAAAAACAAAGAGGAACTGAGCTGCTTCGCATTCCATAGTATTAAGCTTTATGATTATTGTATGGCTCTTCCTCCACTATAGGGCAGGTGTACACCTACGCAACCGCTTCCTCCATGTCAGTGGGTAGGTGCGTAGGTTTTTGGATCAGTGCACAGAGGATGGGAGCCTCTGGGTCTTCTTCGTCAGGGACACACGTCCAATTACCATATAAATTCATAATCTAGACATCTATTTCATCCCTCTCATCCTCCTGAGCTGACAGATGTTTGGCCTTGCAAGGTGGGAGGTGTGCCTCATGTACAATGGTAGACTTTTGAGGCCCACATCGACCTCTCTGCGTATATTTCTCAGGGACCTCCTCCTCCTAATCCGTGTCAGGGCTCTGTATATAGTAATTTCCTAAGGAGGCACCTTCAACAAACTCCATATGATTATTCGTCTCGCGGTGGTAATGGCCTGGGAGTGCCCTCTCTGCCCTCCATGAATGGTTCTTTGGTGCAACCTAGGAGCTATGACTTGCTAATGCAGGGGAGTGACAGTGTTGGGAGGATGAGCAGTAGGGGGAGAGGAATGAAGCAGCAGAAAATTAAGAGGACAAGGGAAATGAAGAGTGGGAAAGAAAAAACTAGTGGGTGCACAAAGACTATTAAGCTAGGGGCAATGATGGAGCTAGGATGAGAAGCACAGATAAGATAAATCATGGCCTAGAGAATTCCATGTCATGCAGTTCTAGGAAGAGGGTTGCGTAGCAGGCTGGTGACGTAGAAGGGCAGTGACTGAATCAATAAGAAAATATGTAGGACCTGACTATGGGCCTCTTTGTGCTGTTGAGCCTTCCTTTTAAAGGATCTGTGACACATATGAAGGGGAAGTTCATGATTGAGACTCACACACAGCTACATGCCATAACCGTTATCATGTGCGGGCGCGAGTGAAGAGTTATGGATGACTGGCATATCAATCCAAGTCATCATTGTTATAGGTCAATTTGGGCACCATTCCCAATGACCTGGTTAACTGGGCATCATCTCCAGGACCGATGATCAAGGATCTATCATTCCCTATCATCTCAGTTGCTATGTGCCCTAAGACAGGAAACAACATGAATCAAACAAGACTTTCATCAAGCAAGGGTTTTCCATGGTTTGAAGCTTATTATTAAGCACATGAGAGCTCACCAACATAGGCTCTAAAGGGCCTAAGTGTGTTTCATATGCAGGTAGCGCCATTCAAGGCTACTATGCAGAGAACTTCCTGACATTCAAAGGTGTGTTGGTTACATTGGGAGCGAAATTCTCATTGTTCCGGAATCTCCACTTGGCCAGTGCCTTCTAGAAGAGTTCACATGTGTCAAGCTTTGGATCCAAGTGTCCATTTGACATCTACATGACTGGAAACATGTATTTCCTATTTTTGGAATATTATTGATTACAAAACAACCTACAGTTCATCTATAAATTGAACACAGATCTAAGTGTTTGGGAGGAAGAATTTTAGTAGGGAAATGCTGGAGAATTTTCAATAGAGAGTTTGATTTGTGGAGCTGCTACTAGAGAGATTTATGCTGTGATGAGACTTGGGAACTCTGCTGGAAGGTCACTTCAAATTAGTCACTGGGTTGTAACCTCTCCTTCTATCATCAATAAAGAGTACTTCTTGTTTTTCCCTACATGCATCTATGTTTACTTTGATTTTCCATATTGCAAGATCTTGGTTGATGAATGTAGTTTATGCTTAACTTATTTAGATAACTAGCTTGAATAGATATCTATATTATTGCATCTTCTATTGTTTCAGTGTTCTTTCTTACAGGAAGCATTCAGCCAACAAAAACCGCTTGAATTTGAAGCTATAGTGGAAACGACAGAAAGGAGCCATTTAGAAGCGATCGAAACAAGTAAGCCTCCAATCCTCTCTGTGTATCTATTCTGAGTTAGGAGAAACAGTAGTAAAGTCTTTCACCTGTTTTTCTAGGCTAACACCTGCCTAGGGAAGCGTGATTTATCCATAGATTAGAATTCTGGCCCAACAAATTGGTGACTCCACTAGGGAGAATTATCTTGTTTTCTAGGTGTTTTAATCTCTAATATGCTTTCTAAATCCAACCAGTAGTTGTTTCACATAAATATTAGACTTTTTCAGAGCTTAATTTGCAAATTTAGTGAGCCAAATAGTAGCTTTTTCTTTGTTTACTGCGCCCAACGCACCCTTGGTCATGGCACAATGCTTTGCAGAGCACTGTCTCCCTTATCATGTTGCGTTGTAGAGCATTGTCTCCCCTTGTAGATTGCGTTGGCTCCTGAAAGGGACCAAATCCCATTGAATCTGACTTTGTACTTTGCTTTAGTTTTGTTTGCTGATTTGTTCTGAAAAGTTTAGTGCTCAATTGACCAGTAACTCTATATATTTATTCTCCTTTAACTGAAAATTTGTTCAATGTTGTTTTAAAAAGTTTTTCATTATCATTGAGAAGTTGATTTCAAAGTAATTTTTATGGTCGCATTAAGAATCATTTGCTTTCGAAATAGGAAATTTTCGTAAAATATTTATTTCCTTGATAGGAGAAATTATTGTTGAAATCCTCATTTCCTCTTCAAAAGAGAAATTTTTGTTTATATTCTTCATTTCATGAAAGTACAAAGAATTTTTATTATTGATATAGTGCACCTACTTTCCTTTCTGCATTCATAACATTAAGGAAATTGAAAAGAAAAACTTGCATTTGCATGTAGGATTGTGTGTTTTTTGCAAAAGAAACATTAGGAAATTTTCATTCAGTTTGTGATTCATTGATTTTGTTTTGTTCATTGATTTGTTTGCTCACAAATTATTTTCTCTCTTTCCAAAAAACTAGCGTTCTCTTACCTTAGTAGCTAGGTTCTTCATTGAAAAAGCTGAAAGTGAAAGTTTATTTATCATTCTTAGCTGCATTTTAGGAATTTTATATATATCATCGTGGTGAACCTGAAAGGAAAATTTTTAAGCAAGATCGACATAAAATAAATCTCAATTTACTTAACAACGTGTTGGAACATTAATGATAACATTTAGAAGGTCTAGGCTAGAGACGTGTTCGGGCGTTGTAAAACATAGCAGTTAACGTTAACTTGTCTGCGATACATTCCGAGTGTGATACCTCACTCCACATACGTAAGTATATCGTAGATCGTCCACATACTTTCAGGTATATCGGGTGGTGTTACAGTACGATAAGTATAAAGGGGTGATCTCACTGTGCGGTTTCGCATCAGACAGCGCTAATACGGACTTGGGCCTCCACGTACCTTTGGGTATATTTGGGAGGAAAAATTTTAGGTGCTATCCATCCATAGTGAACCGAGTTGGCTACCCTGAAACTGTGATACACCAAACACAGCATTCGGGGAGATTACCTACCCATACTTCTTGGTTCGCCAGGAGGTATTCTACAGTTCACAGTTTCTTGTTAAACCCTTTTGCCTAGCATTATCCTCTTTTTGTTTATTTATTTTTGGATAAAATAAATTAGTATTCATGGAAGAACACAATCCTACCCCCCATCGTTCATGTATATTAGCTTTAAAACCACCTTTACCACCGAAAGTTATTTCTAGTAGGCGAAGGCAGTCACGATCTACCGAATCAAGTACAATTCATATCTCTGGAGAAACATCATCATTTAAACCAGAGTTAGCTGAAATTGTTTCCACACATCCCATTTCATTTACTGTTGTCGAAATGGAGCCTTCATAGCTACCCGTGGTCACAATCCATTCAATCGATAAGACAATACCTCCTAGACCCAACGTTGTTCAATCACAAATTGATCCAGATCCTGTCTCTTCTTTGCCAGAAAATCTGAATCCTGAACAACCGGAAGTTGTTCCTACCTTGGTCACTCCACAAATATCTGTAGCCACTGAAACTCCTATATCACACAATCAACTGTATGAAATATATTTTGGGCTTGATAGTGAAATTCTTCCTCCTGGTTTAATCGCTATTGAAGAAATACTACAACCTGATACACCTTTAAGTCAAACCCGCTTTGGGGGAGACCTTTACCTGTACCAGTATTTTCCTCAATCGTTTCCATCTACTTTTGTTGATCCCATTGCCATTCAATCTCCCATTTAATTCAGAGAGTATAAATTTGGTCATACAACCATTCCTGAATGAACATCTTCGGTTGGGCCTACTGTTCCAATTATTTCGGCTCCTACCCTCGCTACTCCATCGATATTCACAACCTCACCATATTCATATTTTCACGGTGGCCCTTCAGTCCCAATGGTTACAAATCATTGTCTGGCACTTTCTCTGGTCAATCTTCAAGACCATGATTGTTACCAATGTCATCATCTGGTGTTTTAACTGGTAATCCTACAGTTAGTATTGAATGACTTTAATCATTACATCCATCATCGGGGAAATATCAAGTCGGTCCTTATGGGTCAAATCCTTTAAGTACCATATCAACTGGACTCCCAGCATTTGGAGAACAATATTTTCCATCTTATTATCCCCCTTATGCTAGGGGGAAATCCATGGTCACCCAATATGACAATACTCAGTCGCATTTTGGTCAAACTAATGTTGACATGAATGTTTGTCAATGGTAGCCCACTCTTCCTAGACAACCACAAGAAGTTGTCCAATCGTATCAACCAATTCAACCTGTTACACCCAATTCAATACCACTTGTTCATACATATATACCCCTATTACAGAATCAAAATTATTTGGTTAATTTACAACAACCTGTATCAAGGATCATTTATTCACAAGCTAGTCCACCATTTTATGGGATGTCACAAATGTAATCTGGTTATACATATCAATTGAATACAACTTACTCTAATTTGGGTTATATCATTGGTGGACAGAATTCTTGGTAGCCATAGCCACAAATTCCTCAAACTTCATATCAACAAGTACCATATCCAGGTTTTTGTCAACATAACTCTCAATTGTTTTCCATGCAAAACAACCCCTATCTGGGTTACCAACATCAAATCCCATATGCTGGTGCTCATAGACCTGTTGCCCAAGCAATTCCCTCTTATCCTGGCTATGCTCAACCTGAACTTAATAGACAATTTCCTTTTGTTGAAACCTTGGAATTACCAGATGTAAACCAGTTAACCAATGATCCTATCAATTATGCTCCTTGGTGGCCGGTGATACCACATAAATTACCCTCCAACATTCCTAAATTCAATTGAAACCCTGGAGAAGACCCATCAACTCATGTTATGAATTATCATTTATGGTGTTCATAAAATTCCCTAAATGATGATTATGTTCGATTACATCTTTTCCAGTGAATGCTCATAGGTCCGGCAGCTAAATGGTACATTGAATTATCTAGAGCTTCTTTCGACAATTTCACTGCCTTAGCTACTATATTTTTGACCCATTTCTAGTTACCGATCAGATACAAAACTAGAATGGAACTCTTGACCAACTTCAAACAGAGTAATGTTACTCACATTTCAGATCATATTCATGAGTGGCATTGCCATCAATGAATGGTTAAGACATTTGTTCCCGATCAGCTCCTTATTCAATTGTTCATCAAATCCCTATTACCATCTATAACAGAGGATGTGGCTAAAGGTGGCGTCATCATAGAAGATAAATTTATCGCTCATGCCCAATATTTAGACTTGATTTATACTCAGTATAGCATGCTCTATGAGAAAATCCCAAATGCACCGCGATCTAATTTCAATGATCCTCCTCAAATAAAGGACTCTCATGCCAGAGACGGCTTGATAGGCACTGTAAACACACACAACACTACTGCATCTTATCCTATTCCTACTTTCGAAATCAATGCCATCTCATTTGATAAAGGAAAAAGTGATAAGCAACCAGGAAGTAAGAAAAATGGGAAATCAAAGAAAAAAAAAACTTCTAACCTGTAGGAACGATCATCTGATCAAACGTTAGGACCACGGAAACCTTGTTATCCATGCGTAATCTGTAATGAGGAACATTTTGTTAGGGATTGTCCTCACTGTGCTGAAGTCTCAAAAATCATCAAGACTTCTCATGCATCAGCTGTGTTGACAGACCCATTTCCAAATCTAGACACAAATTTGGTTGCTACGGATCCAACTCCTAGTTCCCAAGTGTTAATGTTATCCACTACAAAACCTTCACAAGATATTTTAGTGTCGACGCGAAATAAAGACTATGGTATTCCAGCCACTGATCAACCTACTATCTTGACAATGATTCCATCTAATGAATCAGTACCACCTCCTGTTATTCCTGAATTGATGGTAAAGCCACCGAAGGGATTAATTCATAAATGGACATAAAATAATTGAGCAAGAGCTGCACAAAATTATATTATATTCGAAGATTTGGCTCAATCCCTTTTAGCTATGTCTGCTCTTGAGGTATTACAAAATTGTCCCTCCCAGAAGCAGGATTTATTGTCGACCATTGGTGGAATTTATCTAACTGGTTTTAATCTTGTCATCTTTAATCATACAAGCTATGTGCCACAGATATGAGAAAAATTGGCATTCTCCATCCAAGTAAATGTTCTCAATCACCTTGCACTATTATTAATGAGGGAGCATCTACATGCATTATGTCTCTAAACTGTTGGAAGTCACTTGGCTTGCTGCAATTATCACAATCATCAACGACGTTGAAGGGTTTCGATGGAATACCATATAAACCTTGTGGTATTATCAATAACTTGCAAGTTGAATTAGGGGGGAAAACAGTAATTATTGATGTTGAGGTTGTTGACAGACCCCTTGACTATAATATTTTACTCGGAAGACCATGGGTATATGCGATGAATGCTATTGTTTCTACATATTTTAGAATGGTTTCCTTTCCTCATAAAGGTACTATTACAGTCATTAATCAATTATCCTTTTTTTCCACCTCTTTGCAGGTAACTAGAAGTGTTCCATATATTGAATTACCCCAACTAGAAATCCAGAACATTGGAATAGGATTCTTAAAGGATTCCACTCTTATGGGAACCTTTGCATTACCATCACCTACAACGTTGACAGAAATTGCAAGCATAGAGACCTGCTACATGATCTCTTCCACTCTATCTGGATTAAGGAAGAGTACGGGTGTTTCTAATATTTCTATGTTGGATGATGTTTTACCGCTCAGCCCTATTGAGATACAATAGCAATCAATCCATTTTGCTTGGGCAGCAAATCCAAAATCAGCATCGCCAAGTGTTTGGGTTGATCGTTCATTAGATTTTGGTACTCCATCTGATCCATTTTCCTCAAAATTTTTGACAGATGAAAATATTTTGGAAGCAATCATGGTAGAAGGAGAACCATGGGAAGATTATCATCATCGTTCCCATCTTCCTGATTATGAAGAAAATAATCTCAGTGAACTATATCACCCATCCATTCAAAATTTCTTTTCAAATTCTTTTCCGATTAATGTAATTGAATCTGAGAGAAATTTATCAAATATTGAAGAAACGATTTCTATAGATATTTTGAGTAAACCTGGCATTGTAGAAAATATTCATGTCGGTGTACCTTGTTCTCCATCAGAACTTGATTCATATCACTCTCTTTTTCATGAATTTTGTGACCTATTTGCTTGGTCTTATGAGGAAATTCTAGGAATAGATACTAGTATAGTTGAACATAGTATTAATATGTATCCTGATGTCAAACCGGTACGTCAACGACTTCATCCTGTTCATCCGAACAAAGCTATTGCCATCAAAGCAGAAGTTGAATTTTTTTTTTTCATGCTGGTTTCATTTACCCTGTTCTACTAACTGAGTGGGTTTCCAATATTGTTCCTGTTATGAAAAAACAAGGAACCATTAGAGTGTGCATCGATTATCGAGATGTCAATCATGCTTGTCCAAAAGACAACTATCCTACTCCCTTTATCGACCATATTATTGACGATTGTACGAGATGTGAAATAATTTTTTTCATGGATGGATTTTCCGGCTACAATCAAATCAATATCGGCCCAGACGACGAACATAAGACAACATTCATCTGTCCCTAGGGAAAATTTTCATATCTAAAACTCCCGTTTGGTTTAAATAACGCTTGGGAAAATTTTCAGAGAGCAATGGATTATGCTTTCAATGACATCAAGAACATTTTTCAACCATATCTAGACGATTTACAAACACATTCATGAAAACGGGTTGATCACCTCATGCATTTGAGAGTTATTTTCTTACAATGCCGACAGTAAAAGATACCCCTAAATCCACACAAATGTGTGTTTTGTGTCGGTTCTAGTCGATTGCTCAGATTCGTAGTCTCAAAAGAAGGAATTCAAATAGACCCACTAAAGGTACAGGCTATTCTTGATTTTCCTGCACCATCAAACCTACTTCAGATACACAAATTTCAAGGAAAGGCTAACTTCCTGAGAAGGTTCATTCCAAACTATGCCAAAATGGCTAAAGGATTTACTCTATTATTGAAAAAGGGGGTTCCCTTCCATTGGGACCAAGTTGCGCAACCTTCTTTTGATTCTGTCAAGGACCATATTGTCTAAGCATCATTAATGTATCCTCCAAATTATCAAAATGATTATTTCCTATATATCGTCACGGCTGAAATGACCATCGCTATGGTTTTGGTTCAAGTAGAATATGGAATTGAACATCTGATCTATTATTTGATTCATAATCTCAATGATACAAAAGTTAAGTACTCGTATGTGGAAAATCTTGCCTTGGAAACTATTCAAGCTATCCAAAGATTTCGCCATTATATCCTGCTTCGAAAAAAACAATAGTTTCAGATTGCACCCCCATGAATGACATTTTATCACGTCAATTGCTGGGGGGGAAATATTCAAAATGGATCATCATTTTGCAGGAATTTGATTTGGAATTCATAAAATCCAAGTCAAATAAGTCTTTAGTTTTGGCTGAACTTCTCTGTGACCTTCCCTGTAATAGTACTGCAACTACGTCGGAACCATCTATTCCAGACAAGTCTTTGTTTCTGATCGGATCATCTGATCCCTGGTATGGAGATTTCATCATTTATCTCCAAACCCAAAATTTTCGACCTAATAGCTATCACTCTAATCAACGATGTATTCAATACCAAGCCAAAGATTATCTGATCGTCAGCGATACACTTTATCGTCATGGTGCCAATACCATTTTAAGGAGGTGCCTCACTCATGAGGAGGCCGAAAAAGTATTAAATGATTGCCATGCTGGGGCTTGTGGTGGACATTTATCTGGTTATGCTACCATGCAAAATATACTCTACACTGGTTACTTTTGGCCAACTATTTTTCGAGATTGTATCCTCGCAGTCAGAATTTGTCGTGCATGCCAGATTTATGACCGTAAAATAAAAAAACCACCAACGCCAATGCATCCTTTTGTCTCTGCTGGACCATTTTTTAAATGGGGTATCGATTTCATGACCTGTAACCCTCCTTTGTCTAGGAGGCATGGTTATATTATTTTCGCAGTCAACTATTTTACCAAATGGTCCGAAGCGATGCCTACATTCAATAACACAGGACAAACAACAACATTGTTTTTATTCAATCACGTCATTGCACGATTTGGGTTCCAACAGGCTATAGTTACGAATCATGGGAAGCATTTTTGCAAGCATATGATGTTTGAATTGACAGCCAAGTTAGGATTGTCGCATGATAATTCTACTCATTATCCACAATAAAATGGACAAGTTGAGGCTATTAGCAAAATTCTTAAATGAATGCTTCAACGAATGATAGGAGTTCGTAAAAGGAACTGGCACTTGATCCTGTACTGTGCCTTGTGGGCGTATCAAACCTTGGTGAGAAATGCTACCAGATTTACTCCTTTCCAATTGATGTATGGTCTGGAAGCTATCTTACCAATCCAATGCGAAATATCATTGTTAAAACTCGCGATAGACTTGTTTTTTGACACCTCAGAAGAAGAAGTGTGTCTCCTTAACCTCATCCATCTAGATGAAATTTGTCGTGAAGCCCAATTAGCCAACGAAGTGCGTAAGAGATGTATAAAGGCACAATACGATAAAAATTTCCAGCCTCACATCTACTCAGAGGGCGACTTGGTCCTTCTTTACGACTAGGAAGCTAATGTAATAGGTACAGGGAAATTTGAGCCATTATGGCATGGACCCTATATTGTCAAAAGAGTTCTTGCTACGGGTGCCTATGATTTAGTTGATTACAATGGGATTCCATTGGCACAACCTAGAAATGGGTTGTATTTGAAACGTTACTATGCTTAATCATGAGCATGATTATTTTTTGTATTATAATGTTTATATATTGTTGATTTTCATTCACTATCTTAATTTGTCTTTTAGAGTCTATTAATCCGATTTACCTTTCATCGCAGATGACTGAATCTTTGGAACCATTTGGTGGATATGCTAATGGTGCTAGTCGTAGCATGTAAAATCTATCCTCTGCAGCATGGGCCATTTTCGCTCCGAATGACGAGTTAGTGAGTTTTCAAGGGATTTGTATCAGTAGATCAACGAATAATATCATTGAGTATAGCGTGTTGATCGAACTTCTCTCTGATGCCATTTCATTTGGTATTAACCGCATAATCATAAGGTTATACTCACAACTTGTGATACTACAACTTACTAATATTTATACTGTTAGAAATCCAACACTTCTTAGATTTTTCCTTAGAGTTTGACTTTTGGAAATATATTTTGGTTTCATTCAATATCAACACATTTCCAGAAATTTGAACACTTTAACTGATTCATTAGCTAATCAAGTTTTAGATAGACATTTGCGACATAGGTAAAGAAAACATTCACATCATTGAATAGGATTTCACATTAAAAATAGGAAAAGCTATGAAAAAATATAGATAGATAGTTATAGGTTTTTTACAAAATTTGTGTCCAAGACACGTTGGTCATCTGATCTCAAAATGTATGCAAAAATTCATAAGTAAACTAGTGGTGTGCATGATAGCACGCTATAGATCTAGCAATCCTACGGAGCAACCGCATCTAATGGTTAGGAACCCAAATTTTGTGTCACTGCAGTCGCATGGGAAGTTCTTCGATCCAGAAATCCGGAATCCTAAAGGTCAACCCCTCTATGTGCTGCTAGAGCTCAGCAAGAGTCTCAGCCATATCAAGGTCTTGAAGGACTGCTCTCCTGACAACCCTCTCTGTTGGTGCATCCACTTTGTGCTCTGGTTCATCTACTGGTTGAATGCGACCCATATTTGCATTAAATTATACATTTAGTTTAGTCTTGGAAAGAAATCAAAGCACAAAAACATTTGTATAAACCTGATAAAAATAAAAATAAAACATGGTCAAATCAATCTTACCTATTGCACCCCATTGAGCACCTTCTGGTAAAACTAGATCTGGATCTCCTCGGAAGTCGATGCCTGCATATGCATACTCATCGATGGCAACAATCTGTCACCTGAACCAGGCAAAGAGTGCAGTTGAGAACACAATGATCGATTGGCCTAAATGCCGACCCATGATTTCTACCCATCTCTACATTCTAGGATCTCTAGGACTAGATATATCCAATGTAACATGTTGTGGCTGCATCAGTGGAATCTGTTCCAAAGAAAAAGAGATAAGGATCGAACCATAACTGAAATTTTTCTTCCTACCTTCCTTTGCTTTATTCAGTTGTTCCTTTATCTAAGATAGAACAACTTCAGACCAGTTGAAAATTGTTGGCTCTAAACATTCCACCGCATATTACATATACGATATTTTCACTACATGGAGTGTAACGGTGCCAGCTTGTTTAGTGATCATGAATAGGATGGTCCTCAAAGGAAAATCCCTGACATCACAGATGTTTATTTTTCCATATTTGCTAGGTTCTGACCCTAGATAACAATACTGCATAACATAATCCCTCACTGTTTCTCCTCCAACGGTAGACCCTGTGAGTGAAATGGGCAAACCTATCCTCGACAAACCGGTGAGAAAATACACATCCTCAACCGTTATGGACAACACTTGATTTTTTATGTCAAATGCCTCTATCGCCGGATCCCATGCTCGAACAAGGAACTCCAAGAGTTCTATTTGTTGCCTCATTCCCGACAATTTGAAGTACTTAAGTAGCCCGCAATCTCTTAAAGCTCTTACAGTACCCGGATCATTCTAGGAAATCATATATTGCCTCTTCTGTGGTAATGGCTCTGCCTCTATATTCGCTGCCTCTTCCTCCCCCTTAGCTGCTTCTGCTGCTCGACCTCTGCCTATGCCTTCACTGTACATATTACCTGCTGCTGTTCTTTTCCTGTCTCTGTCTTTGCTGCCTCCATTGCCATCAATGACAATATTTCCAACAGTCTCCCCCTTTGGCATTGATGGCAATACACTTCCTCTGTTTGTCTGTTAGGATCCTTTCTCCTGTTGCTTTCTCTTTCTCCCCCTTTGATATCAATGGAAAGGGGTTTGAATTCTTAGTGTAGTTTCTATTCTTTGATCCTGTGATTTTATCCTTTTTCAATATTTCATGCATTTTCTCTCTCTGGAATTTTCTGATTTTGTACACTGCTACTTCAACCGTTGGATTAGATTCACATCGGGTTCACTACTCTTCCATGTTCGGTTCACGTCGAGTTCACTGCTCTTCCGCTACACCACTGACCTTTTTGCCTTTTTATTGATTGCTTTTTGCTGAATGTATTATTGCCATAATCCTTTTGATCTTGAGGACCTATTTTCGTGCTTCCCTTGCTGGTTGATCTCCCCCTGGGAATGATATTCTCGTTTTTGTTCTCCCCCCAAAACTATTCTTTCTCTTCATATTAGGAGTAGCATCTACAGATACTACCCCTAGTCTGTCTCTCAAATATTCAAATGGTTCTCTAGCAAGCGGTTTGGTAAATATATCTGCTATCTGTTCTTTTGTTGGCACATATTCCAGTTTTACTATCTTCTGAGCCACTTGTTCTCGAAGAAAATGATACTTGATTGGGATATGTTTAGTTTTAGAGTGAAGCACAGGGTTTTTAGATATACTTATAGCACTTGTATTATAACATTTGATTGAGATAGGTTCATCAATGCTTACCTTCATGTCTTGAAGAGTTTGCTTCATCCACATGACTTGTGTACAACATGCTGTTGTTGCTATATATTTTTCTTTTGCTGTAGACAGAGAGATAGATGTTTGTTTCTTGCTTAACCATGCCACCAGAATTTCTTCTAGATAGAAAGCACCTCCACTTGTGCTTTTCCTATCATCCACACAGCTGGCCCAATCTGCATCTGTGTATGCTGTCAAAGTGAAGCTTTTACCTTTAGGATACCAAAGTCCATACCGTGTTGTTCCTTGTAGGTATCTAAATATTCTTTTGACTGCAAGAAGGTGATTTTGTTTAGGTGCTACTTGATATCTAGCCACTAGTCCTACTGCTAGCATGATGTCTGGCCTTGATGCTGTCAAATACAATAGGCTTCCTATCATGTATCTGTAGAGTTTTTGATCTATATCTACAGACCCATCATCAGCACACAACTTTCATCCCGTGATCATGGGAGTTGACACAAGTTTGCAGTCCTCCATTTTGAACTTTTTCAACATTTCTTTTAAGTATTTTTCCTGTGAGATGAATGTACCTGTGTTCTTTTGCTGAATTTGAAGTCCTAAGTAGAAACTAAGCTCTCCAATCATAGACATCTCAAACTCTGATTTCATCTCCTTAGCAAACCCTTTTTCTAGTTCATCTCTATTGCTTCCAAACATAATGTCATCAACATATACTACAATAATCAGGAGTTCATTTTCATGGGCTTTTATGTATAGACTGTTGTATACTCCACCTCTCTTAAAGCCTTGTTTTTGCAAATACTTATCTAGTCTTGAGTACCAAGAACGAGGAGCCTATTTCAGTCCATAAAGAGCCTTCTTCAGTCTGCATACATATTCTTCTTTGTCTGTTAATGAGAAGCCTTCTGGTTGTTCTATGTATACTTCTTCTTCTTAGTCTCCATTCAGAAATGTAGATTTTATATCCATTTGATATACTTTAAAGTTTTGGTAGCATGCAAATGCCAGGAAGATTCTGATAGCTTCCATTCTGGCTACAGGGGCAAATGTTTCATCGTAATCAAGTCCTTTGATTTGTGAATATCCTTTGCAGAAAAGTCTAGCTTTGTTCTTGATTACCTGTCCTTCCTCATTCATTTTATTTTTGAATACCCATTTTGACCCTATGAAATTTTTCTTAGTGGGTCTAGGAACAATTTCCCAGGTATTGTTTTTCTCAATTTGGTCCAGTTCTTTATTCATTGCAATCACCCAAGACTTGTCCTTGCTGGCTTCTTCAAATTTATTTGGCTCTATTTGTGACAACATGGCTATGTATACCTCTTCAGTTTGTTCTGTTAGCTGCATTCTTGTTTGGACCCCTACTCTCTTGTCTCCAATGATCTGATCTTCAGGATGGTTCTTCTGAGTATATCTTGAGGGAGCTTTAGAACTCAGCTCTGTATCTTCTGTTGTCTTGCTTTTTTCCTCATCATCTTGGTTTTATTCTTCATGGTTGTCTGATGGACTGCAACAGTCTGTATCTCGTGTATTGTTTGGAAGTTCTTCATCGAATCTCACATCAATAATTTCTACTATTTTCCGAAGAGTCTTGTTGTAGCACCTGTACCCTTTACTTTTGGAAGCATATCCTAGAAAGATCCCTTCATCTGCTCTTGCATCAAATTTTCCAAGATTTTCATCATTATTCTTTATGTAACACTTTCTCCCAAAGATTCTGAAGTGTTTGATTGAAGCTGGCTTTCCATGCCACCGTTCATAGGGATTCTTGTCACTGCTTGGCCTTAAGTGAGCTTTATTAAGGATATGTACCACTGTGTGCACTACTTCTGCCCAGAAGGTTTGAGCAATATTATTCTCTTGCATCATGGCTCTGGCAATTTGTTGAACAGGCCTGTTTTGTCTCTCTGCTACTCCATTTTTCTGAGGTGTTCCTGCAATAGTAAATTGTTGCTTTATCCCATGTTCATTGCATAGGTCAACAAAGTCATAATCTGTAAATTCACCTCCTCTGTCTGATCTGATGTATTTCAGCTTGCATCCTGTTTGATTTTCTGCTAATTCTTTGAAGATATTAAATTTTTCCAGAGCTTCTGATTTATTCTTGAGAAATGCAACCCATGTCATTCTGGAGAAATCATCTATTATTAGCATGAAGTAGGATTCTCCACTTGGAGTTTTGGTTCTTGCGGGTCCACACAAATCCATGTGCACAAGCTGTAGAGGTCTTCTTGTTGATAACTCATCTTTGGCCTTGAAGGATGTGCGAGTCTGTTTGCCTAATTGACATGATTTGCAAATGGTATTAGAAGGCCTCTTTATTTCTGGCATGTCTCTGACAGATCTATTCTTGCTTAGTTTGATGATGTGATCAAAGCTGAGATGTCCCAACCTTTCATGCCATAACCATGACTCTTCTAGTTTGCTAAGATGACATGCTTCATCTTCCTCTTTCACAATGTAAACATTACTCTCTATTTGAACTCCTTTGAGCAGAGTCTTACCTATGGTGCTTGATCTGACTTCACAATCTTGTGCTCTAAAAATAACTTCACAGCCTTTGTCACACATCTGACTGACACTTAGTAAATTTGATTTCAGCCCATCTACAAATAGTATATCTTGGGCCTTTCCTCTGCCATTTTCTATGCTAACTGAGCCTTGTCCCTTGATCTTTCCCGATTTATCATTGCCACAAGTAACATTGCCAGATTTCTTTTCATCAAGAGTTATAAACTTTCTTTTCTCTCTTGTCATGTGTTTAGAGCAACCCGTTGGGAAAAATACCGAGAGGGGGGGGGGTGAATCAGTATATTCAAAACTTTCACTTTTTCTGCTTCTAAAACGCATACGCTACTTTCCTGAACCTGACTTGCGTATATACGCGGATACCCTTTACTAAACTCGCGTATACACAGATATCTATTTATGTCATTAATTCTTTACTCAAATCATTCCTTCATTTATTCATTAGATATTCAATAAGCAGTAAACATGTGCAGTAAGAACAGAATAAATCATGACACAAAGCATCACACATGAACACCAGGATTTTTAGGTGGAAACCCAAGTCGGGAGAAAACCACCGCTGCAGTTGCTCAGCCTTCAATATTTTATTATAGAGAAAACATATTACAACATATAAATACAAGCAGATTGACCAAAGCATGTGCACCCACCGCGCTCGTTTACCACCCTCTCCCCGGAAGGGAGCTCCAACCCCCGACTCGTTTACCGTCTCTCCGGAAGGGAGCTACGACCCCCTGATCTCGTTTACCAGCCTCACCTGGAAGGGAGCTACGACCCCCTGACCGAAGGCTACAACCTTCAGCACCACCTTGGACCACGTTTCATCAATTTTCACACTGGATCCAACCACTTCAATAGAACACAACTTGCAGGCCACATTTCATCATATTTTCATACTGGACCCTTTCCATACTTTTAAGCACAAACATACATCACCAACAGATACATATCAACACAATCGATAGCGTAAACACAGCTATAATCGCACGTATATTTCATACCCTGCTTCAAAGAAACCCTAGTTTGCATACGCGCTTTCACTTCACTAATGTCGCGTATATACGCGCTTTCGTCCACACAAATCGTATACCGTTGTGATATTTTATTAAGATAGCCGTTTATCTTCGCCGAATATATGATGCTTTCCTCCGCGGCGAAGTAGCGGACAGATCTTCAATCATTGGCGTAGCAAAGATACTTCATCGTACGTACATTCGCCCTGTATCTACCCTTTCTATTGCATGTTCACCCATGCTCGCTTCATCACAGATCTAAGCCTTCCATAATCAGATCTAGCAAATACAAGAGAAATTCAGATCTAGATCCCCTTCTTCATCATTTGTGCATCATACATTCATATTTATCATTCAAGTGTAACCCTTTCCATTCAGATACACTTCAGAGAGAAGTATTCATTCAAGCTCAGACATCTTGCACCCACACCCATGATATGCATAATGAATTTCTTCTCCTTATATAGGTTTACCCTTTTTCAATAACATGAGCCCCTTTTTCAATACCATGGGCCAAAACAATACCATGAGCCCAAAACTACCTGGACGGGGTTAATTAGGCGGATCATTACCCAATACAATGGGTCAATACCATGGTGGTTACCCTTGGTTTTGCACTTTTTGAGCGCTTTTTCCCATACGCGACTTGGCACGTTATTTTCCATGAAGGCATTATCACACTTCCCTAGGCAAATCCGTGTATACAAAGAGACATACTCTTTTCATCATACTTTGAGCACATTTTGAATT
Organism: Pinus albicaulis; assembly: GCA_034641835.2. Taxonomy (NCBI): domain Eukaryota; kingdom Viridiplantae; phylum Streptophyta; class Pinopsida; order Pinales; family Pinaceae; genus Pinus; species Pinus albicaulis. The sequence goes on along the minus strand of CM076583.1, from coordinate 29,935,346 downwards.
CCTTTCTTCATTTCCTTCTGTACACACTGTAGATACATCATATTTTCTTCATCAAGAACATATTCTAGCAAGCACAACTTCATCAAGTAAGTTGCCATCATCTTCATCAAATGGGTTGCCATTTAAGGACAACACTCAGCACCATATTGCTAACAAACATCATATCACATCAGATTTACATCATTTACCAAGTTCATTAGGTTAAGAATAACTTCATCGGGTGTATTGCCATCAAGGACAACACATGCCAACAATCTCATGTCTTCATCTTCATTCAGTGGGTTGCCATCAAGGACAACACTCTGCATCATATTTCCAACAATCTCCCCTTTTGGACTTGATGGCAACCACGATGGTGTTTGGTTACCACAACAGATAAGTATATTGACACCATGTCACTCTCCCAATTCTTTGACACCATTATCTGCATTCAAACACCATGTCACTCTCCCCCTTTGACATCAAGGGCAAAGGGCGGATCAAAACCAGCATACTCTCCCCCTTTGACATCAAGGGCAACGAGCGGATCAAAACCAACACACTCACCCCTTTTCTCCTCATGTAGAAGAAGCGCTCTGCAGATCTGATATAAACTGAAGTGACCAAGCTCCCCCTGAGTTCATGCCGACTCTTCAAACATATTTTCCACAGAAGTACATGACTCCATGACTTCCTATCACCAAAGACTCATACTTACATCACATATCCAACCAAGTGGATTTACATATGAGACTCAACTACCCAACCAAGTGGGTTTACAAATTTGACTCAGCTACCCAACCAAGTGGGTTTACAAAATTTGACTCAGCTACCCAACCAAGTGGGTTTTAAAAAATTTGACTCAGCTACCCAACCAAGTGGGTTTACAAAGTTGACAAGTCCTTACATGACTGAATATTACAAATTTTACATCATGAGTCTCAACAAGACTTTTTCAACAAATTACAAAAATGACCATTTAAGACCAACACCAGAAAGTCTTCAAGCATGAGAACATATTTCAGAACCATCATAATTCCAACAATGCATTATACTCAGCAACGCTAATGCTCCCCCTGAATCTGTGCATCCATGCATTCTTTTCATATGACTAAGGCTCCCCCTTAGTTTGTGCATCCTGAACACTTTCACCAACAAATCATCAAGGCATCTTTGTCAACAATATGAGAAATAGAATTATGAGAACTGGAACACCACCAGAGATACCAAACAGTATCAGATATACCAAACAGCACTGCAGCTGTGCTGAAAAGAGCTGACTCCAAGCAAAAATTGTCAGCAATCAGACATACGCGGTTTTCTGTGCAGGAACTCGCGTATATACGCGACTGTGTTTCAGGAAACCCGCGTATCCACTACCATTTTCTATATTTTGACCAGATCTGATTCTTTGTGAGGCAAAGACAGTGTTCAGCTTCTTTCTGAGATATCTGAAGGCTTCCCTGGACTTCAGATAGAACAAAGTAGTTGTGTCTTGAAGCGTCATCCAATGGTGGTAGCATAAGCCCATTAGTAACCAAGTCTTCATATTCCGTGCAGCATCAATACATTCTTTCCAAGAGAAATTATCATACCAGAACAACATCTTCAGATATGTGTCAAGCAATCATCTATGTGGTCCAAAATCACCATGATCTTCAAGATTAAACATGAAGTAACATATGTAGGCAAAATATCTCAACCATAGTAACAAACTCTGCATGATCTCTTTTTATTTCTGAATCAATCGACATCCAACTCATCCATGTGTGAACACAAAAGATACTTATCAGCAACCAGGGCTCAAAATCTCATCATAATAATCCATGTACCAAGTCATCATCATTTGAGCATGAGTATCATAAAGACCAAAGAATAAGCAATCACATTGCCAACAATGCAATCATCAACCTGCTACTCCCCCTAAACCAGTGCAATTGCTTAACTTGTGCAATCCTGAATACCTTTATCAGCAAGTCATCAGCAACCATCTTTGCATGATCTGTCCTTATCTCTGAATACTAAGACTTTTATCTCAGCAACGAATGTTCTTCATCATAAAGCAACCAGGCTTCATCCATAATCTTCAACACAAGAACCCATGTATCATTTCATTATCATGAGTATAACCAGAATAATGCTAACAGTGCAATCATCAGCAGTCAGACTGATGCTCCCCCTGGACCTCTGCTCCAGATCTTCAGCTATCAGATAAATTTTCTCATCATCAATGCATACGCGGCTATGTCAGCTGGAACTCGCGTGTATACGCGACTTTGTTTCATAGAACCCGCGTATGGAAAGTGGAGCATAGAAAATTTTCATCTTCCTTCATTTCCTTCTGAGCTTGTACCTCCTGTACCTGTCCTTTCCACATCAGAAGCGCTGTCAGAAGTAAACATAACCAGAATAATCAAATCAACCTTGAGAGTCATCATGCATTGCTCCCCTTGTGACGATACATTACTAGATCTCATAATGTATCTCACATCATTCCTGCAGTCAATCAGAGAAGTAAGCTTCAGAAGCGCATGACTGCAGTAAGGTCAGAATTCCCTACGTTTCTGATCGGTCCTTGAATTGAGTGTTTTCTTCAAGAAAATCATTGTCTTCTAGAGCATCCACAAAAGTATCCTTTTCTTCTATAGATTGATTCTTATTCCATCCCTCCATCCTTTTCCAGACTTGTTTAAACTTTCTATTTGTGTGCTGGAAGTTATCCAATTTCTTATATCTGTTCAGCCTGCATTCCTTTTCTACATGTCCATACTTGTTACAAGAATAACATCTCATATGTCCAGAGTAATAAGAATTATAATGAGTATTTCTGATATTCTTTCTTTTACAATCAGCTGCTTTATGTCCATACTTGTTACATGAGAAAAAATATTCCTTGAAGCTCCCAGAGTACCTGTTTATTTGTGGCTGAATTGTTCTGCTTCTGCAATTTGCTGCAACATGCCCATAGTTATGACATTTAAAACATTCAACGTTCTTGAATGAATTCATGATTGTTGGTTGATCTTTTGTTTCTTTCAACACATCAGGTTTTGCATTGACATCTTCTGAATTTTTGGCACTTCCTTGTGAGCTAGATTCTCCTTTAACAGTTTCATGGAAACCAAGACCATGTTTGATAGCAGGAGACCTTTGATTACTCAGAATATTGTCCAAAATGTAGTACTATCATGAAACCTCAAAAGTTTAACCTTTTCTTCTAATTTACCTTTGAGAATGTTTACCTCAACTTCCAAGGCTTGACATTGCTTTGTCATGCTTTCTTCTTTTCTTATTCCATCTTCAACTTGATCCTTCAGATTTAGAATCTCTTCTTTCAACCAATCTTCATTTCCTTCACATGTTTGTTGCAGCTCTTCATTCTTCTTATTTGAGTTTTCCAGATCTTCTTTGAGAGAGATGATTTCTACTTCTAGTTCTTTAATACGATTTTGATACTTGTCCACCTGTCCATTCAGCATTTCTATTTGTTCTTTCATTTGAGAGATCATCTCTTTGTTGATAGAATCTTTCTTATCAATTGCTCTTTGTTGTTCTTCATCTTTGATCTTGAGAGCTTTCTCTGTTTCCAAAACACTATTTTCACAAACTTCATTATTGTTTGTATCATCAAGATCATGCAAAGGATGACCCCAATCACTATCTGATTCATCTTCTTCAATTTCTGCTAACCATGTTTTCTGAGTAGGCTTCGTAGGCTTGTTTTGAGTAGGCTTCTTCTTTTTCTTCTTTGCCATGAGCACTTGTAGAGCTTCGTCAGAATCTGTTTCATCTTCTTCAATTTTTGCTATACATGATTTCTGAGGTATCTCCTTGTTTCGAGTAGCCTTCTTCTTTTTCTTCTTAGCCATGAGCACTTTCAAATCTTGGTCAAAATCTTCTTCATCTTCACTGGACACTTCATCATTATCTTCTTTTGCATAATAACTCTTTCTCTTTTCAAATTGATTCCCTTTACCATGTTTTTCTCTATAAGGACATTTAGCAGCATAGTGACCAACTTTTCCACACTCAAAACATTTGAAGGGAAGCTTACCTTTGAATCTTCCAGTACCTAGTTAGAGCTTTCTCACGAAATTCGCTTCTTCTTCATCGGATATATAGCTGGATTCTTTGACAACTTCCTTTTCCTTTCCTTTTGTAGATGCCTTAAAAGCAGCTTCTCTTATTTGAGAAGGACCTCCTTGTCTCATTTCAAAAGCAGTCAGAGTACCATGTAATTTAACAATAGTAAGCGTTTGCAGATCTTGCCTTTCTTCAATAGCTGAAACTTTAGAGTCAAATTTTGAAGTCAAGGATCTTAAGACCTTTTCCACCAGAGTAGTATCAGTTATGGTTTCACCCAAATTTCTCATTCGATTTACAATATCATCCAGAAGAAGAAAGAAACTGGCAACACTCTCATCACTATGCATCTTCAAATTTTCATATTCAATTCTAAGAGTTTGGAGTTTTGCACTTTTTACCTTTGTGTCTCCTTCATAGCTTAGAATGATTTTGTCCCATATATCTTTTGTTGAATGTAGCTGCATCACTTTAGCAAATTCTGATTCATACATGCTTCCCAATAAGACATTCACTGCTTTGGCATTGATTTCATACTTCTTTCTTTCAGCTGCATCAGTAGGAATACTTGCCGGGTATTGATAACCTTCTTCCACGATTGCCCATACATCTGCACCAAGACTTTGCAGATAAGCTTTTGTACGTACCTTCTAGAAGATTAGATTGCTTCCATTGAATAGAGGTGGCTTTATAGACATTACCCCTTCTTGACTTCCCATTGCGACGGATCTCCTTTAAGCGATCAAGCTTCTGCACAAGGACCCGCTCTGATACCAATTGTTGGGAAAAATACTGAGAGGGGGGGGGTGAATCAGTATTTACTGCATATTCAAAACTTTCACTTTTTCTTGCTTCTAAAACGCATACGCTACTTTCCTGAACCAGACTTGCGTATATACGCGGATACCCTTTACGAAACTCGCGTATACACATATATCTATTTATGTCATTAATTCTTCACTTAAATCATTCCTTCATTTATTCATCAGATATTCAATAAGCAGTAAACATGTGCAGTAAGAACAGAATAAATCATCACACAAGGCATCACACATGAACACCAGGATTTTTAGGTGGAAACCCAAGTCGGGAGAAAACCACCGCTGCAGTTGCTCAGCCTTCAATATTTTATTATAGAAAAAACATCTTACAACATATGTGCTGGCGCAGACTTGACCAGCACGCAGGCACCCACCTGCGCTCGTTGTCGTTCTCTCTTCCTGAAGAGCTCCGTCCCCCGACTCGCTGGCCTCACTTCTCTCCCCGGAGGGAGCCACGACCCCCGATCTCGGCTGGTCAGCCACCTGGAAGGGAGCTACAACCCCCTGACTGAAGGCTACAACCTTCAGCACCACCTTGGACCACGTTTCATCAATTTTCACACTGGATCCAACAACTTCAATAAAATAACATTTGCAAGCCACATTTCATCTTACTTTCAGACTGGACCCTTTCCATACTTTTAAGCACAACATACATCACCAACAGATACTTATCAACACAGATCAGATAGCAGAAACACAGCAGAACAGATCAGATATTTCATACCCCTTGCTTCAGCAAACCCTAGTTTGCATACGCGCTTTTACTTCACCGATGTCGCGTATATACGCGCTTCCGTCCACACAAACCAGCGTATACCTCAGTGTATATTTTATTGCGCATACGCGCTTTCTCTTCGCTGAAGCCGCGTATATACGTGCTTCCTCCACGGCGAAGTAGCGTATAGATCTTCAATCATTACAGAGCAGCATACTTCATCAGATCAGATATTCAGTTCAGATCTACCCTTTTGCTTCAGACAGATGTTCGCCTAGATGCTCGCCTCATCACAGATCTAAGTCTTCCATAATCAGATCTAGCAAATATAAGAGCAAATCAGATCTAGATCCCCTTCTTCATCATTGGTGCTTCATACATTCAGATTTATCATTCAAGTGTAACCCTTTCCATTCAGATATACTTCAGAGAGAAGTATTCATTCAAGCTCAGACATCTTGCACCACACCCCTATTATGCATAATGAATTTGTTCTCCTTATATAGGTTTATCCTTTTTCAATACCATGAGCCCCTTTTTTAATACCATGGGCCAAAACAATACCATGAGCTCAAAACTACCTGGACGGGGTCAATTAGGCGGATCATTACCCAATACCATGGGTCAATACCATGGTGGTTACCCTTGGTTTTGCACTTTTTGAGCGCTTTAGCCCATACGCGACTTGGCACGTTATTTTCCGCGTGCATACGCGACTTCCCCTAGGCCAATCCGCGTATACAGAGAGACATACTCTTTTCATCATATTTTGAGCACATTCTGAATTCCTTTCTTCATTGCCTTCTGTACACACTGTAGAAACATCATATTTTCTTCATCAGGAACATATTCTCTCAAGTACAACTTCATCAAGTAAGTTGTCATCATCTTCATCAAGTGGGTTGCTTTTCAAGGACAACACTCAGCATCATATTGTCAACAAACATCAGATTTACATCATTTACCAAGTCCATCAAGTCAAGAATAACTTCATCAGGTGTATTGCCATCAAGGACAACATATGTCAACAGTCGCATGTCTTCATCTCCATTCAGTGGGTTGCCACTGGCGATAAATACTCAGACTACATTTCCAACACAACCACTATCCAAATAACATTGGCTTTTCAGATCTTGAGCAGTTAGAGCCAGGTCACACTTATTCACCTTCTTTATCCACTGGAGGCACCCTTTTGTTTGGTATCTTTTGTGAGGTGATGAACTACATCTTCTTAGAGGACATTTGGAAGATATATGTCCAACTTGATTGCATACACAACATTTGATCATAATTTTTGCAGAATTATGAGTATGAACAAAATTTCTTTGATTCATAAACCTCCTTGAGGTGTTAAACATCAATCTTTGTCCATACTTTCTACACTCAATGATTTTATGGCCAAATTCCTTACAATAAAAACAGTAACCATAGAAACTATTTGCATACCTGATGTAAGGTTGTCTCTTCCATTTGTTTGCTTGGGGCAGTCTCTTCAATGTTTGCATCTTTTGCTGGTTTGAATTACTCCTCCTTGCATGACAATATGCAGCAATGTGTCCTAGCTTGTGGCAGACATAACAGGTGGAATTCTTCATTGGAGGGAAGAATTTCCTTTGATGGTTTCCAAATTTTACATATTCAGGGTTCTTAGTATTTATTACATTCTTTGCCACTAATGGTTTCTTCTGATCTCTGTCTTCCTTATTGCAGATTTCTTCTTTTGTAGGAATTGTTTGAGCTGCTTCATCATTCTTCTTTGCTTTTACAAAAATAATTTCTCTGTCAACCTTTTCTTTTCCTTTACTTGATTCTCCTTCATAGCCTATTCTAGTCTTTATCATAGGGGATCTTTGAGCAACCAGAATTTCATTCAACTTACTAGAGCTTGTTGTTTGAGAAGAGTTTATAACCACTTTCCTTTGAGCATTTTCTAGTTTCTTCTTGAGACATACTACTTCTTCTTCCATCTTCTCTTGTTCTCGGGTTTTATCCTTGATTTGCTGAAGTAACATGTCTTCTATCTTCTTGGCTTATTCAAGCTCTACCTTGAGTTACATGAGGACTTTTGAGTTTTGTTCTTCTCTTACATACTTGAGAAGAATGTCCTTTTGTTTTCTGCACTTTAGTTTGAGTTTCTCAATCTCCTCCAGAGAACTTCTTAGCTCCCCCTCAAGGTCGATTTCCCCTTCTTCTTCTTCATCTTCTAGCAGGAGTCCTTCAAGTTCTTCTATGGCCATCAATAAGAATTCAGAGGTTCCTTCTTCACTGGAGGGTTCATCTGAATCTTCAGATATACTGCTGTCTTGTTGAGCATAGAAATATTTTTTGCTGAACTTCTTTCCTTTCTGCCAGTTCTTTGATTTATTTTTCTCTGACTCTTGAGCCTGATTCATTACTTTCTTGTGAGGACACTTAGCAACATAGTGTCCAAATCTTCCATAGTTAAAACATTTGAAAGGAAGTTTACCTTTGTATTTACCTGAGCCTCTATCCAATTTCTTGACAAATTTTGCCTCTTCTTCATCAGAGCAAGAGCATATGTCTCCCTCTTCTTCTTTCTTCTTTTCTGTTTTAAAGGTTGCCTCCCTCGTACTTGGCTTCTTCTGTGGGAGCCTCATCTCATATGTTGTTAGATTTCCAAGTAGCTAGTTCATGGTCAAGGTCTCCCAATTAGTTGTTTCTTCTATTGCAGACACCTTGGGATTAAACCTGGATGGAAGAGATCTTAGAATCTTTTGCACAATTATACTTTCTGACATGGTTTCTCCAAGAGCTTTCATATTGTTAACAATTTCTGTAACTTTTAAGAAAAAACTGGCAATGTCTTCATCATCATTCATTTTTAAGTTCTCAAATTGGGCTCTATAAACTTGAAGTTTGGCAGTCTTTATTTTCTTGTCCCCCTCATGGATGTTCTCTAGAGTATCCCACATTTCTTTGGCAGTGTCTTTGTGCATTACTTTAATAAACTCTGCTTCACACAATCCATTAAGGATGGCATTCATGGCTTTTGCATTAGCCACAAAATCTTGTTTTGTTTCTTTCTCTGTGTCAGTTGCCTTTGGGGCATATCCTAATTCCACAGCAGCCCAGACTTCTATTCCTAGAGACATTATGTATGTCCTCATTCTAATTTTCCAAAAAGAATAATTTTTACCAGTGAAGAAAGGGTCTTTATTGGTTGAGCATCCTTCTTCACTAGCCATCTTGGGAACCTAGGATCTCCTTTCAGTTGTTAGAATTATACAAAGGAACCCGCTCTGATACCAATTGTTGAACCCTTAGTTAAATTGAGAGGGGGGGTGTTGTGTGGATTAATCCGTCTTGCGAACAAGACCGATCTCCCTAGTACTAAAAGTATCTAGCAACAAACAGAAAAATAGACTAATATTTCTCTAAGCATATATGATATATGAAAAGCTCTAGATAGGTGTAAAAGACTTATCGTTTGTCCAGTGCTTGTTTGAAGTTGTTATCCCTCGCGCGCTTGAAGGAGTTTTCCTCGTAAACCTATAGTCATAAACAAGAAAAATATTACATAGCACCTATATAGAAATCATCATAAACCATGCTTATCATAGTGATCAAGGAATCTATGAAATAAACCATGAATGAAGGCTTATTGAGAAAAATGAGTATATTTGTATTAATTTCAAAAGAAGAAAATCCTTACAACCTGAGCCTTGATGTTGCACAGGACTTTCCGGGGTCCGAAGCAGGAGTCTCCTTTACTTTGATAATCTCTGCACTCCTCCAACCAAGACAAATAGAGGTATGTAATCTCTCCTCACAAAAGTCTTAGTTAACTGAGTCTAAATCTCAACAACACTTAACTTCAAATATTCTAAAAGCTTGAACTCCCTTTGAGGCTACCCAATGCCTCTTTTTATAGTGGAAAAGAGGAGGTTTTCTGTTCCAAGTATGAAGGGATAGAATCCTCCTTCAAAGGGATAAGATCCTCACATCAAGGGGTTAGCTCCATAAGGTAAGGGATTCATGCACCTCACAAGAGCGGTTTTGCCACCGCAAAATCCATTCTAGAAGCTTCCAGAATTTACTTTAATTGAGCTTTTTGGGATTTTACTTGTGCCTTTTTAATCTTACAGGGGTCTGCACCTATAACAAAGATAAAGTGCGTTCAGGAACGCAGGAAAGCTGAACATTGGGTGCGGGACCACAAGCAAGATAGCAAGAAAGTGCGACACCAAATTTTATGAGACTTTTAGGAAATTTTTCTGATTTTCAAGGCTTTACATGAGGAACTAATATGTTAGACTTGAAAAAGGGAGAAGTATGAGTAATAATGAGCTCATACACATGGCAAAATGTCAGGATGACAATTTTCAGTGTAACAGATTGCCCCCTAAAGAGCAAAGTTTGGAATAGATGATGCTGAAGTCTGTCATATATGAAGAGTGCAGTACTTTATCATTTCAAGGATCATCTTGTAGTCACCCCAGTCAGCACCTGTAAAAACATTCAATGAAAAATATATATGTATATGTATCATCACTGAGGTAGGCATTCCCATACTTAGATTAAACTAAAAAAAAACTGATACAACTATTCTGATACAGGAATGATTTTGAGTACATGACAGTATAGACATGTGTGAACATAGTATGGATGCAGCCATCTGTTTATAAATATTCCACTGTATAAATGATAACAAAATTCGTCGCAGCCTGGATGGTAGAAACTAGATCTAGGGTCTTGATTTCCGCATCTCGAACTAGTACGATTCTATCCATGCGAATGAATGTGTCAAAGTTGAACATGGTAGAAACCACTTGATTACCATTCAATGATGTAAATTGTTAACAAGTGTGAGAGTAACTACCAGTAATGTCAATGGCTCTCAAAGTACCCAGTACAATTCATGAAATGTGAATGAATGAGCTAAATTCGAACACGTCATGGAATCATTCGATCGAAGGTCAATGATGCAACCCGTCGTCGAAGGCGAGAAACCTGCCATTGAGGCATGCAGATTTCAAGGTACTGATGATTTCTAGACCAACTTTCTAGATAATGAGTTTTCGTCGATAGAAAGCGCTCCGTCTTAGGCAAGCCCACAACACGAAATCATAGATCAAGTTTTGAAAATATATTGGCAAGGACTGACTCAGGGATGGTCAAAATGGATGACAGATATTTTGTAGATGAATGGTTTATTTGAACTGTCCTCTTGAACACATAACGACACTGCAGATGGCTTGGCGATAATTGACCCGAAGCTAATACCTAGAAACCGGATGAAAACTTTCAATGAGGTTTGATTAACTGTTAGGAAAAGGATTTCCCAACCCAGGTGAATGAAAGTGTCGTGTTCAAGAGTGGTTGAATGAATTTCGAAGAATCAAAATACAACAAACACGCCCATTTTTCTCTTTTCCCCCCACCATTTCTGTCAAGTACCTCTTTATTTTTGACAAGCTTGAGGAGGATAACATTTGCTTGTTTATAAGCTCATCCTTTGGATGAGTCCAACTTAGTTTAAGATTCGAACCCTAAGAAGGAGTGGTTCGTTCTTGTTGAAAATTAAACAGGTCCTTTACTGTTAAATTTTAACGAGTCCAGTATAGGAGAAACTCGGTGTTTTTCAATTTTATGGAGTTAGAAGAAAAAACATAAGAAAACTCCGTGGGTGTAATTTTTCGTAAATTTAGTCTCTCAGGCCCGAAAAAGGGTAAAATAATGCGGGAGAGAACTCTATTGACCGTATTTAGTCAACGTATACATTTTTCGTAAATAGTCCATTTCAGTCCATAAAAGGGGTAAACTTATACTAAAGGGACGATTATTCATTTACTTTAACGAGTTCGAACAATCAAGTACTCGGCGATCTTTTCATGTTTAGAGAGTCTGAAAAGGGCTTAAAAGAGGACTCCAATATTTCGCTTTTTCGTAAATTTTTGAAAGAGTCCGAAAAAATGATAAAAATATGCTCTTTGTTGAAAAATTGATCAATTCTCCTAAAAATTCCAATTTCTGCACAAAAACTTGAAACATTACACATACCTATTTAAGATGAGTAAAAATGCTTCAAAAATATCCTTTTTAAAGTGAAAAATAAATAAATTAAAAATTCATCTATTCAAAAAAACTTATAAAAAGGAATTTTTCAACTTCATTTTTACCGTTCAAGTTCAGAGTGGAAAGTAGAAGCTTTTGGGTAAAAAATTTCCTGAAGATTTCAGAAAATCCGTCTGTTGAAATCGAGAACTGTCAGTCCCAGGTAATCCACGACCTCTTAATCTTGCATTTCATCCGTTTACAATTCATTTTTAGGCTTTAAATCTTATTTTTAAGGGAAAAATATGGTTCAAAAATTGCCCGCGGGGGTCCGCAGGTGACACACATGGTACCTACGGACCCCGACTTTTTTCTACAAAGAAAAAAGTCGTGGGTCCACACTTTCCTTACAGAGCGCGTGCATTCCTACGCACTGTTTACAAAGGTAAAGTGTGGTCCCCACGTGTTTAAATTTAAAACTCAAATTTCTCTTTTGCCGCCCAAAATTTTTCAAATTAGATTGTTCTAATCTATCTTTTTATGTATTGTAGGATTGAAAAGATGTTGATTTGGAGAGAACATGAACACGAGGACGTGGATGATGCTGCAATGCTCCATTTTCCCACAATGCAAGCATTAAGAGCATGCGGTATATATAAATTCTGGGCCATCCAAGGCATGAGAGCACAAGTAGAGCTCCTGACATGGCTGGTAAACAGGTGGAATGTGCAGGACCATTGTTTCATTATTGGCGGCCACCGGCTCGAAATAAAGCTGGAGGAAATTTATTTTCTGACTGGTTTGTCCAAGAGGGGCGAAAAACTCTCCTTGTTTGGGACTAGGCCAGGTGGCCAGACTGTCACTAGTCTTTGGCAAGAATTTTGTAACGATGAAGCAGACCCTAGGAACAAACGGATTGATATAAAAACTATCATCCGTCCCGAGCTGAAAGTTATTGCATTTACTGTTACCAGGCTGTGTGGGAGCGCAACATTGCATGTAGCTACTGGTTCTCAGATGCGCATTGCTGTGGACTGTTTTCGTGGCACCATTTTCACCTGGTGTGACGCTGTGTTGGCTAATATAAAAGGCCAACTAACTAGAGAAAAAAATGGGAAACTGAATAACTTTGGATATGGATCCATCGTTGTCTCTTTTTCTCTAGAGAGGATTCCTATGCTAGCTCCATAGAGTATCCCTGTTGATGCTGGTCGACTTAGAGAACCTAGGATGGTTCGTTGGTCCACACTGATGGCCCGTCACGGTATTGAGGGCGCTGAGATTGTTCGATTTCCTTCTTCATATTTCGTTGGCTGGATCACAAAATTTTTGTCATAGAGGATTTTCCATATGTCGGGATAGATTTCCGTGGCAACTGAGAGATGACTCTCCCAGCAGGGAAACAGTGGGGTGACTCAGGTAAAAAATGTTTTTTCAACAGTTTCAAGGTTCTATTTTATTTTTATTTTATTTTTAAATCGTCTTGGAAATTAATAACCAAAATTTTATTGAATAAATATGTGGGCCCACAGTAGCCAGCCCATCTCCAACCCTATGAAAGAAGACAACCAGTTGCAGCTGCACCAGCTCCAGCAGGCCAATCAGCAGAAATATTGACTGATTTAGAGCATCATCTAGAGCGTTTGACTCTAGAAATTCCGGAGACAAACATAGATGATATCCCACTCAGATTGTAGAGATATGTGATTGGTGTTCCAGGACCTTTTAGGAGGTTCCTGTGCAGGGTGGCTCGGGCAGTGGTTTCTTATCGTGATCACCATCAGTGATGGGATGATCGTGTTGTAGACTCATATTTTTGACTTTTTGTGTTATTATTTGCCAATCATAAGGTGTTTCCAACCTATGATCGAAGACGATGTATATTTTTTGAAAACACTTCTATCTATGATATATCACTATTTACCAGCTATTTGTATACATTTCATGAATGTTTATTTGTTTTACTGTTTTGATCACTGCAAATGTCGATTTATCATACTAGAAGCAACTGCGTCTACTAATGTATTTAAATGTCTTGGAATATGTTGATATTCAATGTAGTCAAATTCACGTTCCAAGAGATGAACTCTTAAAAACAACCGTAACAACACTGGATTTCTAATGGCATAAACCCTGTTAAGCTGTAATACAACAAGTTCAGAATCCAACCTCTCAATCAAACTCCAAATCCCAAATGATATGGACTCAGATAATAACTCAATCACTGTGCTATACTCGGCAATGTTATTTGTTGTTTGACCAAGGCTTACCCCATGCATGGAAACTAACTCGTCAGAGGGTGAATAGATAACCCAAGCTGCGGAAGAAATGTTCTGTGTACTACGACAAGCACCATCAGCAAAACAAATTTAGGTTTGAAGAGATGTCGACATTTGCAATATCAAGAGTAAAACTCAGATGAGCAGGAATAGCGATAAAACACACTTCTAAACTAGGCACACCTTTCTAATCTAAGACACACCAGTAGTAAAGAAATCTAACCTAAAAAATAAAATATCTCCATACCAAGTTTAAGCATAATATCGCTTCAGATATAACCCATTTCTGGGATTATCTAAAGGGATACCATCAAAATCTATCAGCTCATAGGCCCCTTTTGCCAGTTTTCACTTAACAATGAAAGGACCATGCCACATGGGCACGAATTTTCCAGCTCCTAGCTTATCGTTGGCTTGATCATAAACTAAGACTAGGTCTCCTTTTGAAAAATTTCAAGGGATAACACTTCTATCATACTAAGCTTTTACTCTTTTGACATGAGCCTCGTTTTCTATTGCAGCGTTTCTCCGATTTTCATCCAATTGAGCCAAGTACAAAAAACTTTTATCCTCTTCAGACGTAGCTGGGAGTAATTCTATGGCTAATTTCAAAGATGGAATTTCGCATTCAATCGGAAACACAGCTTCCAAACCGTAAACGAGTTGAAAGGGAGTGAAACCAGTTGATGTTTTGACTGAGGTTCGATATGCCCAAAGTGCTGAAAATAACATGGAATGCCAATTCATCTTGTGAATACCAATAATTCGTCTAATCATGGTGACTAAAAATCTATTTATGGCTTCGACCAGACCATTGGCTTGCGGATAATATGGAGTGGAACTATCGTGGCGCAGGCCAAGCTGTTCTGTCAGTTCGTTCATCATGACATTCCGAAAATGGCTTCCATGATTAGTAATAATGGCTTGAGGAACACCGAACCTAGCAATTATGTGATTAAATATGAAAGTTTCAGTAGTCTTTCCGTCAGCCGAAAATGTAGGCATCGCCACAGCCCACTTAGTAAAATAATCTACTGCTAAGATAATATAGGCATGCCCCCCAGCCGAGTGAGGGTTACATGTAATAAAATCGATACCCCATTTTGCGAAAGGACCAACAGCAATTATGGGATGAAAAGGAGTGGGTGGTGCACACATCTTACGATCAAACAGTTGACAATTGTGGCATTTCCAAACTGCATAAATACAATCTTTGAATAACGACGGCCAGAAATAACCAGCGCGCAATATCTTTTAGGCTGTGGCATACCCAGACATATGACCGCCACATGCTCCAGAATGGCAGTCATTTAAAACATTTTCAACTTCTTCAAGAATAAGACAGCGTCAGAAAACAAAATCCGCTCCACGACGATAAAGTGTATCACCAATAATATTATACTGTTGGGATTGGAAACGTATTTTCCGTCGCTAAGATTGTGAGATTTCAAGCCGAAAAGATTAGGTTTGGAGATAAACAATAATATCTCCATACCATGGATCAAGAGTACTGATAAGAAATAGAGATTCGTCCACAATGGGCTGCTCTGCCACAATTTAAGTATCAGTAGAGGGGAAATCACACATTAGTTCCGCAAAAACCAAGGATTTCTTCACCTTGGATTTTTCAAATTCCAAGTCGAATTCCTGCAGGATGACTATCCATTTGGAATACTTGCCCCCTAGCAATTTTTTGGTCAAAATGTACATCATAGGGTTGCAATCAGAAATGAATGTAGTTTTGCGTAACAATATGTAATGTCTAAATCGTTGGACAGCTTGAACAGCTGCCAAAGCCAATTTCTCCACATGCGTATACTTAATCTCAGTCGGATGTAGATTTCGACTAAGATAGTAAATCACATGTTCAGTGTGAGATTCATCTTCCTAAAATAACACCATCCTAATGGTGGAATGAGAAGTGGCGAGATATAAAATGTAATCCTGGTTGTAGTTGTGAGGATGCAATAACGGTGCATGGGTCAACGTGTGTTTAAGTGCATCAAAAGATCGATTAGCGATCTCATCCCAAAAGAATGGAATGTTTTGCTTTAACAACCGGGTAAAACATTTTGTAAGCTCGGCGTAGTTAGGAATAAATCTACGTAAAATTTTTTCTTTCCCCTGCAAACTTTGGAGTTGGCGTAAAGTCGAAGGAGGAGGTAATTTGACAATAGCCTCGACCTTCGATGGATCGACGCGAATACCTGCTTTCGAGACAATAAATCCCAGTAAACGACCCGACTCAACACAAAAAACACATTTGTGTGGATTTAGCCGAATTCAATAATGCCGACATCTCATAAAGATAGCACGTAGATGTGTAAGATGGTTAGCCCTGTGTGATGAATGAGCAGGTAAATCATCGAGATACGGTTGCACAATGTGCTTAATGTCATGAAATGCATAAGACATTGCCCTTTGAAAAGTTGCTCCAGCATTTTTCAATCCAAAGGGTAGTTTGCAGTAAGCAAATGTCCCCCACAGACAAATAAACGTTGTTTTTGGTTGATCAGCAGGGAGTATGTTTATTTGATTATAGCCTGAAAAGCAGTCCATAAAGGAAAACATTTCACTGCCAGCACAATCATCGATTATTTGATCGATATAGGGAGTTGGGTAATTGTCTTTAGGACAAGCTCGATTAATATCCCTATAATCGATACATACTCGTATCGTTCCTTATTTTTTAGTCATAGGAACAATATTAGATACCCAATTCGTTAAAGGAATCAGATAAATGAAACCTGCACGAAGTAATTTTTCAACCTCTGCTTTGATAGCAGCAACTTTTCTAGGATTCATTTGACGTAAATGTTGAGGGACGGGTTTGGCATCCGGGTAAGTCTTGATTTCATGTACGACGATTGACGGATCAATTCTTGGCATTTCTTCGTAGGACCAGGCAAACACATCATGGAATTCTTAAAATAGGGCTTTATAAGTTTGAATTTCTTCTTCAGTACAGGAAGCACCTATATGAATGTTTTCAATTATTCTAGATTTTATTGAATGTCAATTGGAATTGTTCGAGAAATATTTTCCAAATTTAATTCAGAATCAGGATTTTTCAATGGATTCTGCGGTTCCTTGACATATTCAGCAGTAAAGATTGAAGCGAAATCATCTTAAAAATCATCTAGTTCAGCTAAAAATGAAAATTGATGATATATATATTCCCATGGTAAATCATCAACAGACAATAACTCATGAATCTGCTCATCAGAATGAACAGGTTCAGGAAATGCCGTTGTAGCTGAGCTAGATATAGAAAGTGATTCCTCATGGATCCCATTCACTGGATCAATTTCAGTTGAAGAGGGGTCGGAAAAATACTGTACAGCCTGATATGCAAGTTCAAATGGACTCAAAGGCATCATTCCATCAACTAAATCTAACTCAGATTTGGAAGGTACGATCCAAGGATCATCAAACATAAAAGAGTCTCACGAAATCATATGAATAGTTGCAACAGAAGGTGATACGTTAGGAGGAGGAATGGAAAAAGTTCCTAGAAAACCAGAATATTTAATCAAACCTACTCCAACATCCTTATAATGGATATTCATTTTACCAACGTGCTGGATTGTTTCTGTAGAGGCTGGGTCGGAAGTAAAATAAGTTAACTGATCTATTGTAACGATCTTTCCTTGATATGGAAATTTTATGAGTCGGAAGACCGAAGAGACAACAACAGTCATATCGTAAGACCAACTACGACCCAGAAGAAGGTTGTAATCAAGAGGGGCATCAGCCACTTCCACATATATATTTACAACTTTACCTTCGACCCCTATGGGTAAATCTTGCAAAATACCAAAAGGGTGGAAACCTAGACCATAAAAAGCCTTAAGAATCGTCGGAGATTGGTTCAGCGTAGGAGAACCAAGTGATTTCCAACATTGAATTGACATAATACACATTGAAGCTCCCTCATCAACCATAGTCCTATAAATCGGTCTATTTTTTACTGTCACCAGAATCTGGAAAGCCATTTGGTGAGGTAAGCGAGGTGTACTATTTTCTAGATCAAAGATTATAAGATTAGAATCCTGAATATCAACAGCTCCTATGGCAGACAAAAGAAATTTATGTTGTGTTGGGCATGATTGCAGCACTTCCAAAGCCGACATCGCTGAAGGAGAAATAGCTAAGTCTTCAGCAATGTTGTAATTCTGAGCAGCTCTCACATGCGGATCGAAAGCTGATTTACGAAGAACACCTTTAGCAGGCGGTTTGATTATTAAGTCTGGATTTGGTTTCTCGATCTGTAGCGGGCCAGAAATAGGAGGAGGTGTAGTTGATGTATTTGCATTAGAAGATTCTACTTCTTTATCATCAACAAGATTCTTAGTACCATAATATTTCGATCGCGTCGCAATCCTTACATGAGACATCATCAAAATGGACTCTTCTAAAGTATTCAAGGTAGAACCAACCATTTTACTATCTTGAGTCAGAAAGGGATCCTTCAAGGCAGAAGGTTGTGAACCTTTGAAGAATTTTGCAACCTCGGCCTGATGTGGGCATTCCTTAGTAAAATTATCTTCGTCATAAATGTAACAAGGATAACGTGGTTTACGTTTTTCGTCATTGGATTCATTTTTATTATTTTTTTCTTTTGAATTCTTTTTGTTTTTATTCTTCCCTTTATTTTTACTACCGGATTTAGATTTAGCTGTAAATGTCTCCACAACATGAATATCGGTAGAAACTTTGGGAGAAGATTCTTCTTTCGGGGAATCAGGTAAAGTTATAATTTGAGAAGAATTATTTGAATATTTATTCTTACTTTTAGTATTGACTGTACCAATCATACTGTCATCGGCATGAGACCCTGAAGGAGCAGCAACTATTTGACCTTGTTTTGGAAGGTCTAGGATTTTTTCATGTAAAGTACCTGACTGCGTGTAAACGAGGTCAAGGTACTAAGCTTGAGGAATTACTTGCTCTTCAGTAACAACACCAGCCTTAGCTACATCTTAAGTAATCTTGGGTAACAATGATTTAACAAGCCATTCATGAATATGATCAGAAATATATGTAGACGTGGATTGTTTCAGTGAAGTTAATAATTCCGTGCCATTTTCGTATCTGACTGGCAACTGAAAATGATTCAAGAAGGCAGTTGCTAACTGACTGAAGTTATGAAACGAGACTCGTGGTAACTCAATGTACCATTTGGCTGCAAGACCAATAAGAGTTCTTTGGAAAAGACGTAAGCGAATCGAATCATCAATGATTGAATTAGATGCCCACCAAAGGTGATAAGTCATGACGTGATTTGATGGATCCTCTCCTGACTTACCTTTGAATTTGGGTATATCACTGGGCAACTTATGCGGCATTGGCGGCTAGTACTGATAATAGAAAATTGGATCATTTGTAAGGCGCGTCAAATCATGTAAATCCAAAGTTGCAATAAATGGTAACTAACTTTTAGGGTCACGAAAACCTTGAGTAGCCAATGCAGTTCTAGGAGGTGGATACCCAGGGTAACTGGGAATCGGATTAGCATTAGGAATTGTATAACCTCCTGGAAAACCAGGATTAATCGTACCGAATTGGGGTTGTTGAGGCTGTTGATAAGTATAGACAGGGTACGGTTGATACTGATAGTTTGGATTTTGTGTATAGGGACCGAATTGCGGCTGTCCCTGGTACGGTTGATACATGAATTACGGTTGACTTGTGACAACTGCACTTGTACCGGCTTGCCCTGTAGGCATCTAAACCGAAGTCTGAATCGAAGATCCTAGCTGGGGTACAGAGACTTGAGGGATTTGCACGGATGCAGGGATAGACAAACTCGGGGTTACAGATACTCCAGAAGCAGGTGTTACAGGTTGAACAGACATAGCAGTAGTTTGAGGCGGAGTCTTAGGTGAACTAGGACCAGCTTGCTGAACAGTACTAGGTGCAGAAGGTTGAATAGTAGGCTGGACAGGTTGCTGAGTTGGACCAGTAATTAAAGGTTGTCCAGGCTTATAAGGCAACTGCACATTAGGCTGCATAGGCTATTGATATTGGTACAGATCCCACACCATATTCATTCTAGGGTATTGCCCCGCAAAAGGTTGAACGTAATGACTATAACCTAATTGAACGTAGGGTTGATAAGTAAGTGGTATATTTCTGGCTCCTTGAATAGATGGCTGACCAGAAGGCTGTTGGAAACCTTGAATTGGGTACTGACCTTGAGGTTGATAACCCTGAGGCGTGTACTGAAGCTGGGGTTGATAAGGACCCTGAGGAGCATATTGAGTTTGGGGTTGACCTTGGGGCATGTACTGTCCTGAAGGTTGATACCATTGAGGTGTGTACTGTCCTTGGGGTTGTCCCCCAAAATAATATGATTCCACAGTTTTTCCTGGGAAAAAGTTACCTTGAGGTTTCCCCCCAGGCAGTAACTGACTTCCTGAAGGTTGCCCCCCATGCGGTAACTGACTACCTGAAGGTTTCCCCTCAGGCGGTAACGAATTTCCCTGTATTGGCCCTCCAGGCGATAACTGACTACCTTGAGGTTGAGGATTCGGAATATTACCAGACATCATATAGATTTGCGTTGCATTCGACGTTTCAGTTTTAACACCACTATTACTAGATGACAACACTTGTTCAATTGGTTGAGGAGCTGCTCCCGAGAAAGTACCAGATAGAGCCTGATATCCCGAAGGAACAGAAGGAACACCATGTAAAAATGATTCCTGTGTCTGGGAAAACATGGATGACTCTCTAGCCATAATGGATGGCGGATAGTAACCTCTGGGTGTAGGATGAAATGGAACTCGAGGTGGAGAAAAAGCAAGATCCAGATTCTCTAAAAAGTTTGTTAAAGATAGATACCAAGCACTAGTTCGAATAGGGCTGTAGAAAATAGATTCACGCTCCCTAAGATTTAAGGATTGAGGGGAGTCGGGAAGAGATATATCTTCGTCTGGATTAGTAAGTTCTTCAATGGAAATAAGACCAGCTGGAAGATCGTCAGTGACAATATTTCTTACCCTAGGTGAACCAAGATCACTAGAAGTTGGTGAAATAAATCTTGAGGATGTTTCTAAAACATAAGGTTCAGTTTTAGGTTCAAATATTTTAGGTTCGTCAGCCAGTTCACTGGAAGCAGGAATACTACCAGTAACTTCAGAAACTGAAATCGGTTCTTGAATGTATTCTGTTGTAGGTATTTGATGATTAGGATGGACAACTATGGATGAAATTCCAATTTCTTTTGAACTAATCCTACCACTACTGTATGATACCAGAGCACGAAGCCCTTCAAGCTGACTTGGTGAATATTCAGGGGGTTTTCCTTGTAGTCTCCGGGATTGTCTCGGCAATTCCGCCACGATTAAATATTAACTAATCACACGCAAACAAAGAAAATTTCAATGAAAACACCTAAAGTCTCTAAAGAAACACACAGCTGAATCTCACGCTTAAAAATATAAGAGTTCAAACCACACACAAACAGTAACTTTCCGTACTAAAAACACTAGTTGGTGATGAAATCCAACTTAGTAGAAATTTAACACAGAAAGGGCGGTTGGAATAGCTACCCCGACAACCTGCTTAATGAAACAGACTGGCACAAGTTTCCTCACAAAACCATCTCGTGTGAAGAGAACCCCCCAGAGAGTCCAAGTGAGTCTAGTCGACGTCTGCTCTAGGTACAGTGAGATCTTTCCTTCACCGTCACCTTAGGAAATAATCTTAAGATAATGGACACTAAGGTTACCAACAGTAACAAATATAACTGGGGGAACAGTCTACGATCCGATTTCACGTGCAAGGGCAGAGTAGCAAGCTCAATCCCCTTGAAGGCTCCTCGACATGGTTAATCCGAGGTTTACCGACAAGTGACCCCAGGCTCCTCGACAATGGTTAATCCGAGGTTTACCGTTTGTAATACGCGCAAAATATTCTATCTTCCCCAATGAAACATAATTGATTGTCTCAAAGGTTCGGACATGATCTCGTGATTGAATTCTTTAAGAGAAGCTTCCCATATTATACAAATTACAATTGGATTTATCTCCTACCGCAAGATTTGTCTACTTGTTTGTTTTTACTACCTTGGAGAGTTAACTACTCCCTACTCCAAGATACTAGCCTAAGCTATGTTGGTGATAAGAGCCCTAGAAAATAAAAAGATTACTAGATGAATTTTAATTAAGCGTTACTTTTAAGAGCTATTTCTTAAGTCAGTGGGTGTGGAAATGAAACTTTGATGGTGTGAAATGACTCGATTTCCAAAGACACTAAAAATGCATCTAAAAATGATAATTAGATTGTTTTCTTTCAATGAAATTCTAATTAAGGAAAAGTTAGAGAATGCAATTCTTTTAATAAACAATTCCTTCTTTAAACATAAAGAACAATTGAAAGAAACTATTTTTTGTCTTTTCCAACAAATTATCAAAGCTCACAATAAAAATCCTTTCACTTTCCAAAAATTCGAAGCTACAAAACAATTTTTTTTCAAAATAAATCTACAAATTTTAAAAGCACTCAAAACTACAAAACTAATTTCGAGATCTACAAAGTTTAATAGCACTCAAAACTACAAACTTTAATAATCTAAATGAATAAAAGCTTTAAGATTTTTTTTGAAGAATGTTTTAACTTAGTTGTTCAGCAAACTAAGGATCTATTCATCCAGAATAACAAACAGATCGAAAACACTCAATTATGTTTTTATTAAAAATGAAATTCAAAAACCAATAACAAAGTTTCTTTTCAAAGATTTGCAAAGAAACAGGTAACTCTATTTCTCAATAAAGGATGATTTCACAATCAGGTCAGATCCAACAAAAAAACCAAAAAGACCAAGGTAATATGAGGTACTTCAAAGTGTCAAATGCTTCAAATCACTACAAAGACCAAGTGAAATGCAATCCAAAACACAAAACTTCTAGAAAATCATCAAAACACCAATACTGCTGAGATTTATTAACAGAAAGATTTTGACAGAAACAATCATAAATCTGGGCAGAAAACAAAAACTGAAAATCAAAATCAAGATAAAATAAAGAAAGAAATCTAAAGTTTTTCAAAACTTTAACAGGGTTTGCAGGCTCCAGGACATCACAGGTGCGGTCCCGCACTGTTTACACAGGAAAAGTGCGAAACTGCCCGCACTGTGAAAACAAGGCAAAGTGCGGTCCCAGGAAAAACTAGAGAAAAACTTAAAGGATTTCAAAATTTTCAAAAACAGATAAAACCTAAGCTACCCAGGCAAATGTTTATCAATAAAAAACCAGGAAAACATTTCCTCAAGTCAAAATAAAAGAGAACCAAAAACAACAATTTCTTTCCCCAGCGGAGTCGCTAATTTTTTGTGTGGATTAATCTATCTTGTAGACAAGACCGATCTCCCTAGTACTAAAAGTATCTAGCAACAAACAGCCAAATAGACTAATCTTTCTCTAAGCATATATGATATATGAAAAGCTCTAGATAGGTGTAAAAGACTTACCGTTTGTCCAGAGCTTGTTTGAAGTTGTTATCCCTCGCGCGCGTGAAGGAGTTTTCCTCGTAAACCTGCAGTCACAAAAAAGAAAAATATTACATAGCACCTGTATAGAAATCATCATAAACCATGCTTATCATAGTGATCAAGGAATATATGAAATAAACCATGACTAAAAGCTTATTGAGAAAAATGAGTATATTTGTATTAATTTCAAAAGAAGAAAATCCTTACAACCTGAGCCTTGATGTTGCACAGGACTTTCCGGGCTCCGAAGCAGGAGTCTCCTTTACTTTGATAAGCTCTACACTCCTCCAACCAAGAAAAAGAGAGGTATGCAATCTCTCCTCACAAAAGTCTTAGTTAACTGAGTCTAAATCTCAACAACACTTAACTTCAAATATTCTAAAAGCTTGAACTCCCTTTGAGGCTACCCAATGCCTCTTTTTATAGTGGAAAAGAGGAGGGTTTCTGTTCCAGGTATGAAGGGATAGAATCCTCCTTCAAAGGGATAAGCTCCTCACATCAAGGGGTTAGATCCATAAGGTAAGGGATTCATGCACCTCACAAGAGCGGTTTTGCCACCGCAAAATCCATTCTAGAAGCTTCCAGAATTTACTTTAATTGAGCTTTTTGGGATTTTACTTGCACCTTTTTAATATTACAGGGGTCCGCCCCTATAAAAAAGATAAATTGCATTCAGGAATGCAGGAAAGCTGAACATTGGGTGCGGGACCGCAGGCAAGATAGCCAGAAAGTGCGACACCAAAGTTTAGGAGACTTTTAGGAACTTTTTCTGATTTTCAAGGCTTGACATGAGGAACTAATATGTTAGACTTGCAAAAGGGAGAAGTATGAGTAATAATGAGCTCATACACATGGAAAAATGTCAGGATGAGAATTTTCAGTGTAACAGGGGGGGTGAATCAGTTTAACACATTCATGGACTTTTGAAACTTTTCATTAAAAATTATGTACACCTTCATTTCATGTCCAACTTAATATGTGAGTAATCTTAGAATGTGAGTAGCAAGTGTTAATATAATATAACAGTAGACTTAATATGAGAGTAGCAGGTATTAAGTAGAAGATATAAGTCAGATCAACACATAAACATCATGCATAGAGACACCAGATATAAGTGGAAACCCATAAAGGGAGAAAACCACATCTTATTATTGTTGTGATGCAAAGGCAAGCTCCAACTCCCTCTCACCACTATTTTTCTACAGGCACCAACCTACAGGAGGCTCCAACCTCAATTCTCCAAGCTCCAACTTGCAAGGAAGAACCAACTCCCTTCAATTTTCTGCAAGCACCAACCTACAGGAGGCTCCAACCTCAGTCAGCTCCAACTGACAGCTATCAAGTTGCAACTTGATAGGGAAGCTCCAAATTCCTCAATTTATCAAACTGATTTTTTGCTGATTTACCTCAGATATTAGCTCTGTTCTGTAGCATCTCTTTCTGCTCTCCTGTTTTTTAATCTTCTCTGCCTCACTCTTCTATACTCTGCATTCTCTATTTCTCTCTCTAACCTCTCTATGCACATCAAGATGATATTACTTATAGAGAATTTCTGATAACTGTTTGTATTCCTCTAGGAATTCGAAATGGATAGTCATACCTCTTGGTCTTCAGCCTTCTCATTTCTTTTCAGCTCACTTAGAAAAAATGTAACTGTAGGTGCTTATTTTAATATTACAGTGGGATATTTGCTCTCTTCCGGAGACTTG
Source organism: Pinus albicaulis (assembly GCA_034641835.2). Classification (NCBI taxonomy): domain Eukaryota; kingdom Viridiplantae; phylum Streptophyta; class Pinopsida; order Pinales; family Pinaceae; genus Pinus; species Pinus albicaulis. Next base: position 29,910,246 of record CM076583.1, on the reverse strand, counting down.
CCAATGCATCACAAACAATAAAAATAAATTAAAACATTTACATTCAAATTACAATGAGAACTCCAACTCAACTCATTTAGTCTTTTGGCTCGCTGCGCATTTTTCTTTTCTTTGACTGTGTCTGTCTTTTCTGTGACTGTTTTATCTCTTTTCAGCTCTGTTTGCTCTTCTGTCCTTTGGTGTGGTGTAACTGCTGCATACGTGTAACTGTGCTTTTTATATCAGTGCATTTTATATAAAAATATGTAACTGCTGACTTTAAATCTAGGTGAATTCCAACCCTTTACACACAGCAAGTGTCTTTTTGATGTGGTGAGTTCTGCAAGCAGAATAGACATACATCGCAATTGTTTTGTATTAATAATCGCCGTCCACCTTAAGTCGAGGCCCGTGGGTCCACAGACCACGTGGCACATTTCAATATAATCGTTTTATATTAACATATGTAATTTACGGCAATTAACTGCTGAGAAATCATTTTAGTACTAAAATGTACTTACGGGCCCACTCTCCGATCTTTTCGATGCGATGTAGCACTCCTCGACCTCTTCCAATTACGATTAATCGCAATCGCAATTTCCATTTGAATGTACCAATGTCTTAATGCTCCGATGCTCTGATTCCGATTATTCATTGTTATGACGAAACTTCAAACATATATCATTCGTGGTTTATAAACCCATTGGGTCTGGTCTTTCAATCGCAATCGCAACTTTATGTTGTGATGTTCCGATGCTCCACTTTAACTCCGATGCGATTTACCACTATTCACTGCATTTTACTGATGCGATTGGAATTGGAACTCAAACAAAAATTAGACATGATTTATAGACCTATCGTGTCCGAGCTTCAATCACAATCGCAATTCTTGTTAACATGTTCCGCTGCCCTTATAATCTCCGATGAAATTGGGACGGGTCCCAACTTATGGTACTTTGGTTCTTTGATCATAAGGTGCTCCACTTATATAAATTGATAAATATGCTTTGAACCTTTGTTTATAAGGCGCATCCCTTATTAATCTCAATATGCTCTTGATATAAATCAACCATATCATATAATGCTATATCACTATGGCCACGACCTCCGTCCAAATAAATAAACGATAATGCTCTATAAATAAATTATGTCACCCTACTCGCATATAAACACATCCTCTTAACCCTACGAACTTTAGTTTAAAAGGTTCCGATCAATATTATTTTAGAACTGGGCCCCAACGCCTATGACCATCCACATCCGACGACTGACATCATGTCGCACCAGCCTTGACGATCCAACAGATATCGCTCGCGCTACTTGCACGAACAATAACGTGCGATGGGATGCAATGGAGGCAGTTTTCTCCAAGCCCTTGAGGTCACGTGTTAGTCAATCAGTGGAATCGCTCTGATTTCATGAATATCGCTTGCTCGTCAAAAGCGGTGCGATAAAAACCGGAATCCCGCCTTTACTGTTCACTCCGCTCATAAGGTTCGACCTTCAAGGTTCCGCTCACTCTTCAATGTATTATTATAATTAAGCTCCATTTTAATGTTTTTCTTTTTATTATAGTTCCATCGCTAAGTTTAACACTTCAACATTTAATTGTATCCTCCAGCCTGGGTAATGATTCTCGAAATTTACTGTTTAGTGTATCTACCAACTGGGGTAGTGATTCTCGAAATAACAGCTCTGCCTTCACTGCTTCTGCCTCTGATAACGTCCCTGCCTCTGTCTTTGCTGTGATAACAGTTCTACCTCTATATTCGCTGCCTCCGCCTCTACTCTGCGTCTGCTGTGGTAACGGCTCTGCCTCTATATTCGCTGCCTCTGCCTCTCCCTTAGCTGCTTTTGCTGCTCGACCTCTGCCTCTGCCTTCGCTGTACATATTACCTTTTTCTATTCTTTGAATTTCTCTGTCTTTGCTACCTCCATTGCCATCAATGACAATATTTCCAACATTCTGGTATAAAAATTAGTAAAGCACCACAAATACACTAGAATGAATCTACAAAAAATGTAAAATTGGCTTCTCAACTATTATTCAAAGTAGTTTACAATCTCAAGAAAAATTATTGTTCCTTATGTTTTTCTTATTCATAAAAAATAGGAAGAGGGAAGTTAATTCTATAGAAAATCTAACCAAGGGATTCAATCTGATCTTGTAATGTACTAAAAAATAATATTGAATCCTTCTACAATTTGCGAAAATGAAATTCGATCGCACAATCACATAACAAGTAAGAGAAAGAAATAAATCAATCGCACTACATAAGATGTATCTGGGGAAAGAAACTGCTGAAAACCCAACTATCTCTATATTTCATATGGTCAAGATCACGAAACAATAATATGCTCTTTCTTCACTAAGAAATTTCTTACATCTATTGATTGTCTCACTTTGCTATAGGGAAATCGGTCAAATACTTAACCAATTATCAACCCCTATATTCCCAACCTTTCTTATGCATTCTTGGGCTAAATGCACCCCTATTAATTAGGAAATTCCCAATTAATTATTTCGCAATCCTTCCAAGTATTTATAGTGACCTCATGTATGACATGTGCAATTTTCTAATAGTACAATTGATAGTTATCTTCCCTTTAACCCCAATCCCAACTGGGCCTTCCTTTGAACTAACATGCAACAACTATTTATAGCGAATTATCAATTAAGTGATTGATCAATCATTGTGAATTAAATCATATTTAATTCACTGGAGTTGTCACTAGCTAATATCTTAGTTAGAACTAGTTAAATTGATTTTAACTCAATTAATTGAGTTAACTAATTACAACTCACAAATAACTATAATTTCACCCCCTAAAATCATGGGAGGACTCTACATACCTCTAAATCTAAATTTAATAAGGAATGAAACACAATACAAATATAATAAAAAATACAAAGATGCAAAAAATAAAAATGTAATGAACATTAATATCATATGCTAAAATATCTGGATGCAGATGTCTACCTGGGGTGATGGGACGTCGGTCCCTACATAAATCCTGAAGGAGCTCGCGTGGGGTGGCCATATGGCCCCCTGTACATGCATTAATGAGCTCATTACTCCACCAGCTTGTGAAGCCATTACTCCACCTGCTTAGATGCTTCATCAATTCGCTATGTGCGTTGATTTGGCTATGGCATTTGTTCTCGATTGTTCGGCTTGATACGGTAATAGTTGTGCTTCCCTGCCTCCTCTGAGAGGTGCCTGCACTCCTGGTTGTTCTGAGCCCAGCGCTCGCACACACATAGGACGTCGCTACACTCTCCTTAGCTGCTTAGAAACATTGCCGGGGCATCATTTCTCTCAAATGTTTTTCTGTGGTGTCAATTCTCTTCACTGTGTTCAGCCTGTGGATAACTGTGGGTTTCCTGGGCTTCTAGTCTACTCCATTTGTCTCAAGCATTACCATACTGCCCCTGCTACTATGCCGCACCTTCACCACAGAATGAGGTGTCAGCGCGACACCAGTCGGGGTCATGCTTCCCATTCTCATCTTTCTTCTAGCTCGATTTCAGAGTCTTCCTCAGGTGAAGAGAGGCAGGACCATCCTCCGGTGACGCGCAGCTTCAGAGGTCGTGCTCCTCCCCACCTTTCTGAAAATGTCCATTTTGCTCAGCCTTCTCCTCCCCCCTTTGTTGACCCTCCCAGAGCTGCAATTCCTCCAGTCTCCCATGGGTCTGCTAGCCTCCCCATGCATCAAACCTCTCAGCGAGCTGACTTCCACTTTGAATGTTCTCTGGACAGACCCATTGTTACAGCCTTTGTCACTGTGACTCTTAGATAAGAGTCTCCTCACCTTGTCCCCTCCCCTGCTGAATTTCCCCTACCCTCTCCTATCATGAATATCTCCAAAAGCCCAGATTTGCCTGCAGGTATCGCTCAACCCTCCAAAGACAAGGAGCGCAATCTGGAAGTGGCTGCTGACATGGAAGGTGTTCTCAAAGGAGATATGGACGATAGCAGAGATGAATATTGGTGCAGAGTTGTGGAGGAACCTCCATCCTCGGCTCATGATAAGTGATTCTCTCAGTCTACAGCTTCCTTTGGTGCTTTTGCTCAATCACTGTTGGAATTTTTTGTTTACTTGTCTCAAGGCTCAGCTGGAAAAGCTGAATGTTTTTTTCAGCATATATTTCTCTGCTAGGTTGTTTTGTACGAACCGTAGGTTGGTTTCCCTTCCAAGGGCAGCCAAACTGTTTCTTAAAGGACTGGTTTCCCTCCCAGGGCAGTCCAGATTCTTTTTGTTTAGCATGAATATCAAGTCCAGTGTTCAGGCTTTCACAGATGACACTGCGACAGTTTTGGACCAGTAATTTTTTATACATAATAGAATTAGTATTACTTAGAAAAAAATATCGTATGCTAAAACACTTATAGATAGAATTGTTAAAGAAACTAGATATGGCAATGGTAGCTTATCTCTGAGAAGAGATGTGGCAGCTACATGCCTCTCAGTTGTGTTACAATGAGGCTTAAGGGACTTTTTATTATTGAACAATAAGAGAAAAACATAAACAACCAAAACCCTAACCCGAGGCGATGTAACACTAAGAGTTCATGGGCCTAGTTGAGGTTAGTTGGGAAGCCAACTTCCCGGGTCATAACATGGTAATATTATCTTCATTTGGTGTGTTTGATACCTCGTTGGAAATATATCTCCGAGAACTATATTTTTTTACAAATTTATTTTCCTTTGTCTAGTAGACTACAACAAACCTCAGAAAAATGTTGTTTAGGGGGTCAAAATTTCTCCAGAAGTTCAGGACCCAAATATTGCTAAAAATAGTAAATAATAAAACTAATAAACTGTCTAGGAGGAATATGTGGGTGGACATGAATATCCGCATGGATCATTTCTCCCCCATAGGAAGCAATGGTCCCCATTGCATGGAGAGCCTCCATGAGGTGGGGAAATTTCTATTGAACCTAGTCCTTGCTGAAGCACTTGCCTTAGTGAAGGAGTTGGTCTAATTTGACAAGTCGATATAGTTGGATCCATTGTTGGAGAGTTCTCTTAAGATATGTGTCCATGATCTGATCATTTGAAACCTGCTCCATGCAGTATAGATTTAACTATGTTGGCGTGAGTTATTCTGCAATATCAGATGTGTCCAGTAATGGTGGAAAGTATGGCTGAAAGTGATCCACATTGAACACTGGGTGTAAGCCAAGGAATGGGTGAATGCCGAGATAATTTTCTTGTACTGCCTTGATGATGGTGTAAGGCCCATAATGGAGTGGTATGAGTTTCATATGGGCTTGAGTTAGGCATTCTTTCTGCAAATGTAACCAAACTTTCTCCCCCACTTGAAAATTGTGTGGAACCTAATGTTGATCATGTCGTTGCTTGTACTTAGCATTGGATTTATCAAATATTTCATGGACCTGTTGGTGGATGTGTTGGAAGCATTCAATAAATATGGTTGGTTTATTAGCCTAAGACAGTACATCTGTGGATTTTTTGTGTGTGGTCGCATGAGGTATGACAACATCAATCAAAGGCAATGGTTGCTATCCTAAGTCCACTTGAAAGGGACTACGACCAGTCGAGCTATGGAGAGATATGTTATACATGTGTTGCACATATGGAAGGATCTCATCCCATGTTCATGGATTCTTTTAGTTGTAAATGCAGAGTATATGCACTATCATCCTGTTAGCGACCTCTGTCTAGCCATCTATCTGGGGATGGAATGAAGTTGACTTGGTGAGCTTGGTGTCCAACAATTCCCATAGGATTGACTAGAATGTGCTCAGGATCCTATTATCTCAATCTAATATAATAGTCTGTGGGATCCAAAAATGTATCCACACTCATTCAAAAAAGAGTTTGGAAGTCTACTCTTCCATGATACTCTTCTTGTAGGCTACCAATATAGCCATTTTTGAGAATTTTTCCATGACCAAAATTATACAATAATTACCATGCTTAGCAGAAGGGAGGCCATAAATATAGTCCATGCATATTGATTCTCAAGTCTAACTGGAAGTGGGCAGGGGAGTGTACAAGCCTTACTTCTTTATGGTTGGATTGGCGATGGTGAAGGTAGTGCAGGATATGATATATTTCCTCAAATGTTGTCAGAGTTTTGGCTAATATAAATAATACTGCAATATAGCCACTGTATTTTCTACCCCGAAGTGTCGAGAGAATTGACTGTATTGTGTATCCAAAATCATCTTTCCCACTCGCTTGAAGCAACACAAAGATGTCCCAGGTGGCATAATAGTGCATCATGGAGGTGATAATATGGTACTTGTTTTCCTCCCAGGAATATTTGGTATGTGTTGCTGCATTCTGGATCGCTATTGTAAAGAGACGGTTAGCTTGAAGTCTCTTTCCCACAAGAGTCAAGCACAGTGGTCAGTGTTATGACAGGTGGTTGGCTGAGGCAATCTGAAACATTATTGGTGTTTCCATTCTTGTACTTAATATTTAAATGGAACTTTAATTGCAGGTATGTGGACCATTTTTGATGGTGATCGTTCAACAACTTCCCTTGTGTCTGTATGAACTACAGGAGTCAGTGGTCTGTGTGGATTATTGTTTCCTTCCCCAGAATGTAGTGCTTCCACTGTCAATAGGCCTGCAAAAAGTAATACATTTATTCGTCATAGGTGGGATACTTTTGGATTGTGTCTAAAAGTTTCTCACTGTGATATGCTACTGGAGGACAATGTTGAGTAAGAAATGCATCAATTGCATAGTCAGAGGCATTTGTCTCAATATCAAATGGTTTTTGCAGGTCTAGTAATGTGAGCACATGTGTAGAGCAAAGGCGATGCTTCAATTTGGAAGATTCCTTCTATTGGGATTCTGATCTAGATTTATGTAGGAACGCAATAAAATACAGAAATAGACATAAACATAGAGATGAAACATAAACAATGCTTCATTTCATTAATATCAAATAATAGAAATATGCTTAAAAACATAATGGAAATAAAAATAGCTATGGTGCTGGTAGTGTATCTCTGAGAAGAGATGTGGCAGCTACAGACCTCTAAAATATATTACAATGAGGCTCTAGGGCCTATTTATTATTGAGAAATAATGGAGAACTCTAAACATCCAAAAACCTAACCCTAGGAAATGAAGCACCAAAACTATGGGCCCCGTTTGGGTAAATTGGTGTTTCAACTTCTTGGGGACGTAATTTTGGCATACAATATCCATTCGACACCATCATACCTTGTTAGAAATAACTATCCATTTTGCTCCTGGTTTTCCCAAAAGACGTCATTTAGGGCCTCAAAATGGCTCCAGAAGTCCAGGACCCGAAAAGCCGCTAAAAATAGTAAGTTGTGATGCAACTTAAAAACTGAAATAACTGATAACAGGGGTTCAAATGGAATAGGTAGGTGGCCACCAATATCCACCTGGATCATTAATTCCCTAAAATGGATTCGAGCGTGTAGGACCCAAAAACTTGCTAAAAATAGTAAGTTGCTAGAAGTGAAAAGCTATAAGAATTGATGTTGCGGGTCCAAATGGAATAGGTGGGCGGCCACCAATATCCACCTGGATCATTTCTCCCTCCTTAGGAAGCAATGGTCCCCATTGCATTGAGATCCTCCATGAGATGAGGAAAATTCTATTGAATTGGGTGTTAGATTTTTCAAATATGTCATGGACCTGCAGGCGGACATGTCGGATGCATTTAGTAATTTTGGTTTCTTTATCAGCCTCATATAGTACATGTGTGGATTTTGTATGTGTAGTTGCAGGAGGTATGGCAACATCAGGTGGCGTTGCATTGGGGGTCAAATCAATGGAGTGCTTGTCTTGACAGAGTAGAGGAACCTCTGTGAGTGAGGAGAAAATGTCCTTATATTCCTCCATGAATTTGTCCATCTATTTTAGCTGTGCAGGGTAGCCCTGTTTTGAGGTTGTGGCCACAATATTATTCTTTCCCTATGAGTGAGTTATAAGGAAAATAAATTTCCTGGTTTGGGAAAAAATCTTACTACGTTGTTTTGCAGTATTCAAAGAGATGACAGGAGGTGGTACTACCTCCGGTATCCTATACAAGTTATTTTCCAAAGTAATAATAACAGCACGAGGCCTAGACTCATACACATCATGTCGCCTCCACAAGGATGGTTGGCCCAATAATACATCAGCTACATCAAGAGGAGCAACATCACATAATACCTCATTTGTGAATGGCTTGATGTTGTACAGAAGGCAGAACTATTGGCCAATGCGGATATCTCTCCCTGGGTGAATCCACTCGATGGTATATGGATGCGGGTGTGCTATGGTTGGTAGGCCGAGCCACTTCATGACCTCTATTGAAATGAGGTTCTTTTGGCTTTCACTATCAACAAGGAATTGCAGTGGAGAACCCTTCACCCACATCTGTGAATGGAAGAGGCGCTCCCCCTCCTCTGGATCCTTGAGATCCTCCCTCTAGATCTTGGTGGTGGAAACAATGACATTGGGATCCACATCATTGATTTTCTTCCCTTTTTCATTGCCTTTGTCTGGTTCTAACTCAGGATCAAAAAATGCATCTGATTCGGGTGTCTTTAGTTCAGCCACCAACAACTGTTTGGCCTGACATTCATTTGTGCTATGAGTGGGGCTGTTATGAAATTCACACCACTTCCCCATGTCCTTCTTTGGATTTGTGGTGTTGTTCTAAGTCACCCCGATTTGGCCTTTCCACTTGTTCTGTGGTTCAGGGGCACCTTTCCCTAGCTTCGGATTCGTAGATCCAAAGTCTCACTTATTCTGGTTAAATTTATGCTTGATCTTAGCATCATAGAAATTTTCCATGCCAAGTGATGTAATGTCGAGGAAATCCATTTCCTCCTGAATGTGTTTGTGCAAATAGTCGTAGTACTTGAGAACCAAATTTCTCTCTAAATCTTTAATACCCAACTTTGTGCGCAGGGTATGAAAAAAATTCGTTAGTTCGTGCACATCCTAATCCCTTTGCTACTGCAACGTGGTCCTGTTGAGGCCTCTGAATTCCGCTGCCAAAACATGGGGGAAAACCACCCGGTCCGGACCTTAAATAAGCTCCTTTTCCATTTGGTGTAGTGGCTCCAACTGGGGATAATGGGACCAGTTTCCCAATAAGGATGATTTTGAGGGTGTTGTCAATATAGCATGCAAATGGATAATGATTTTAATCTATATGCATCTATTTAAACTATTAATCTAATCTATACTGGGGATTTTTTTCCTTTATGCAATCTAAAATGATATCTTTCAACTATTAGTAATGTATATCATTTAACAATCAAAAGAGATGAAAATTATGTAAAATGATTCTTTTAACAAAGTAATTTGCATAGAATAATTGTGAAAAAACATTGCATTTAACTGTATGATTACATATTCAATAAGAAACCATAGCTAAATATTAGAATAGAAGTGCATGTAATATTTATATATGATAACGTTTCAAACATATAATGCAATAAAAATATGACTGTCAATCTATGAAGTAAGACTTAATTCAAGTGAATAGAAGTATCATATGCACGAACTTCTACTCATGAATGACAACAATGAATATGCTCCTTCTCACTTTCAAGAAATTTAAAGAGTACAGTAGTGCAACATGAGTTAAACAACTTTAATTGTTAAAAGATAATAGATGTGTTCCATTAATTCACCAAAGCATTCACAAAATTACAATAGTGCATTCTTTGAAAATGTTTTTGAAAATTTTCTGGACCCTTCTCTAAATGCATGAGAAGGGTTTAAATAGTAAACTAACTATAAACTAAAATAGATTATTGCAAAAATATAGAGGAGGTGTAAAACAACCTTCCTCATAAAGCTAACTTAAACTACAATCTAGGAAATTAAACTAACAATTATCACTACTACATTTGGTGGAAATTCCGACATTTGGTTCCGACGCTTTTGACCAAATGTCAGAAATTTTCCCAAATTTTTTCCATCCCGCCCGAAACCGTCGCTATACCGACGTCTATAGAAAAGTTTCGCAATACCGACACTTAAAAACGTGTCGCAATTGCGACGTTTGGAGGACGACGTCGCAATTGCGACACCATGGCCCAAAGCGTCGCTATTGAGACGACTCCAAACGTTGCAACTGCGACACAATGTCTAGGTGTCGCCATTGCGACGTTTGGAGGCAACTGTTGTAATAGCGACGCCTTTTCCGCCGTCGGTATAACAACACTTATATGCACGGTACATAAAAATACAAAACTTATATGCATGCTACATAAAAATTCGAAACTTATTTGCGCGCTACATAAAAATGATTTTATTGTTTCGTATTCGCCGCAATAGCTACATTAACGTCTGATATCACACGCGCATTCGCCCTCTGCTCTTGCAAAACAACATTTTCCCTCAGCATTCGCGCTTAGCTCTTGCAAAAAAACATTTTCCCTCAGCATTCGCCCTCAGTGTTCGCCCTCAGCTCTTGCAAAATGGTAAGTTCTTACTGCAGGCCCTTCCTCCTATAGCAGGGTTTACTCTATTTGGATTTTTTGGTCAATTCCATTGGATTGTGTTAGGCTTTAGGGTTCTCTGTAGATGTCAAGAATCAAGATTCAATACCCTCTATTATCTTCATCACCCAATACAAGATTTAAATTTTTCCCAAAGAAACACTTATTAATTTGGCAGCCATTATTTCTCCCTGCTTTAAAAACCCTACATTTAAATGAAAACAAGCATTGCATTTCAACTAAAAAAATCTATTAGTGTTCAAATGTACATGTGTGCTACATTAACGTCTGATATCACGCACGCATTCGCCCTCCGCTCTTGCAGAACACCATTCGCCCTCAGCATTCGCCCTCAGCTCTTGCAGAACAGTATTCGCCTTCAGCATTCGCCCTGAGCTCTTGCACGCATGCCCTCCGCATTCACCCCGAGCTCTTGGCACGCATTCACCCTGATTCGCCCTCGCCCTTTCGAACAACATTCACCCTACATTCGCCCCCGCCCCTCTTGCGTGCACGCATTTTCCTCGCGCATTCGCCCCCGCCGTTCACCCCCGCCCCCTCGCCCTCACTCTCGCAACAAAGATTCGCCGCATTCGCCCCCGCCCATGCTGCACGCATTCACCCCGAGCTCTTGCAAAAAAAGATTCGCCCTCGCATTCGCCCCGAGCTCTTAGAACATCATTCGCCCCGGATTCGCCGCCCTTCGAACAAAGACGCCCTACATTCGCCCCCGCTCTGCGTGCACGCATTTGCCCTCGCATTCGCCTCTCGCCGTTCACCTCGCCGTTCGCCCTCGCCCCGCAACAAAGATTCACCCCACTTCTAAAAATGGTAAGTTCTTACTGCAGGCCCTTCCTCCCATAGTAGGGTTGACTCTATTTGGGTTTTTTTGGTCAATTCCATTGGATTGTGTTAGGCTGTAGGGTTCTCTCTAGATGTCAAGAATCAAGATTCAATACCATCTATTATCTTCATCACCCAATACAAGATTTAAATTTTTCCCAAAGAAACGCTTATTAATTTGGCAGCCATTATTTCTCCCTGCTTTAAAAACCCTACATTTAAATGAAAACAAGCATTGCATTTTAACTACAAAAATATATTAGTGTTCAAATGTACATGTGTGCATCACTTGTGTAGGGTATTCCTTTTCCACTTTCACATTATCCAAGAATGTGTGCAGTATAGTTCATATTTTTTGTGATTTAGATTGTCTTGAAAAAGGAAAGGTAAATTATTTCCCATGGAAAAAGAAGGTTTTACCTTTTTATAGGTTGTTTGGACTTACGTGGAAAATTTTATGGTATACCTTTCATATTATGTAGTTTAAATTTGAATTAACAGATTATTCTACATGAAAATATAATTACCTATGTGATGTCCTTCATCACTAATTAAAATTATAGGGTTTCAATTTCCTAGACTCTAACTCATCTGATGCTAAATTCTAGGTTCTCATTGGTGGATCACTCTTCCATTGATTTCCTTTCCCTCTGGATCTTGTCATACTTTAAAAGTCATTAATGATACATATATTATTTCGGGTATCCCAAAAGGCTTTATAGTAGAACATATTGTGAAGTTTTTTTGACACTTGAGGATTCTTTTTAGAACTGCAACGTGGTCTATGCTATCGAGTTATATATCAAGCAACTTGTCCTTAATAACCACACTATGAGGTAGGTTCAACCAGTTTGAACTTGTTGGGACATAGCATATGAAGTTGTGTGATGAGTCCATATCACGGGTCTATTATGGTGAAAAAAGTGAAGACATGTAATGATAGTTATTATGTTAACATTACTAGAAACATTTTCGAAATTATCCATGCTATCAAGATGTCAAAATTCCAGGCATTAGGTGTCGATACTCGTAGCTAATAGATAATAATAATAATATAAAAAAATCACAACTTTATTCTTGAAATATGATTGTTACACATTGGTAACCTAGTTCATGAGTTACTATCACCCAAATATTTCAAAACAAACTTAAAATATAAATTAAACCAACATGAGAATCCAACTAAGGGTTTCTCGACAAAATCATGCCATAACCTAGCATTTTGAAACCCAAATTTGAATCCATCATAAGTAATACAATGCAAACTCGGATGGATTTTCAATGCATGTTTGCATGCTACACTTATTCTCTGTCTAGATATCATTTTTTAAATGGAACCATTAGTCAAGCCCACAGTCCTTTTTATGTGAAAAATTTCAGTTCTATTTGAGCTCTTTTTTGCTCCACCACCTCCATAAAGTTTAAACATATGCAAACATATATCATGATCTTGGAATTCCATTACATATGTAGGTGCCAATGTTCCATAATCATGCCCCATCATCAATTTAAGAAATTTCCATTGAATATCAAATTATGGAGGGGGGGAACTTTTTGCTGCAACATTTGGCTCAAAATCGGGGACCATCTCCATATGAGGTGAATGAGAACTATAGATATTTGAAGAAGTAGATTAGTGCCTTTTCCTCTGGCCATGGAGTCATATACAGTCATCCATCACAAAAATTTCTCTTTGTTCATTCTCACCTTGAAAGTTGCAAAAAATCATGCCCTAATTGAAACGACACTAAATTTGAAAGATATAATAAAAATGCAAGCTAGAAGTGCCCTATTAATACAAAGGGAAAACCTTCCTACCTACCCTAACTGAGATAAATTTTGATTGAATAGGAAACATGATATTTCATATGGAGTTGATCCAACAACTTGTTAAATGTATGGGACTAAATCATGCATTTGATTTCCAGGGAAACATGCGCATGAAGAGAAAAAAGTGCAGAATTAATGGAAAATCCATACATGCCACTTATAAAAACTACACCGAAAGGTCAAAAAATACTTAAGGCCTTAACTTAATTTGAATCCAAAAATGAAAAAACGGGATTAGTGAAAACACGAGAGTGGTGTGGGTGAACAACATAAATAAAAAGTGAAGATACCTTTCCCCAAGATGCCTTTGTCACCGTTGTATGAAAACATGTTTTCCTTTCCCTTTATACATGCAAGTGAATGCATTATAGGTATGGTGTTTTCCCCGAATAGGAGAAGCCTACTTAAATATATCATTTGTGGATTGAATGTTTGGGTGCCTTAATGTGCAATGACATGTTTCCAGGACTGAATTCAATGCAAGGCATATTTGAAACTCTAACTCTGTCTTCCGGTGTCTTATTAGAAATTATTTCAGTTTTCATTTGTGTTTTCAAGTTAGATATTGTTTTCAAGTTTTTACATTTATAATTTTATTGCAATGTGGCAGACTGATCAGAGCAGTGCAGGAACAACCCCGAGACAGGATGATCGCGGAAAGAGGCCAGCGGAAGAACATGTAAAGTGCCAGCATTGCTCTATCTTTAGGTATTTTATTTATTTACATAATTGAAATAATATTAATTTTGTTCAAATATGCAGACACCTAGCCATGGTACGCCTGATGATTCCCTCTTTGAGGAAGAGCTTTCTTCATCCCTATCTCCAGTGTTGTTGTTGCAAAAAAAGGCATGAGATGCAAGGTCGGAATTTAATGCTTTGATAGACGCGCCTCAAACACCTGAAACAGAAGAGAGGATACAACATCTTATGAGGCAGCTAGAAAGATATCGGGTAATAATAAAAAGTCAAAAGGATATTTTTTTTGTTCTGCATGAGATGAATTGTGATAGTTTGATTTTTAATTTTTACATTGACTAAACTAACAAAAAATTCTTTTGTATGTAGCGTTTTCTGGCACTTGCTGAACCCGGTGTTGGTGGTAGTGGAATAGAAGTGCAAGAGATTTCCCAGCAACCCTCTCGTACACCTTCTACTCCTTTAGGTGCCAGCCAAGAAACACACCCTGCCCAAGCAGACACCCAGCCAACCGCTGAACATGTTGGCAATGATGAGGCTGATATGGCCAACTACATTATTGCGTTTCCTGGAGCTACACGTGTCAGCTCCACAGGGACCATTAATGGCATGTTGTTGGTGAACGATGAGGGTGTACCTATAAAGCATGTACAACTCCCAGGTAAATTTTAATATTTTAACTATTTCATGTACTTTATCTAAAACATATTTATCATGATTTTTATTTTTAAATTAATGATAATATCTTCTTCTTTTTTCTGTGTTGGAAACAATGAGTTCTACAGGTTTCTGGAGACCCATGCGTTGGTAATTTTGGCCCAACCATATGCATAGGGTGGAATTCCCAGAATTCCAACCTGAAAAAAGAACTTCTAGATTATCTAGAAGCCCTTTTTGGGGTCGGCACATTTGACAGAATAGCGGTGGCTCGGGTAGCCGGCAAATATTTGAAATATACCAGGGACACCTATAGGACGCAATTGCAATTTAACCCTAGATATGAGCGTCCTCTCGCAGTTTCAGAGAGTGAGTGGAGAGCAATCATCCATGACGGAAAAGAGAAAAGGGCAAAGAAAGAAGGAAAAATGCCAACTGGACCCGCAAGGTAAATTACAACTTTAATTCAATAGCTTTAATTTTCTTTATGTCTAAAATAAAAGTGTGCTACGTCATATCTGACTTCAATCTTTTGATGCTAGGTTGCATGACACCTCAAAGGCAACCAAAGCTAGGATTGAGAAAAAGGGCCATCACAAGCTCGGCCAGGGTGGCTACTTGAAATTAGCTGCAAGAATTGTAATTAAGTAGCTAACCATCTTATAATTAATTGTATCGCCTTCCAACGTTTTTGTAATCCTATCAGATATGATTAAAAATACACAATCATATGTAATGTAGGGTGATGACTTCGGAACAGAAACTACAGAGGAAGATAAAAATATCGCTTTCCGTTTTGGCTATCAAGATGTAGTTGAACGTCGCAGAAGCTTGGGGCAGGTCCCAAGATCTAGAATGCCTGATAAGGTAAAACATTAACCTTTCAATATTTTTGTTTTCGTCCATAAATTTAATGTCTAACAACTTTGTTTAAATCAGGGGAGCAGCACTACTGACGAGGCAAATAACCCAGTTTTAGAGCCAGATGTAGATGATCCTCTTGTGCAACCTGATCATTGTAGTGGGGACCAGGCCGACAATGCTACTATCAGTGAGGGCCGTGATGGTAATTAATTTCCACTTATAATTTTTTCTAATTATACCTTGATGGTTGTCCTTATAACTTTTTTTGTTTAAATGACATAGAATGTTTCCCTTGAGGATCTTACCACCAGAGAGGAAGACAGGGCAACAGTCCCAACGGCGACAACTGGTGCACCAGGTAAATAATCTCATTGCAATTTTTTTTATTAATATTACCGAACTAGTTCAATGATATTTAAAAACTGACAATTAAAATTTAATATTATCTGTTTTGGTAGGCGATGCCCCGTCACTGGATGAGACCAGACATCGTGACTACGCAACTAGGTCAGCGGCGACAACTGGTGCACCAGGTAAATAATCTCATTGCAATTTTTTTTATTAATATTACCGAACTAGTTCAATGATATTTAAAAGCTGACAATTAAAATTTAATATTATCTGTTTTTGTAGGTGATGCCCCGTCACTGGATGAGACCAGACATCGTGACTACGCAACTAGGTCAGCGGCGACAACTGGTGCACCAGGTAAATAATCTCATTGAATTTTTTTTTTTATTAATATTACCGAACTAGTTCAATGATATTTAAAAACTGACAATTAAAATTTAATATTATCTGTTTTTGTAGGCGATGCCTCGTCACTGGATGAGCCCAGACATCATGAATACGCAACTAGGTCAGCAGTGCGGGTTGAAAGGCACGAAACAGGAGCAGAGCACGATGATATTGATGATGTAATTAGGAGCTTTAAAAATAGGAAGAAGAAAAAGAAAATTTGACAATGTAAAATATTGTATTATTATAAGACAAGCGTTACCATACTTGGAACGTTTTTGCGTTATATAAAAAACTCATTTATCATACTATTTTTATGTCAAGCATTAATTGCAATGTTTCCTTGCGTACTTTTTGTTGAATTGTTTTTTTATTAGTTATTGAATATTTTTTTTTATGCTCATGAATGTAAAAAATGAAATATAGATTGGGTATTGGGGAATTGAGAGTGATGTGAGGGGGGGGCGAGGGGCCATAAGAGCTTCCACCTTCACGTGGTTGGCCCTGTTTAGTAGAGAATAATTTATTGGAGCGATTTAATCTTGGAGCAAACCTCCCTTGATCCAGCGTAGCAACAAAAAAGTCACCGTTGACTTAGTTGCTACTCTTTCAGATCGTGGGAGGCTTGTTCCAAGTTCATGCGACTCCAATAAATTGTTCTTGAAATGAAGAGAAGCTTATTCGGGTATGTTTTGACATTTTTAACATATGTTCTAACATTATCATAAGAATGCGTCTTAGAGTAAAAAATACTACATCAATTACTTGTATTTATTGTATAGATAATGATGGATTTTGATTGACTTGGCAGTGCAGGTACAAATCCTCTTGCATCATGAGCAATACAACTTGCCAACCAGGGTCATGTCCAGGATATTTTTGCTTGTGCGCTTGACCAGGTTCGTAATGTCACATTTTGTAAGTTCCTTTACAGTTCATAATTCAATATTAAGCTTGTTCATGATTATTATCTAGGTTTTTGTATGTGTTTTTTCATCTATTTGATTGTAAGCAACTCTGCATGTTTCCTATTGTTCACTATGATTTCTCCCATTACCATTCCCAGGATGAATCTGAATTTATTGTTACATAGGTTACTTCATTGTTACTATGATTTCTCCATTTACGATTTCATAGGTTACATCATGTAAAGTTGTCAATCTTAGGTTGGTGATGAGCTTTAGTTCTCCAGATTTGGGGCTTTTCTGATATTTTCTCCCTCATGTCATTCCTGCATCACCTCGTTGTTTGAGCATGCCAATTGTCTACCACTTGTACCAATTGGCACATGTCCATCTCTGAGTGGTGCCACATTTCACCTATTTTCAGTGAGAGTTTAGGGTTTCTCTAACATAGCTTCAGAAATCCGATTGAGTGCCTGCTTGAATATTGTCACATAATACTTATGGTTTGGATTGATGAGCATGTTATGAATGGTTGGTTGATTCATAAGAACCACCCATAAATCTCCCTTCCTCTAACACACAGAAAATAAAAATTTCTTTGACAGGAGACAGAGTTTCAATACTTTGAAAACAAACTTCTATTCCCTTCAATAACTCAACATGGGATGCTGACGTCTGCCTAATTTTAACTCGAATTCTCAATCCAATGTGCCCTATAAAAAATTCAGGTCCGGTTTTCAGGTTTTCAGATTCCCTTCAATTTCATGCGATCCAATATTAATGCTCCACGTGTCCTCCTTTTGAATTTACAAAACTGTCGGGTAAATTTCTGTTTGTTTAATTTTTGGTTGGTGAATTGCGTTAATGTTGGTTGTTGTGTTTAAATACAATCCTGTACAGAAATATGGCTGCGGCCGTCTACAAAAAAAAACTTGCAGGAATTTTAAATGCTGAATTAAATTTTTGGATGGCATGCAAGCAACCTCCAAAAAAAAATGTTGCTGCTGCATCCGTCCTTCTGCTGCAGCAGTTGAAGTTAAAATTCAACAGCACAGGGTTTAATAAGTGAGGGTGTAAAGGTAAATTTTTGTCGATAGTATTGGATTAAGATCATCTATTCATTTTTGTAGGGTCTTATGGTGTTTGGTTTTTTAGTTTTGGGTTGGGCTTATTGAGTTTAAGATAGTTTTTGAGTGAAAAAATTGCTATCAGGTATTAAAAAATTTTGGTTCTTTTGTCAAAATTTATGAGCTTGTTAGGAAATACAAAACTGACAATGGTTGTATCTTAAATTTGTGGAAAATAATTTGAAATGAAACCTTTTTGTTTAGGTTGTTACAGCAGGTGCAAACCCCATTCAAATTACTAGGGGCATTGACAAGACAATAAAGGCCCTTGTTTCGGAACTCAAAATTTTGTCAAAGGAGGTAAAAGCTTGCCTTTTGAGTAGGCTGGTTTTCCTTTTTGCTGATGGTTTGGTGTATCTAATTGAATTAGTTGCCTAAGGTATTTTTGGTTGCAAACTCCTTTTCATTTTTCATACGGTATTGGCCTTGTGGAATACATTTGATTGTGTGGTCTTGTTATATCTACAACATTTGTAGTTGTTTAGTCTTATGGCCGAGGTGCACTTTTATTATGGAAATAGTTGATGCGATATTGTCATTTAATCCTTACTGCAGGGTAGCATGTTGAGAAGTTTCTTGTGAAACATTTGGTATTCAAAATGACACTTGATCCTATACAGCATCATGCACTTGACTTCAAAATTCATATTCAAAGTGTGCCAGACAATTCTTGCGAAATTTCAAATATTTATGTTGTTTTAAACCATTATCTTTTTCATGTATTGGATGCTGAAAATGTGAAAAAGACTTTGGTATGAAACCAACTGGTGAATAATTTCCAGCAAAAAAACCACTTCCAAGACATGATTTAGAAGTAGAACATATGTACTTATGTAGCATAGAAATATATCCTTGATGCATTGTCAATGTTTGGCTAGGGTTATTTTTGGAGAAAATAACTCCTTATTCCTAGAATAGTGATCTTCAATACAAGTAAATGCCAGAGAAGAGAGATCATCATGTGACGCAAAAAAACTGAAATTGGACCCCCAAGGAGAGCTGGTGTGTCTACAATCGCTCTGTCAGCATTTTCCCTTGGTGTACCCCGTTCTTTTCCTCCAGCCTGAGTCTTAATTGACTTCTTCTTTCTTCGGGTTTATTTATCAAATTCGTAGAATTTGATAAATAAATACTATCCACAATGGTTGGACTTTAATTTATATTCTCGACTTTATATTATCTCCAATCCTTATAACCAATGTTTAACTTTCAACACTTTGTATTTATACTCCACGTTTATTTTTAAATAAATAACTTGTAATGAACTTTCGGCTCTATATTTCACCACCCAGCCTTACAACAATCACGCTCCAAACTTATGCTAATTATCCGCCAATCGTTTAATTAAACAATTTCATTATACTCCGGCCCCACCTATATATATCAATAACCAATCAAACACTCGTGTCGTACCTGGCTATCCTCCGCACACCTTAGTTAACCTCCGGGCAAGTTCAACGTGCGACCACCGTCCGATGGCCCTTCTCCAAATCAACGACTCTTGGAAATTTTGCTCGGCTTCCAACGTCGGGCTTTAACGTGCGATGGCGTGGGTTAAACGGTTGTTTGCCGGGGTCACTTCGCCACGTGTCGCATTCCCTATGGAATCGCTCGCGAATAGGAAATACCGCCTACTCCGCAAAAGCGGTGCGATATGGGCAACCCGCTTTTGTGATTTCGCTCGTGGTTTTGGTAGAGGGCTTGACCACGGGTGCAAGTCTGGTTCCGCTATCCTTTTGTTTGTTAACTCATGTCCAATCCTCGGGTCAGGTTCCGAAAGCACAACAATTTTGTCTCTTTATTAAGCGGGATTTTTATATTTGAACAGTTTTCACGACCCCAGTTCTCTACACAGACCTCACCTTGGATATTTTTACATAAAAATGATTGTTCTCAACAATTATTTATATAACTTTTCCACATGTTTAGTGTGGTATTCCCATGATTTATTATAAATATGTGTATTATCAAAGAAAAGCAACACAAATTTTATAATATGGGATCAAACAAAATTGTTCTTAAGTCGAGCCCGCCGAACTTCAAATGGCGATAAACCATAATTCAAACCAAATTTGCGTTCCAAAATAGCCTGCTGACGTCGGCCAATTTTGTGACGCGAATTTCTTATCAAAATCGCCCTAATATTTTACGAGTCTGGATTTCCACTGCGTGAGCGGCCCAAACAAAGATCTGCTCCAATCAATTTCTGCCATGTGTCCTCAATAAAAACTTGCCCTGCTCCCGGCTGCGGGTGCATTCGATGGCGTTTAAGGTGATGGGACATGGATATGGTGATTTCATATCAATCGTATTAACATTTAACGTTGTTCAATTAAATTTTCACATCAAATCTGCATTAATTAATTTTTAACACTGTTCAAGATCGGACCTCCACTCCTCTTAGCGATTCTGCATGCTCCAATTTGATCCGGCTTTCGGCTCTCATTATTAATGATCAGAGATTAATTATGACGGGCGTCCTTTGATTGCATTGCAGACGGGTCGACAAAATGGCGTTTATCCATGGTTTTTCAGACAAGCCGGTTGCTGGATTACACTGCCTGCTAACTATGACGATAAGGAGAAATGGCCAGCTGAACTTCTGCCTAGACTTTGCTGCATATTTCCATTTCTCTCGGTTCTGTCTCTGTCTGTCTTCCTCTGTTAATTTCAATTCTGCTTCTTCGTCTCCTCTTGTACCCACTGCGCCTGAGATTGCAGCCATGCCTCGCGTGCGTCATAGGATGCGTTGCCACAGGGGTGAGCACTAGAGGTCAATCTCAGCGCGCTCCCTCCAGCACCTCAACAGAGTCGACTTCCGGCCAGTCCAGTGATTATTACTTAGGTCGATATCCAAATACTAGGAGTGGGCGGGGTCGGCTTGTAGCATCTGGCCACCGTATGGATTCCCCTGCTCCTGACTTCCCCACCGTTAGTTCACCTTCTCCCACGATGCGCACTACGCAATTTTCCTTTAATTGCTCTCTCAACCGCCCAAGAATCACGGCTTTAGTCACTGTGGTCTTCCGCGAGGAGGCCCAAACGGAGGAAGAATGCACCCGTCCGACGGGTCTGAGCTCGGAAAAAGCCGGCCAGCATTCGGGCCTTCAGGAGGGGAGTCGTGGCATGCATGTGGAGGTAGCACCTAGCGATCCTGGACCTTCCGAAGGATGGTGCCAAATCGTGGAGGAACCAGCGGAGGATTAGTTTGGTTAATTTGTTTTTCTTGCTTAGCAGGCCCAGTTAATTGGGCTGCTTTTAGTTTATTTTACTGTGCTGGACCTTTAAGTAATATTTTTGAATTCTGTAAATTAAACGTTCAAGACTAGTTTCCCCGTATGAGGGCAGTCTTCTTAATTTTTTGATTTTTTGATGACAAATTTGCCATGAGTATGGCCAGGCAATGTTTTTGACTTCTGTGTAATTTTATTCGCAATGTTAATAGATTAACTTTACTTTGAATTCTCACATGATTAGCGTTTTTCTTGATCTGTTCAAGGATTTTGGGTACTTTAATTTGTATTTGGAACAATGGACGTCGGTACTCTATCTGTTGCTTTACTGTTCTAAATACTACTATTTCACTTTCTTATAGATGCCTCGGGAATATTTGAATGCTTTCTCAGATTGTCGATAATCTCCATGTGGACCGTTACTGGATTTTATATCATGTCCTTGTATGTGACATGGGGTATTTTTCTATCATTGTCTGGGGTGGGACTTCCACTTTTCTGGATGGATATTTGGGTTCCAATCTTCAAATGTGAAAATGTAATGACTTCATGGACTGTTTTACTTCATATAATATATTCAAAACAACGTTTTTTCTCTTGTGAAAAAAAAATGATTAATGTTTATCACTCTGCCTTCAAAACTAGCGATGTTGGTCTATGTTGCCGGTTTATTGATATGGTCTGATGGTCTTTTTATATTTTGGACATATCACACTCCTCACATGATTAGCGTTTTTCTCTGTTCAAGGATTTTGGGTACTTTAATTTGTATTTGGAACAATGGACGTTGGTACGTACTCTATCTGTTGCTTTACTATTCTACATACTGCCATTTCACTTTCTTATAGATGCCTTGGGCATATTTGGATGCTTTCTCAGATTGTCGATAATCTCCATGTGGACCGTTATTGGGTTTTATATCAAGTCGTTGTATGTGACATGGGGTATTTTTCTATCATTGTCTGGGGTGGGACTTCCACTTTTCTGGATGGATATTTGGGTTCCAATCTTAAGATGTGAAAATGTAATGACTTCATGGATTGTTTTACTTCATACAATATATTCAAAACATCGTTTTTTTCTCTTGTGAAAAAAAAAATGATTAATGTTTATCACTCTGCCTTCAAAACTAGCGATGCTGGTCTATGTTGCTGGTTTATTGATATGGTCTGATGGTATTTTTATATTTTGGAAATATCACACTCCTCACATGATTAGCGTTTTTCTCTGTTCAAGGATTTTGGGTACTTTAATTTGTATTTGGAACAATGGACGTCGGTACTCCATCTGTTGCTTTACTATTCTACATACTGCTATTTCACTTTCTTATAGATGCCTCGGGCATATTTGGATGCTTTCTCAGATTGTCGATAATCTCCATGTGGACCGTTAGTGGGTTTTATATCAAGTCCCTATATGTGACATGGGGTATTTTTCTATCACTTTCTGGGGTGGGACTTCCAATTTTCTGGATGGATATTTGGGTTCCAATCTTCAGATGTGAAAATGTAATGACTTCATGGACTGTTTTACTTCATATAATATATTCAAAACAACGTTTTTTCTCTTGTGAAAAAAAAAATGATTAATGTTTATCACTCTGCTTTCAAAACTAGCGATGCTGGTCTATGTTGCTGGTTTATTGATATGGTCTGATGGTCTTTTTATATTTTGGACATATCACACTCCTCACATGATTAGCGTTTTTCTCTGCTCAAGGATTTTGGGTACTTTAATTTGTATTTGGAACAATGGACGTCGGTACTCTATCTGTTGCTTTACTATTCTACATACTGCTATTTCACTTTCTTATAGATGCCTCGGGCATATTTGGATGCTTTCTCATATTGTCGATAATCTCCATGTGGACCGTTACTAGGTTTTATATCATGTCCCTGTATGTGACATGGGGTATTTTTCTATCATTGTCTGGGGTGGGAATTCCACTTTTCTGGATGGATATTTGGGTTCCAATCTTTAGATGTGAAAATGTAATGACTTCATGGACTGTTTTACTTCATATAATATATTCAAAACAATGCTTTTTCTCTTGTGAAAAAAAATGATTAATGTTTATCACTCTGCCTTAAAAACTAGCAATGCTGGTCTATGTTGCTGGTTTATTGATATGGTCTGATGGTCTTTTTATATTTTGGACATATCACACTCCTCACATGATTAGCGTTTTTCTCTGTTCAAGGATTTTGGGTACTTTAATTTGTATTTGGAACAATGGACGCCGGTACTCTATCTGTTGCTTTACTATTCTACATATTGCTATTTCACTTTCTTATAGATGCCTCGGGCATATTTGGATGCTTTCTCAGATTGTCGATAATCTCCATGTGGACCGTTACTGGGTTTTATATCAAGTCCCCGTATGTGACATGGGGTATTTTTCTATCACTGTCTGGGGTGGGACTTCCACTTTTCTGGATGGATATTTGGGTTCCAATCTTCAGATGTGAAAATGTAATGACTTCATGGACTGTTTTACTTCATATAATATATTCAAAACAACGTTTTTTCTCTTGTAAAAAAAAATGATTAATGTTTATCACTCTGCCTTAAAAACTAGCGATGTTGGTCTATGTTGCTGGTTTACTGATATGGTCTGATGGTCTTTTTATATTTTGGACATATCACACTCCTCACATGATTAGCGTTTTTCTCTGTTGCAGGGTTTTGGGTACTTTAATTTGTATTTGGAACAATGGACGTCGGTACTCTATCTGTTGCTTTACTATTCTACATACTGCTATTTCACTTTCATGGACTGTTTTACTTCATATAATATATTCAAAACAACGTTTCTCATCTTTTAAAATTTAAATTTTTTTTTTTTAAATTGAACCCTCCGTCGGTCTACCGACGCCTTGTAGACGTCGGAACTGAGACAACCTAGAAACGTCGGAAGAGAGACAGTATGAAAACGTCGGACTACATTTCATTGGAATTGCGAGAGATTACAAACGTCGGAAGAGCGACGTTCCAAAAGTCGGACCACATATCGTCGGCATTGCAACATCTTACAGACGTCGGAAGAGCGATGTCCAAAACGTTGGACCACATTTAGTCGGACTTGCGACGGTTTACAAGCGTCGGCAGAGCGACGTCCAAAATGTCAGACCACGTAGAGTCGGAATTGCAACGGTTTACAAGCATCGGAAGAGCGACGTTCCAAACGTCGAACCACATTTCATCGGAAGTGCAACAGTTTACAAATGTTGTAGGCGTGACGGTTTGTGAGACGTCAAATGAGTGACGCTTGTTCGGAAGCGACGGAAGAAGTGTCGATAGTGCGACACTTTTTACGTGCGTCGGAACGGCGACGGCATGACAAACCACAGTTTGTCCGCCCTCGAACTGTCGCTCTTGCGACGACTATGTGTCAGAATAGCGACGAATTGGCCATCGGAATTTCCACCAAATTCTCTAGTGTATGATTCATGAGTTCTGCCCTTATTTCTGAATGTGGTCACGAAGTTGACAAATATCTAACATTACTTTGAGCCAAGCTGGCTGTGATATCCTTGATTGGATCTGTCCCTTGAAAATAGCATTTGAGATTGTTGACTAAGATCTTTTTGTTGAATCTATAA
This sequence comes from Pinus albicaulis, assembly GCA_034641835.2. Classification (NCBI taxonomy): domain Eukaryota; kingdom Viridiplantae; phylum Streptophyta; class Pinopsida; order Pinales; family Pinaceae; genus Pinus; species Pinus albicaulis. The sequence continues at coordinate 29,885,309 of CM076583.1, read as the reverse complement.
GAGACTGCAGAGTTTGATGCTAATGATAAGGTTTGATCTGAAAATTCCAGTAATTTTCTTGATAAAACTTATTTAACTTTTTAATCATTTCCTCCTATGTATCTGTTCTATGTTTCCACTTTGTTTCCACCTATCTTGTTTCTGAAAACACATCAGATGTTTTTACCTTAAGAATTTCTACTATGGGCAGTTGCTCACACATAGATTCAATAATCTCATTTGATATCTTAGATGTCTTTGCTATTGCTTTCTCTGTCTGTTTGATTTGCGCTTCCCATTCTCTAAATAGAATTTCTTTGTGAAGTTTATCTACTTGAGGTAGATTAGATTCATTTCCTGAATCTGAAACTTGCCATTGAATTTGTTCTTCAATTTTCTTCTCAAGTCTTTCACATTCAAGTTTTTGGATCGCTATCTGATGGATCATTATCTTATTTAAATCACAATAAGAATCAATTATAGAAGCTTGATGAAAAAACACTTCTTGTTCTTTCTTTAACTTAGTGTTTAAATCCAGTGCCTCTTTGATAAATTTCTCTAATTATGGTTGAATTTGTAACTTAGTCATTGCTATTTCCAACTGTGCTTGTTTTTCATTGACCTCTATCTGATGCTACAATTTGAGGCTTTCAATATCTTTATGAAATTGAACAGTGATTACTTTGGCTTGCTCACTGGAATTAGATTTTTATTCATTCAACAACCTCTCTAATTCTTGTACTCTAGCTTCCTTTTGTTTCAACAACACTCTAACCTCAATAGATTTATCAACAGTAGCAGTAGCATATGCCCCTGCATACTGTGATAATTTGGTTAGATGTTCAGTAGGATCATCTGAGGAATCTTTCCATAGTACATCAATTGATTCATTTGTAGGCTTTGAAGTTGTTTCATCAATTCACCTTATTTTTCTTCTTTTAACTATAGCCTTATAACTAGGACTGTATAAAATATCTAATGAAGGAATGTCCATTTTGTATATATTTCAGCCAATCCTTCTAAGGATTGTTGTATTATTGTTTCCAGGGGTTGAGAGCTTTCTCCCCCACATTTATTGAGCCTTATATTGTTATATCTTTGTATTGTCATCTAGCACGTTGCAATGTCTCCTATAAACTGTGCAGTTATAGCCTAGGGCATTCTCAGTGTAGTAGTGTATTTCACCTTTTATGTACATGATCTATTGAGGCTTGTATTGCCTATCTTGAGTGACTCTTTCCTCAAGATCACGCATACAATTTTTCTGCTATGATCAATGTGATGGATATTAAGCTCTTCTGATATCTTATGCATTAAAATAACGTCGTTATTCCATATGTGTTCTCATATTGTTGCATCTCCAAATTTGTAATACCTTAAGGTATTCCTATTGTTGTAGAAAATTCCTATTTTGGGATATTACAGAGTGTTGCAATGGTTGAAAAAGGGAAGGGATGAATTTTTCCCAATTAAAATTCTCTCACGGTTCACATGAGTATCACTAGGAGACGTTTGATTTATCGGATTGCGATGTACAATACACAGTTAATGTGCACTGAGATTTGAACTGGATTTTTGGAGGGTCTCGTGGCTCGAATTGTAAGCTCAGAGAGGTGATAAATTTTTACTTATAATAGACAAAGATCTTGTAGCAGCTGTGAAATATGTAAGAGTATATGAATTAAAGGTCAGATTCCAAGGAACGAACTATAAAGCATTTGAGCCAGTAATGAGGCTAGATCTGCGAATACAATGTTGATGGTTTGGAGAAAGAGTTCAACTACACTTGTTTTGGAAGAGATGATTGAGGGATTCACAGAAATGGATAAAGTTGCTAAGCACGGTTATCTTCCAGGCTTATCTAAGGAAGAGTGTGACAAAGTTTCACAAAGTGAGACAATTGCAATTTGGTTGTCTAACATAGAAAACATCGTCCTTTTCACCGTGAAAGTATATGCATCAATAATGAGTGGCTCATTATCCATAATTAATTCAACTCTAGACTCACTTTTGGATATTTTTTTAGGCTTTATTCTTTGGTTCACTGCATTTAAGATGCAATCACCAAATCCTTACCTTTATCCCACTGGGAAGAAACGAAGATGGGCCCGAGATCCTACTTTCAAATGCTAAGAAGGCCAAGCCAAGTGAGGAGAATGCGTGGCATTTGATTTTCAATAGGATTTCTAGGTTTGAAAGGGATGAAAGGCCTAAACAACGCAACCTTAATGATTTCTTCAGTGTGCTCAGTCCTAGTAGTGGTGATGGATTAGCTTCACGTGGTTCAGTCTTGGCTTTACCTCGATCGACATCTTGCTGAACAGTTCGAGTGATATCGCGGTTCTCGACCAGATTTGTGGAAATCACCTATGGATGAGGTTGCAATCACATCAGTTGTAAGTAAGGTAAACATATTTTCTAGGTATGTGTAGAGTCCTTTGACAACAGTGATGGTTGTTATAGCCAAAAATTATTCTTTTTTGTCTGTTCATGGTAGTAGAGAGTCAAAAATTAAAACTGACAATGTCCTCATTGAAACTGAAAATAGTATTAAGGGGATTCATAATTATGTTGATGAAAGTGGGAATGTTTGTCCCATCTACTTCTGTGATATTGAAGACTACTACATACTCGAAGGATGTGGACATGCCTTCTACAGATCATGCCTAGCTAAGCAGTGTAACTCAACCATGTGTCATCATGAGGTGTCAAATTCTAGTAGAATATTTGTTCATGGCAGTTGTTCAATGGAGTATTCATGCATGACAGAATCGTTTTACCCTAGTTGAGTTGGTAGTCAACTGTATTTTTTTTGGTATGGGCTCTTGAAACAAATTTATGGAAAGTCAAGATTGTTTTCAGTATGCTTTCAGCATGACACAAAATTCAATTTTCATCTTCCTGTTTGATTAAGATTTGGTGCAGCATTCAAAGCATGTTATGGATAAGGGAGAATCAATGCAAAAGTCCAACATTGATTCCAACAAGGTAGCATGAAAGATTACATCAAATATAAAAAAAATATGTTACCAAAATTCAGAGGAAGAATTGACTTCATTCATAATCAACTTCAATTTAAAAAAAATAATTTTAGAGGACTAAAAGTTCTTTTGAATGAGGAGGTTTGATCCAGGAGGATCTAGACAACCCAAGGAGAATTATGAAGATATACTCATGTAAATTCTAGGTTGAGGATGTATTTATTTTTAATTAAATGTGCTCATATATTTCTAAAATAGAAATTGAAATGTTGAGAGGATTTTTCCTCAATAATTAAAAAATTCAATTTCTAAATTCATATTGAAGTTGATAGATTATTCTCATCCCTAAGGTTTTGGGGATAAGGCCCTTGAAAGTAGAGATTGAGATATTTCTTCCATAGAAATCTCATGAGAAAATTTTAAGGGATATGAGAATTATTTCCTCTTTAAAATTAGAGATAAGGAGATATTTCCTCCTTATTTTTGGGCTCTTAAGAGCTATATAATGCCATTATATGTACATGAAAGTTAAGGAGAAAGAGATTAAGGAGAGATTTGGAGTGCTTGAAAAAGTCATTTTCGAGAAAAGCTTGGATAGCTCATGAGTCTTTCAGAGTATGGATGTATAGTTGAAAGTTCTTAGCTAGCCACCTTGATGTAAAGAGTCAATGTACATTTATCTCTATTTAGAAAGACAATAGATCGATTCGTCCTATTAGAGATGAATCCGAAGAGGTAGACCAGTGGAGGGGGTGAACTCCATTATCAATTGTGTTGTTCTCTTTCTTCTGAATGTTTGCTTATGTTATTGAACATATTTTCTTAAAGCATTCAATTAAATGATTTGTTAATCACTTTTATATAAACATGTTTTAAATTTTAATCTAGGTTAGAACTAAAAGTTCAATTTCAGATCAGGTTTGCATCCATTTGAATCTTTGCAAAGCCCAACCTGGTGAAATTGCCGTCAATCCTCATGTACAAAGAACGAGGTTCTTGCTTCAGCACATATAGTGCTCTCTTGAGTTTGCACACATTCGACTCCCTGTATAAGGTATCAAAACCTTCAGACTGCTCAATGTACACCTCTTCCTCAATAAATCCATTGAGAAAGGTTTTCTTTAAATCCATCTGATGTATTTTCCATCCCATCTACGCTGAGAGTGCAAGGATGGATATAATAGATATGTACCTTGCAACTGGTGCAAAATTTTCATCATAGTCAATCCCCTCCACCTAAGAGAACCCTTTGGCCACAAATATGGCCTTGTGCTTCTCCACACTCCCATATGCTTCCTACTTTACCTTGTAGACCCACCTAGATCTTACAACTAACATCCCCACTAGTCTTTGGAAAACTTCCCATGCATTGTTTATGATAATGGAGTCATAATCCTCAACCATGGCATCAACCCACACTCATTATTTCACTGCTTCATCAAAAGAGGATGGTTCTATCTCAATACCTTCTTTCATATGAGACATGTATCCAATTTACCACTCTAGCGACCTTCTCTGCATGTGCTATGATGTGGGTGCTCCCACATTCTCGCTCGCATCTAGCAATAATCTTTCATCCTCTCTGGTGCGCTTCCTTCTATCTCTAGTGGATGGATCTGCATGAGTGGTTTCTACCACTCTTTTTTACCATGCTTGTGGCTACTCCACATGTTATGAAACCAGCTCCAAAAATAGAAGAAAAGAGAGATCAACGCCTTAAAAATGAGCCACTTCGAGGGGGAAACCTCCTTTACATTAAATAAATGAACAATTCTTGATGATACAAATGACAAAACCTCCTTCTATATATAGGATTCCATGGGGTCACAATATAATCCTAGCCAACCTAACAATAATAATCTAGGGACACAATAATAGCAATATTGGGGTTACAGGGGTACAACAATAGCAATAAGGGGGCTAAACTAACAACAATAAGGGACTACACTAGTAATATAGGGACCTAACATGCCCCTCTCCTTCAAAAAAGTGTTGTCCTCATCACTTGATTAGCTTTGGATTCTTCTATGTAAAATTCTCATCCTCCCATGTATAATATTCAGTGGGTAAGTTCTTCCACTTGATGATATGCTCTGAAATTGATCAATTTCATAGCTTTCAAGTTCTTTTTTCCATGAGTAATTCAGGTTCCAATATGATTTTTCCTTCCTCACCAAGTTTTGGCAATATTATTTGAACTGTAAGTTTGTCACGTATAACCTTCTTTAAGCATGAAACATGGAAAACTGGATGCACTCACGAAGAAGCAGGAAGCTCCAATTTGTATGCCATAGTACTAATCTTTTGAGCACCTTGTAAGGACCATAGTAATTTGGTGATAATTTGTTATCCTTCTTAGCTTGCTTGAGGGACCTTTGTTTTTATCGTTGTAGCCATAAAAATACCCAGTCTCCTACATCAAAACTTCTCTTGCTGCGATGTTGATCTGCCTGTCGTTTCATTTGATTTTGTGCCAAATTTAGGTTATCATTTAAGAGTTGGAGAACTTATTGTTGATCCTCGATGTGATCTTCCACTACTTGAACCTTAGAATTTTCTCTTAAATATGATGTGATGGACGGTGGATGATATCCATAAAGTGCCATAAATAGTGTCATTTTTGCTGCAATATGGAAGGAAGTGTTATACCACCATTCAGTGAGAGGTAACCACTTGACCCATTGTGTTTGTTTATCATATACAAACAAAGAATATATCCTTCCAAACATTTATTCACTATCTCAGTTTAACCATTGAATTGAGGATGATAAGATGAGTTATGAGCTAGTTGAGTACCCAAACAAGAAAATAATTCTGTCCAAAAAATTTCCAGTAAAATGGGATCTTTGTCGCGTACAATAATCTTTTAGTTTGAATCCATGTAGTTTTTGAATTGTCTCCATCAATGTAGTATCAATTGTACTTGCTTTAAATGGATGAGATAATGCACAAAAGTGTGCATACTTGGTAATTCTATCAACTACCACCATGATGAAACTCTTTCCTTCATACCTACTATAGATTACTATATCATCAAAAAATATTAGCACACTTTTTCTAAGGAAAGGTTTGAAAATGGAATTCATCAACCCTTGAAATGTAGAAGGTGCATTGGTAAGGCCAAAAGACATGACTTGAAATTCATAATGATGCTCATGAGTTCAAAATGTTGTTTTTGGATGTAATATTCCTCAATTAGCATGCAGCTTATAGGAATATTAATTTTTCTTTCAATGTCTAGTTAGATGAATAGATGGGCAAGGAGGCTCATAAGTTGTTTAAGTAGGCATAAAATCCCTCAAAGGGATCATGTTAATAACTAGATAAAACATCCTCATGTGTGAACAAGGTCTAAAATGTGTGGAAAAAGTCAAGTTTGATCAAGATTAATATATGAGGAGTGGATCCTAAATAAAGACAGCTCAATGTGAATGAAGATCAATCTAGCTAGTCAAAATGAAGACACCTTGAGTGTGAAAAGAGACAATGCATGAAGATCCAGTCAAATTTGACTAAATCAAATAGTGTTGTAAAAATATGAGTAAGATGAGTGGACACAACGTAATTTTGGTGGAGGAGCCTTTGCATGGAAGCAAACTCATAATTGGGAGGGACCCTTGGTGAGGAAGCTCATCAAGTATATAATGGAAGGGATGGAAAACATATGGGCCATGATTGAAGATTATAGTTTTTATGTGGTATGTTTAGACTTCTTGCATCCTTTGGATGTTTAACTAAGTTTGCTGCACTATTTAGTGCAATGGTTTTCTCATGCGGGAATTCCCCACTTCTTCTTGGAGAACTTGTTTAAGGGATCTAAGGGAAGCATCATGTGCTACATTTTCCACTATCTAGTGTTAGGTCAAGCATTCACCTTTAGAAACAACACAGTCCCTTGTAGAAACTATGTTATTTCTTAACGTATTTCAGTGGAGGGGTTTAATCCCTTGTATTTTGAGCTAGTTTCCCTGAAGAAGGTTCATCATTTCTCCCGGAAAGCTAGTAGGAGGAGCTACAGCCATTTATTTGCATTATCAGCCATTTTTATTTAGAGCTTCAGCCATACAGTGTGATTCAGCCATAGATCTGCAGATAATGCTTCTTGTATTTTATGTTTAGCAAGAAACCCTTGCCATGTCATCTTTAATTTCTGTAAAAGAGGCTAGATCTCTGTTTTTTGGGCCTCATTGATTAATATAAAGCAGATCTATTTTTTCTCTCATATTTCTAAGTATAACCCTCAATAAACTGCGTTGTCACTTTATGCAGTAATTTCTATGTTGCAGTAATCTTGGGGTTTCAATGTTTTTGGGTTGTTTTGAGCATGGGAGGCTTGTTTAACTAGGCTATAATGATTTGTTTCTAAATTCCTTTCAGATTTGGTTGCTATAATGTTGATATAATGGATCTTTGGGTTGCATTTTTCTCCTAATTCTTATATTTCTGAAACATGCGTTATTTTTGCATGTATTATTGAGTTTTCCCATTTGGGAATATTACAGTGGTATCAGAGCTATAATCTTGGCTCAGCTGAAGTATTCTCATGGGAAGGAGAATATATGCAAGAGAGATCAAAGAAAACCCTTATTTTATGGAGGAAAGAGGTTCTCCAAACTTCTCTTTCAAACTCTGCAAGGTATAAGCAAAGACATCGAAGAAATGAGGAGGGAAAAACATGTAAATCCCTTAACAAGATATACAAGATATATACATGAGGAAAGCTCTAATTCCTCATATTATGGGTGTGAATATTAAGCCACACCACCAGATTTAAAACTCTCTACCAGCCATATGTTCATGACAAAGAAGATGGAGAAAGGAGATGTGCCCAAGAAGGAGACTCTTGGTGATTATTTGCAAGAATATGAAGCTCAATCTAAGGGGTTAAAAGATCACTTGAAATTCCAAGGGTTTTAAAAGATCAAGGAGGAAAGAAGCACAAGGAGCAAGCATCATGGTGTGGGTAGATTCTTTCTATCTACTTTTGATGGATCACCAAAATGTCCAGCTAGGGTTTGGGTGAAGGAGCTAGACACCTATGTGCAGCAACATCAAGTTTCAAAAAATGAGGTCATCAAAGTAGCAATGCTGCATATTGAGGATAAGGCTTATGCTTGGTGGTTTCTTGAATCTTTTTCCTTAAAGAATGAAAATACATCTACTTATGCAAAGTTCATTAGAATAATAGTGGAAAGGTTTGATGAAATTTTTTATGAAACATCTTCTATGAAGCCTATCAAACCAAAACAAGAAAAACCTTTGCATGAGTTTGGAGGATCTATAAGTCCAAATCCATTTCAGAAAACCATTGAATGGGATTAACACTTGTATACCTTTCCAAGGGAAAAGTCCCCATCGCATGATGAGCTTTCTTCTCAAAAGAAAGACATCGAGATTCCTATTTCAAGGGAAGACCAAGATCTAAGGTCTCTTGTTGATGAAAAGGCACTTTCAATTATTGATGAGGAGGAAGAGAAGGCTGCAGATAACATCCCAGTCATATCAAGAGCACATCCAGTACCTCTTGAAGAGGAAGATGGATAATTTTCTCCAAGGAGAGAAACTCTTGCACTCTTGCAAGGAGTTCCAAAGAATCTCACATTTAGAGGTCATGGAATAATCCATGTGCATCATGTGCCATCATTGGAAAATGGTGAGATATTGAAGGTAGGAGGAGATAAAGAGGAGGACAAGCATCATATGATGAGGAGCACACACCCTTCTTTATTTCAGAAGAGTGGTACACAAAGGAGGCAAGAGGATTTTTGCAATGTAGGCAAGGAAAAATTATCCCATACACCTAAACATCCTACTCTATGCCTTGATGTCTCTTTGCATGGAGGCCTTCTGCCAGGGAGACCCCCTGATTGGAAGAAGAATAAAGTTTTATCTCAACTATGGGCGACATTTACATATTTTGCTAAAGAGGGGGCCTTGGGAGAAGCTAGCACAGTGCAGAGAACCTTGGATGGGATCAAAGGAGAGGTAAGCAATTTTTTGGAAACATTGCTATCTCCCACTCAACTATTTGCGTTGGAAAAGAAGAATTCAGAAATCTATGATGACATGATCATGATATCAAAGGGCCACTCTATATCCTTTGAGCAGCCAATGATATTTCTACACACAAGAAAGATTTTTGAACATGATAGGAGGACATCAACACTCTTTCACGCATGGGCCAAATTAAGAAAGTTTTGGAAGGAAAAAAATTTCCAAGGGGAGGTTGATTTCCATCTACTTCAATCTTGTCTTGAGAAAAATCAACTACAAGAAAGGCAACAAAAGAAAGTTGATAGTACTCCAACATGTGACTTTGGCATCAAGCATGTCAAAGAGGAGAGCCATGTTATGACAGGGGTTTCATTTCAAATTTCTACAGCGCTTTCATTGTTGGGGAACCTAGATCCTTATTGGGAGTCCCAACACTTGATTGAATATTCCAAGGACCTCTTAAGATGTAAGGTTCTTGATGGGAAAGTAATGGATGGGAGGTATAAAGTAGTTGATGGAGTCATTTATTTTCATGATCAAATCTATTTGACAAGAGACTCCAAGCTTAAGGATGAACTACTTAATGCAGCCTATGAGATCTTGCTTTCTAAACCCACTAGTTTCATTAGAACCTACCATACTATCTTAGATGGATTCATGTGGGAAAAATTCAAAGAGGAGATGCACTCTCATATGAGGAAGTGCATAGATAATTTGTTGGTTGAGGAGGAACATAGCTCTTGGGAAGAGTTATCACTAGCACCTCATTATTCATTGAGTGTGAGAGGGAGCTCATCCATGAGCTACCTCATTGATTTGAACCAATTTTATGGTACGATTTGTGTTTTTGAACATAATGATGCATTTAATATATGCTTGTATTTTATTAACACTCATGTACAGGGCTTTGCTCCAAGAGGGGGCACTTTTTCTTATGGGCTTCATGGGCTACTTGGAGCCATGAGCAATGGAGATGTTGACCATTCCCTAAAAGATTTTGGGGAGTTGTTGTACCCTTCATGGTGTGCTTCATTAACACCAACCATCATACACCTTCTCCAAGCATGCAAGAAGGATGGGGCAGCAAACAAGTGTTGGGAAAAGCACTTGTCATATCATATTCTATGGCAGTTATGAGTAAAACTGCATTGGTTGCACTTGAGGGATCATTTTCCTTCTCCATTATTGCATATGGTAGCTAGCATGACTCTAATTATGATTCCATATGCTAAATATGTTCTTATATTTATTACGAACATGGTTGGGAGGAAGACACATTGATTGGATGTGTCCTTGGGGAAAGAAATTTCCCACACTTTTTGCACTATATGTTTCAGGGGAGCATGGGAAATTATATGGCCACTATAGCGCATCACTTATTTCTTTATGAGGTGGACCATATGATTGTTTGGAACACTTGGGACATGCCTCTCATGAGAAATTGGGAGGATATTTTCTATTAATTACCAAGCTGGGAGGTGATTCATTTTATTTGGATGATAGCATGGAGATGGGAGTCCTTCATGAATGATGGAATTCCACATGATTGTCATCACTTCTATCTTGAGGAGGCCATTGATTAGCAAGAAGGTTTCCATATAGACATTCCATTCTTTCATGATGAGAGCCATTTGTTTTATTCACCAAAGGCCAATTTACACACTTGGGAGGAGCCATTGGGAGGCATAATTGTTGCTACAAATATGAAGCAATATTGGAAACTATTGGACATGGAAGCCTAAGAGGAGGAGGGGAGATTTTTGCAGTACCGTTGCAGTTGCTTGAGGACAAGAAAAATTTGGGAGGGGAAGACTATAATATTCCTCAATTAGCATGCAACTAATAGGAATATTAATTTTTCTTTCAATGTCTAGTTAGATGAATAAATGGGCAAGGAGGCTCATAAGTTGTTTAAGTAGGCATAAAATCCCTCATATTGTGAAAATGGATCATGTTAATAACTAGATCAAACATCCTCATGTGTGAAAAAGGTCTAAAATGTGTGGACAAAGTCAAGTTTGATCAAGTCAACAACATTAATATATGAGGAGTGGATCCTAAATAAAGATAGCTCAATGTGAATGAAGATCAATCTAGCTAGTCAAAATGAAGACACCTTGAGTGTGAAAAGAGACAATGCATGAAGATCCAGTCAAGGTTGACTAAATCAATCAGCACTTTAAAAATATGAGTAAGACTAGTGGAGACAACGTAATTTTTGTGGAGGAGCCTTTGCATGGAAGCAACTTCATAATTGGGAGGGACCCTTGGTGAGGAAGCTCATCAAGTATATAATGGAGGGGATGGCAACAATAAGGGGAATGATTGAAGATTATATTTTGTATGTGCTCTTTTTAGACTTCTTTCATCCTTTGGGGATTTAGCTAAGTTTATTGCACTGTTTAGTGCAAGGGTTTTCTCATGCGGGAATTCCCCACTTCTTCTTGGAGAACTTGTTTAAGGGATCTAAGGGAAGCATCATGTGCTACATTTTCCACCATCTAGTGTTAGGCCAAGCAGTCACCTTTAGAAACAACACAATCCCTTGTAGAAACTACATTATTTCTTAAGGTATTGCAGTGGAGGGGTTTAATCCCTTGTATTTTGAGCTAGTTTCCCTAAAGGAGGTTCATCCTTTCTCCCGGAAATCTAGTAGGAGGAGCTACAACCATTTATTTGCATTATCAGCCATTTTTATGCAGAGCTTCAGCCATACAGCGTGATTCAGCCATAGATCTGCAAAAAATGGTTCTTGTGTTTCATGTTTAGCAAGAAACCCTTATCGGGTCATCTTAGATTTCTGTAAAAGACGTTAGATCTCTGTTTTTTGGGCCTCATTGATTAATATAAATTAGATTTATTTTGTCTCTCATATTTCTAAGTATAACCCTCAATAAAATGTGCTGTCACTTTATGCAGTAATTTATGTGTTGTAGTAGTCTTGGGGTTTCAGTGTTTTTGGGGTGTTTTGAGCATGGGAGGCCTATTTAACTAGGCTATAATGATTTGTTTCTGAATTCCTTTCAGATTTGGTTGCTATAATGTCAGATCTAATGGATCCATGGGCTGAATTTTTTTGTTAATGCTTATATTTCTGAAAAATTCATTATTTTTGCATGTATTGCTGAGTTTTCCCATTTGGGAATATTACATCTGAATATCTATGGTCTTCATTCTAATTTTATGATATCCTGAACGAAGATCCAACTTGGTAAAATAAATTGCTACATGTAATTCATCCAATAAGTCATCAATCACATGAATGGAAAATTTATCTTTAATAGTGAGATTATTGAGCTCCCTATAATCTGGACAAATGTGCCATGATCTATCCTTCTTGTGCACCAATACTACTGTAGTAGAGAAAGAACTTTGACTAGGTTGAATTATACCAGCTTCTAAAATTTCTGCAATCATACATTCAATTTCTCTCTTTTGGACATAAGGATATCTGTAAGGCCTGATGTTTGGGGGAACACTTCCTAGAATCAAATGAATATCATGATCATGATCACGAATAGGTGGGATTCCTTTCGGAGTTTCAAACACCTTGGAATGATTATCCAATACTTTTTGTAGATATGGAGAAATAGATGATTTTGATGTTGGAACTTCTAGTGAGCATAATTGTGCAATTACGCATTTTTGTTCTTTCTTCATAAGCTTTTTCATGACATTAAAGCTTATTATCTTTCCTGACTTCCCTAAAATACTCCGTAATTGGACTTCCTTTCCTTCTGAAAAAAAATTCAAGAAAATTTCTTGAAAATTAAAAGCTAACATCCCCAAATATTGTAACCATTGTACTCCTAGTACAACATCAACACCTCCCATTGGAATGGAAATCATTCGACTATTCAATACATATTCCCCCATAGTTAGCTTGATATTATGGCATTTTCCAGAGAAATTTATAGTTCCTCCATTTGCAACCATCACTTTACATTCTGGTGTTGGGTATAGGAAACAATTCAATTCCTTGGCTACCTTACAGTGAATAAAATTATGGGTACTACCTGAATCAATCAACACTATACCTTTTTCTTCTTGATATATCCTTCTATCTTGAGAGTTTTAGGAGTGGTAATTCTTGCCAAAGCATTACACGATATGGTCAGTGATTAGAATTAGATCATGGACCAAAATGATGGCTCAAAATTCACAGTGCTTAGAAGAGTGCCAAACCTGAATGACCGGAAAGGTCTCATCGCTGCGATTCTGGCGCCATGAACAGTTCTCAAAACTGAGGTCGTATGTAAAAGTTATTGAGGTTTGAAATCTCTAGTAAACTCCAAAATTCAGTTGACCAAGTTTTACTTTTGCAATTTTGGAAAAATTTTAAAAAGAATATTCCAAGAATATTCCTCAAAATATTCCCTAGAATATTTCCTGGAGGGCGAATCTATGTTTGACAAGTAGCAAATTCTTATTCGATGGAAATTTGACTTTGGTTATTGTGGCCAATCAGAGGGTGCCACATGGCAAGCCTGGAGGCCGCCACGTGGCCCCAGGCCAGAGAAGGTTTGTTGTGATAAATATTTTGTGGCACAACGGATTCGAACCACAGACCTCCCACCAAACAGTGCAAATGCCCAACCAACATGCCACACGAGTATTCCTTACTATCCATTCGCGCCGAGTTCATTTTGTGGTTTGATTTATTATATGGCGAAAAATTTAAGGGGCTAGCCCCTTAGGGCTATCCTAACTCACCATGAGACTCTAATGTTGGAGACCAAGAACCCACGACTGGAGGGCTTAGTTCCCGGCGATTAAAATCTATCCGCTTATGTAACCACGTCTTATCCTAACATTTTATGCCATAGTGTTCAAACAATGGATTTATTAACATTTTCCTGACATTTTTGTGGTGAGTCATGTGACCACCAAAATGCAACAATAAATGTTACAGTTATAGGTTCCTATATTTTTGGGTGGAGCCTACCATTTCAGGATGATTCCCATATTTTTTGACTCTAACTGGAGTTTCTCCTGTTTTGGAGGAGGATTTTGGAAGACACTGGGAAAAAAATTGTTTTTGCCATAACTTTCTCAATTTTAGACCAAACAAGATGAAATTTTAGTCAATTTCGGGTTTCTTCAACATTCTGAGAAGTTTGGCATAGTTTTTAGGTTGAACATAGGTCATACTCAACATTTTTTGCTTCGAGGAAGATGAAGAGGCCATCACGGCCTCCATGAGGCCTAGCTAGGGGAGCTAGAGTCCTTTTCCAGAGTTCCAATAGTCTAAATTGGATAATTCATATGTTCTTAATCTGATGGTTTGTAGAGCCTGTAGAGAATTTTTAAAGGCCAAAAAGCTTCAGTAAAGTTCCAGGGGCCATTAGTGCCAAATTTTGCTAGCAGTAGTGCAGGGCTTAGCCAGAGTTGCTTGAGACCATATGCAATGAACCAGTGATCATTATTCACTGAAAAAAACATTTTGAATCTAATGACAGTGGTTTCATCAAGTGTTGAAGACTTATAGAGGTTTAAAACTCAACATAGATTTTTTGATGGACCCTAGTGCTAGGGGGTGCCGATAGGTGATTGAGGCGAAACCGGAGCAATTGGAGGCCATTTTTGATGAATGAAAAGTTTATATTGGCTATTTCAGAAATTTTGGAACCAATGGAGGTGGTTTTAGAACATTTTGAGAACTTCTAGAGCTCAAGAAGTTGATGTGAAATTTTGGGCAGCCCTGGGAAAACTGTGGAGGATAGCCTAGTTTGGGGATGTTGTGCTCGATTTTAGCAATTTATCAGTTGGTATTTTGTGTATTATGTGTATTGGATACATAAGGATTTTTTTCAGTGATATAAACGTAATTCTAAGGGATTTTGTTCCATTTAGAAGCTCAGAGTAGCTTAGTGCACAGACAGAAGGAATCGTGTCAACAAGAGCCTAAATTTGTTTTTAGAATTTGGATAGCCATTAGAGGGATATTGATGGTATTTTCAGTCCTTTGGATCATTTTTTTATTCATATAAGTTAAGTATTTACTTGTAAAAAAAGCTTACCATAATCCCAAAGAACCGAATCAAGATGACCAAGCTCAAAGGAGACGTAGCCCACGAGATTTCGGGTGAACTCCTAGATTAATTTTGTTGTTGTGTTTCAATGCTTTATTTGCTGCATTATGTTGCTGATATACATGTTAAACTTCGGCAAGAACAAATGAACTTAAGACACATAAACAATAAATCTCATGCAAATTCATAGTCAATATTTTACACAATAGCTACTGAGATTTTGGATAGCTACTGAATAGCTAAGTACTAGAGAGGAAAAAAAGGAAGAAAAGGTATGAAGGCATCTTCCTTACCCCAAGGGACCTCAAGGTCACTTTTGGAACAAACCCTCTTGACGATTTGTTTTTAAAAATCTCTTGGAGTTTGTTTGTTGTTTGGCTACTTGAATAAGATTTTGTCTCTACAACCATTTGGTTAATAAAGCTTTTTCATTTGTTTTGAAAAGCTTTGATAAATTTGTTTAAGTTAATTTTTTCATTGACATCATAATGAAAAATTCTACAAGTGAGGTTTCCTCCTTCACAATATTATTCGATGAAGATATGAAGCATGACTTTATTATATTAAAGGACATGGTGCAGATCTTGTTTGAGGATAGAAGAGAAAGCACTGAGCTTCGTTTGCAATTGTTTGCCATGAAGGAAGAGAAGGAAGAAATTATTCAAAGATTGCATGATATGGAAATGTAGCTCCATCAAGCTCAAAAAGCTTTGACCAAGAACATGCGTGAGGAAGAGGTAATCCATTCTAACATGTCTTCAGTTTCCTCATTAGAAAGATGTGTTGGTTCTTTCGAAAAGCACACGAGAGGTATAGGGTCCAAGTTAATGATTAAAATGGGCTATGAAGGCAAGGGTTTAGGAAAGCATGCACAAGGCATGGTTGAACCTATTTTGGTTGAGGAACGACCAAAGAACCTTGGTCTTGGTTATGTGCAATTTAATGGCGAAGACTCCAAAACCATGAAAGCATGCGAGGCTACTTTAAAGAGAACCTTTTTTCCAAGTTATAAGATGCAAATATGTAAAATTTGTTTCAATGATGATTGCCATTTCTTTAAGCCTTTGTTGCAGCAAGAAGATGGTAGACATGCAGATTATGGCAAGCATGCAAGTTCATACAGTTTTCAAGACAAGAACGATGATGTTAGTCCACAAATGAAAGTTGTAGCCTCTACTAGTTCATCTTCTTAAGAAGGAAAAAAGGATGAACATTAAAGCAGTACAAGAGGTATAAATCTTTTCATGATCAATTTGATTATGTTTCTACAAAGCATGATAATTTTTCATGCTTAAATGGAAGAAATATTTGATGTAAATATTGTGGTCAATTTGACCATAATGTTTCAAGATGCTCGATGAGGAAGAAAGCATACAGGAAGTAGATGAGGCAAAGGCAACTTTCAAAAAAGGTGCATAATACTTGCACATTTTTCCAAAAGAGGGGACATGTTGTCTCCCATTGTTAGACTTTGCATCCAACTAGTCATCCCAAGCACATGCAACAAGAGGACAGAAATATTGGCGAAGGTGGAAGCAAGGATTCCATTATTGATGTGAAAATGGAAGTTTCACATCAAGAAGAGTTGCAGCATCAAAAGTCACCATGGAAGTGGCTTGGTAAGAAATGGATGGACTTCTTAACACAGTAAGCCATACTCCTTTGTACATATGCAAATTTTGGTTGTATGCATGTATTTTTATGATGTAATCTCTCGTTTCTTTGAGCCACCTTGGATCATTGATCAAGGCAAGGATGTTGAGTTTTCTTCTGCAAATTTCTCCCCATAAATTTTCTGAGTGAGTTCAAGAAAGAAAGTTCATGAGAGGAGGACAAGCACATCGAGGAATGGTAGTGTGAATTACTTTCTAGTTGTGTTTCAAAGTCACTAGCCATGTAAGGAAAGTGTTTGGAGGCTAAAGAGAAGAGCGTGTTGTACTCTCATTTACTGTACAGATCAGTTTCAATATATCAGTGTTTTGGGGTCGAAAATATTCCTAGTGGGGAGGTGTGATCAGAACTAGATCATGGACCAGAATGATAGCTCAAAATTTAAAGTTCTCAAAAGAGTGCCGAACCTGAATGACCAGAAAGGTCTCGTCGCTATGATTCTGGCACCGTGAACGGTTCTCAAAACCGAGGTCATATGCAAAAGTTGTTGAGTTTGAAATCTCTATTGGAAATACTGAGAGGGGGGGGGGTGAATCAGTATTCCTTTCAATTAGAGCATTATTTAATCTTCAATTATTATCAGTGTTTGTACAATGATAGTAGTAAACAAGAGGAAAACAAATGCACAGTTTTTACGATGGAAACCCACTCCGGGACAAAAATGACCTAATGCTTTTCTAATAATTCTTTAATATTCAACTCCAACTGAAAATAAAGCTCCAACTTCCTAGAATTTAGAAAAAAATTCTTCTCCAGCTCCCACTGGATGGACGCATCAACGCCCAAGATTCTTCAGTAGTCAACTGAACGGATGCCCCAACACCCAATGAGCTACAACTCACCCTAGCACCACCCTACTACCCTATAGAATAATAAAAGAAGAATGGACTCTCGTACCAGGGAAAATGGTCCACTTTACAATGATATAGAATGATGTAGAAGAAGAAGATATACTAGACCATAACCCCAACTTTGACAAAACCACCTATTGATGATCCTAGACCTCCCAACACTACCTCTTCAACCCTTGGCAGATAAACACTAGTACAATTTGTACAATAATGTATTTACAATGACTAAGTACAATGATACCTTAATGATTGTATGCAGTGCTGCCCACTTGAAGATTTCATATGATGAACTTCTTGCTGCTGTTATGCACCTTGTTTGCTGCTCTAGTCATGCTACCCTTTTCTGCACCTTACTTTGCTTTTCTGCCGTAGAAAGTCTGGTCCTTTACAATCCTTGAAAACACATGATCTAGCTTTTTCTTGCCTTCTAGGAGCTCGATATTGAATCTGGTGTATCTCTATTATTTCAAATCCTCAATATCCGATTTTTGGACCTGTGGTATTCCTTTGAGTCTTATTTCCAATTCCACAGGTCTGACCCAATTTGGATTCTTCAAGGGAGATTTATACCCAATTTCTCACAATGCCCTAATTATGTATTGTTTCAGAAGAGCACACTTGTATAGCATTCCACATGTCACTGTTTTTTCATTTGGATCTAAAATTGATAGAGAAAAAATTACAGACTGTGCACTATCTGCCACTTTTTACACAATTCCAATCCGATACTCAGAGGGAGAGTTATGACGATTTTACCAAGGTCATTTCTTTGAGATGAATTTCAGGAGCCTGCAAAAACCCTAAATTTTATAGATTATATCTCCAAAAATGTTGTGCACTTTGATCTAAAATTTTTACTGCAACTTCCTCAGGATTTCAGCTTCACCTCATAAAAATTTCAGCTTCTGAGTCTTCTTAGAAAAAAATTTAGAGCGAAAATTCCACGATGACCTGTTTCAGATAGCCGAATCCCTTGCATAATGAGGAAATGAGGATCACAATTTATATAAATGCTTAAGTTGAGAGGGGCTTCAACAAGTGAACGTGGGAGGGATTTTAGGAGCTTAAAAAATATTAATTATGACTTTTCAATGACCCATGCCCCAACCCCATGGGGTTTTAGCCCACTAACTATGGTTACAAACTTCAAACAAGAATATCTCTCAAACTGTGAAGAATTACATGGCGTGCCATATATCAACAGAAACATCTCAACAAGTAGAAACCATCAAAAACATTATTGACCCATAATATATTAATTTGGTAGGTCAAAATTCCCATGCAATATTGGGTTAGCCCCTAGTGTTGCTTGGGTTGACATCAATGACAACCACTGATCAACAATCTCCCCCTTTGGCATTGATGGCAACACAAGTACTCCCCTTGCGATCATGACACATCTTCCTACAACATTCTCTCCCCCTTTGACATCAATGGCAAAGGGTAACTCCCCTTGAAACATAACCATCCTGCAGACCTGTACACACTTCCACTCCCGCTGACACACAACCTTCCTGCAGACCTGTACACACTTCCACTCCCCCTGACACACAACCGTCCTGCAGACCTGTAATATAATGAGAACTTGGGAGAATCCCAAGCTTTTGATGAAGATATTCAAATGCTTCACGAGGTAAAGGTTTAGTGAAGATATCAGCAATTTGTTCTTTTGTACAAACATACTCAAGTTTGATATTATTTTCAGCGACTTGTTCTCTAACAAAATGATATTTGATCGGAATGTGTTTTGTTTTTGAATGCATGACAGGATTCTTGGAGATGCTGATGGAACTAGTGTTGTCATAGAATATGGGAATAGGCTCACTGAATTGTACTTGAAGATCTTGCAAATTTTGTTTCATCCAAAGGACTTGAGTACAAAATGATGTTGCTGTAATGTATTCTGCTTCCGCTGTAGATAACGAGATTGAAGTTTTCTTTTTGCTCAACCATGATACGAGACAACCACCTAGATAGAATGTTGCTGCACTAGCACTCTTATGATCATCAACACTTCCTACCCAATCTAAATCTGTAAAGGATTTAATAATGAGATTTTTACCCTTGGGATACCACAATCCATATTCTTCTGTGCCCTTTAGATATCGAAGAATTATTTTGACGGCAATAATATGTGATTCTTTTGGTGCTGCTTGGAATCTTGCTACTTGTCCAAATGCTTGCATAACATCTGGCCAAGAGGCTGTTACATATAGAAGACTACCAATCATATATCTGTACAACCTCTGATCCACATCCTTAGATGAGTCGTCTATGCTCAATTTGCAACTTGTTAACATCGGAGTAAGGACGGGTTTGCAATCTTCCATTTTGAATTTCTTGAGCATTTCCTTGATGTACTTGGCTTGACATATAAATAATCCTTTCTCTTGCTGAGATATTTGAAGCCCTAAGAAGTATGTCAGCTCACCAAGTAAAGACATCCCAAACTCACTTTGCATCTTTGTAGAAAATTCCTTACTTGGCCGATCATCATTGCTACCAAATATTATATCATCCACATATACCTCAACGATTGTTAAATTATCTTTATCTATTTGTACATAAAGATTGCTATCAACAGTACCTTTCTTGAACCCTTGTTGACGTAGATATCCATCAAGATGAGCATACCTTGCTCTAGGAGCCTGCTTGAGACCATATAGAGCCTTCTTTAACCTGCAGACATAGTCTTCTTTTTTTGATAGTAGAAAACCTTCTGGTTGTTCGATGTAAAATTCTTCTTCTAATTCTCCATTTAGAAATGCTGACTTAACATCCATTTGGTAGAATTTGATTTTTCTTGAACATGCATAGGTGAGAAACATTTGGATGGCTTCCATTCTAGCAACTGGTGCAAATGTTTCATCGAAATCAATTCCTTCTACTTGTGCATAGCCTTTGCAAATCAATCTTGCTTCGTTTCTGGTAACCTGCCCATCTTCATTCAATTTGTTCCTGAACACCCATTTAGTCCCAATGACATTTTTATCTTTTGGTCGTGGAACTAATTCCAAAGTGTTATTCTTCTCAATTTGATCCAATTCTTCATTCATAGTTGCTACCCAATGTTCATTCTGGCTGGCTTCCTCAAAACTACTAGGCTCAAAGGTTGCTAGAAAATCAATGTGAGCTTGTTGTGATGAACGAAGCTATCGACCTTCATTTATGTCACCAATGATTTGATTTGATGGATGGTTCTTCTGAATCCACTCTTTTGTTCTCCTTGGAGGAGCTTCTTGCTGTTGTTCTGGTATATCTTGATGATCATTGTTTACTTCTTCCTCATTGATAGTTGCTTCTTGTTCTACAATTTTATCTTTGTCTTTTTCAGCCTCTGTCTCAAGTTTCAAAGATTCTAGATCCTCATCATTACTCGCTAGAACGCCATCTTCGTCAAATGTAACATTTAAGCGCTCCACTATGTGTTTTCATCTTAGATTATAGCATTTATAGGCCTTTCTTTTGCGTGAGTAACCAAAAAATATACCTTCATCAACACGTGATTCAAACTTACCCAAATTTTGATCTTCTCTTTTGATATAACATTTGCTTCCGAAGATTCTAAAATATTTTACATTAGTTGGTTTTCCTTTCCATAATTCATATGGAGTCTTGTTAAAATTATTTCTGAGAAGACTTCAGTTGATAATGAAGACTGCAGTATCAATTGCTTGAACCCATAATTTTTCATCCAATTTTGAGTCCTTCAACATTGTTCTACCCATTTCATGTACAGTTCTATTCTTTCTTTCAGCAACTCCATTTTGCTGAGGTGTTCGTGCTGTTGAAAATTGCCTTTTTATTCCATTTTCGTCATAGTATTGCTGAAATAATTTGGAAGTGAATTCTCCACCATTATCTGAACTTAAACACTTTATTTTCAAATCGGATTCATTTTCAACCAACTCCTTGTAGATCTTAAAGCACTCAAATGCTTCAGATTTTTTCTTTAGGAAACTGACGGTTGTCATCCTAGTATAGTCATCTATCATTAACATGAAATATAATTCTCCGTATAAGCCTTTTGTTCTCACAGGACCACATAGATCAGTATGTATCAATTCCAATGGATGTGATGAAAAGTGTTCTTTTGTTTTAAATTGGACTTTTGTTTGCTTGCCATGCCGACATGCCTCACATAGTGTGTTGGAAGGTTTTGAGATTTTCGGCATTTCTCATACTGCTTCCATTAGGGGAATTTTGAGGTATAAAATGGGCCTCCTAAGGAAATTATAAAATAATAGTGGAAATCATAAAATAAGATTTTATGACATCATTAAATTTTAGATGGAAAAAAGAAAAAAAACTACTTTTTCAACTCTTATTTTCAACTTATCTCCCAAAGTTTTTACTCAAATTTTGAGTGAGGGTACTCGTTGTATGCAAAATTTAATTCCTCATTCAAGGAGTACCCATATTGCATAATTTTACTGGACCCTGCTACATGAAAAATGAGAAATACATGAAAAACGTGATTGTAATCACGTTTTTTCATGTATTTCTCATTTTTCGCATAGCAGGGTCCATCAAAAGTATGCAACATGGGTACTCCTTGGATGAGGAATTAAATTTTTCATCCAACGAGTACTCCCACTCGAAATTTGAGTAAAAACTTTGGAAGATAAGTTTAAAATACGAGTTGAAAAAATAGTTTTATTATTTTATTATTTTTTAATATTTTTACCCTTTTACATAAAAAATGGTGAATCATCCCCCATGGTTGACATCATCATCTTGAATCCTATTGGTTCTTATAAAGTCTATTTTGGTTATACATTTTTCTTAGGAGGCCCATTTTAGACCTCAAAATTCCCCTAATGCTTTTTTCTTATCCTGACAAGATTGTCAAAGTTTATGTGACCCATTCGTTTGTGCCATAACCAAATTTCATCTTCTTTAGCTAGTAGACATGCTTTAGCTGCTTCATCCAGAACATATATGTCGTTTGGAGCTCGACTTGCTGTAGCCACAATTTTACCATATATGCCTTTCCTGATTTCAAATTTTGTGGAGTTGAATAGGATTGTGTGTCCTTGATCACACATTTTTCCAATACTGAGCATATTGTGATTCATGTTTTTTACCAATAGAACATTCTTGGCTATAACATATTTTCTTCCGAGAGTGATGGTACCTGATCCTATAACATTTGAAGATCCATCATTTCCAAAGGATATGGTTCCATCCTTATTCTCTTTCAGAGATACAAATTTCTTTATATCTCCAGTCATATGCGTTGAGCAACTACTGTCAACATACCACACATCTTTATTTTTTTGAGCCTTGAGAGCGAGAGCACAATTATCAGTCTTCTTCTTCTTCCATGTTCATTCATTCTGTGGCTTCGAAGATTCTTCTGGAGGATTTTCAAGTTTGCAGTCTCTGGCTATGTGTCCAAAGTTCTTACATTTGTAACATTCCATATTATTTCTTAAATGTTCAAATCTATTAATGTTTTGTTGAGCCCTGAGAGGTTCATATTTGAAGAATCTCTTGGAATTGTATTGGTTCCTAGGGTATGTGCGACATTCTACAGCTTTATGACCAAATTTTCCACATGAATAACAATATCCATGAAAAATATGTTGGTACCTGGATGAAAACCTTCATCGAGGAATCGTCTTCCAAGGATGTGCTTGCGAATCTTGTCCAATGAAGTCTTCATGTATGTCAGATCTCATAGGTTCATTGTATTTTGTTGTAGAAGGTCCTGCTTCTTCTTCTTTGTAACTGACGCCAGTTCTATTGTTGTAAGATCGTTGATTGTTGATGAGTTCTTCCAATGCCCTTGAGCTGTTGGCATAGTTTTGGACAGTTTTTCCCTTCTTCACTTCCTTACGCAGCGAGACAACTTCATCTTCTAATGCTTCCCTTTCTTGGTTTCTTTCTTCCAACTTCTTTTGAAATGACTCTTCAATACATTTGTGTTCTTCAACCTCAATTTTGAGACCTTAAACTTTTTCTTTAAGAGTATTGGAACGGATCTTCTTAGAATTGAGCTCTTTTATAAGCTTTATTGCCTCCTCATAAAATTCTTCTATGGTCAACCCTTCTTCTTCATTGTTTGATACTTCTTGTTTATTGTGCTTGGCCATAAACACTACTTTCTCATTGGCTTCTTCTTTGCTGTCACTTTCTTCATCGGATGATGAGCTATATTCTTTAGAGAGAAAGTTCCTTTTGGATCCTTTCTTTTTTCCTTGCTTGTTGAATTTCTTAAAGAATTTCTTTCCTGTTGAGTTGTCATTACTTTTGTTTGGAAATTTTTCTACAAAATGCACAACCTCACCACAACCGAAACATATCAATGGAAGTTTACCTTCGAATTTTCCCTTACCAGGTTTTATTTTTCTCGTAAAGTAAGCATATTCTTCATCTGAAAGACCTTCTTCATCATCTCCCTTTTATTTACACTTGCAAGTGCATGTCATTTCAATTGAAGGTTGTTTGTCCTTATTGGTTTGCTTAGATGCAACAAACACAATTTCTATATTTGAAGTACCCTTTTCTTCATCAAGTCTCATTTCATATGCTATGAGAACTCCATGTAATTCTTCCTTGTTGAGTTTGTCCATATTTTCACTGTATTCTAAGACTGATACCTTTGGGTTGAATCTCCCTGGTAGCTTCATCCCGAACATATATGTCGTTTGGAGCTCAACTTGCTGTAGCCACAATTTTACCATACCTGCCTTTCCTGATTTCACATTTTGTGGAGTTGAATAGCATTGTGTGTCCTTGATCACACATTTGTCCAACATTGAGCAGATTGTGATTCATTTTTTTGACCAATAGAACATTCTTGGCTATAACATCTTTGCTTCCGAGAGTGATGGTACCTGATCCTATAACATTTGAAGATCCATCATTTCCAAAGGATATGGTTCCATCCTTCTTCTCTTTCAGAGATACAAATTTCTTTCTATCTCCAGTCATATGCGTTGAGCAACCACTGTCAACATACCACACATCTTTATTTTTTTGAGCCTTGAGAGCGAGAGCACGATTATCAGTCTTCTTCTTCTTCCATGTTTGTTCATTCTGTGGCTTCGAAGATTCTTTTGGAGGATTTTCAAGTCTGCAGTCTTTGGCTATGTGTCCAAAGTTCTTACATTTGTAACATTCCATATTATTTCTTAAATGTTCAAATCTATTGATGTTTCGTTGAGCCTTGAGAGGTTCATATTTGAAGAAT
The DNA here is from genome assembly GCA_034641835.2 of Pinus albicaulis. NCBI lineage: Eukaryota > Viridiplantae > Streptophyta > Pinopsida > Pinales > Pinaceae > Pinus > Pinus albicaulis. Next base: position 29,860,603 of record CM076583.1, on the reverse strand, counting down.
CCCTTGGAATTGTATTTGTTCCTAGGGTACGTGCGACATTCTACAACTTTATGACCAAATTTTCCACATGAATAACAATAGACATGAAAAATATGTTGGTACTTGGATGAAAACCTTCATCGAGGAATCGTATTCCAAGGATGTTCTTGCGAATCTTGTCCAATGAAGTCTTCATGTATGTCAGATCTCATAGGTTCATTGTATTTTGTTGTAGAAGGTCCTGCTTCTTCTTCTTTGTAACCGAGGCCAGTTCTATCGTTGTAAGATTGTTGATTGTTGATGAGTTCTTCCAATGCCCTTGCGTTGTTGGCATAGTTTTGGACAGTTTTTCCCTTCTTCACTTCCTTACGCAGCGAGACAACTTCAGCTTCTATTGCTTCCCTTTTTTGGTTGCTTTCTTCCAACTTCTTTTGAAGTGACTCTTCAATACATTTGTGTTCTTCAACCTCAATTTTGAGACCTTGAACTTGTTCTTCAAGAGTATTGGAATGGATCTTCTCAACATTGAGCTCTTTCATAAGCTTTATTGCCTCCTCATAAAATTCTTCTATGGTCAAACCTTCTTCTTCATTTTTTGATACTTCTTGTTTATTGTGCTTGGCCATAAACAATACTTTCTCATTGGCTTCTTCTTTGCTGTCACTTTCTTCATCGGATGATGAGCTATATTATTTAGAGAGAAATTTCCTTTTGGATCCTTTCTTTTTGCCTTGCTTGTTGAATTTCTTAAAGACTTTCTTTCCTTTTGATTTTTCATTACTTTTTTTTGGACCTTTTGCTACGAAATGCCCAACCTCACCACAACCGAAAAATATCAATGGAAGTTTACCTTCGAATTTTCCCTTACCAGGTTTTAGTTTTCCTGTAAAGTAAGCATATTCTTCATCTGAAAGACCTTCTCCATCCTCTCCCTTTTCTTTACACTTGCAGGTGCATGTCATTTCAATTGAAGGTTGTTTGTCCTTATTGGTTTGCTTAGATGCAACAAACGCAGTTTCTATATTTGAAGTACCCTTTTCTTCATCAAGTCTCATTTCATATGCTATGAGAACTCCATGTAATTCTTCCTTGCTAAGTTTGTCCATATTTGCACTGTATTCTAAGACCGATACCTTTGGGTTGAATCTCCCTTGTAATGTTCTAAGAATCTTCCATATAATAGTCTTCTCGTCAACTAGATCTCCCAATCCTTCCAGAGTATTGGTTATTTCATCAATGTATTGGAAGTATGCAACAATGTTTCAATCTTCTTTCATTCTGAGTTGCTCAAATTTTTCTCTATAGATTTGAAGCTTTGCTTCTTTGACATTTAAGTCACCTGCATATATATTCTCAAGCTTGTCCCATACATTTTTGGCGGTTTTACAAACCAAAACCTTACGATAAGAAGATTCAATAAGTCCAATGATAATAATATTCTTTGATTTTGCATCATTTACCAAATTCTTCTTACCTTGTTCATCCGCGGTTGACGTAAATCCATTTTGAACAATGTCCCATACTTCATAACCTTGCGCCAAGAGATAGACCTCCATTTTTCCTTTCCAAAGTGCATAATTATTTTCATTGAATAGAGGTACACCATTCTTGGTATGCTCCATGACCTCCTTCCAGCTGTTAAACTGTTATTAAAGGAACCAAGCTCTGATACCAATTGTTGGAAATACTGGGAGGGGGGGGGGGGGGGGGGTGAATCAGTATTCCTTTCAATTAGAGCATTAGTTAATCTTCAATTATTATCAGTGTTTGTACAATGATAGCATAAAAAAGAGGAACACAAATGCACACAGTTTTTAAGGTGGAAACCCACTCCGGGACAAAAACCACCTAATGCTTTTCTAATAATTCTTTAATATTCAACTCCAATTGAAAATAAAGCTCCAACTTCCTAGAATCTAGAAAAGCATTCTTCTCCAGCTCCCACTGGATGGATGCTCCAACATCCAAGATTCTTCAATAGTTAACTAAATGGATGCCCCAACACCCAATGAGATACAAATCACCCTAGCACCACGCTACCACCCTATAGAAGAATAAAATAAGAATGGACTCCTGTACCAGGGAAAATGGTCCACTTTACAATGATATAGAATGATGTAGAAGAAGAAGATATACTAGACCATAACCCCAACTTTGACACAACCACCTAATGATGATCCTAGACCTCCCAACACTGCCTCTTCAACCCTTGGCAGATAAACACTAGTATAATTTTTACAATAATGTATTTACAATGACTAAGTACAATGATTGTATGCAGTGCTGCCCACTTGAAGACTTCATATGATGAACTTCTTCCTGCTGTTATGCACCTTGGTTGCTGCTCTTGTCATGCTACCCTCTGTTGCACCTTGCTTTGCTTTTGTGCCATAGAAGTTCTGGTCCTTTACAATCCTTGACAACACGTGATCTAGCTTTTTCTTGCCTTCTAGGAGCTCAATATTGAATATGGTGTATCTCTGTTATTTCAGATCCTCAATATCTGATTTTTGGTCCTGTAGTATTCCTCTGAGTCTTCTTTCCAATGCCACAGTTTGACCCAATTTGGATTCTTCAAGGGAGATTTATACCCAATTTATGCCCTAATTATGTATTGTTTCAGCAGAGCACACTTGTATGACATGCCACGTGTCACTGTTTTTCCATTTGGCTTTGAAATTGATAGAGAGGAAAGAAAACACTGTTCAATATCTATCACTTTTTACAGAATTCCAATCCGATACTCAGAGGGAGAGTTATGACGATTTTAACAAGGTCATTTCTTTGAGATGAATTTCAGTTTCCTGCAAAAACCCTAACTCCCACAGATTATATCTCCAAAAATATTGCGCACCTTGATTTGAAATTTTTACTGAAGCTTCCTCAAGATTTTGGCTTCGCCTCATAATAATTTCAGCTTCTGAGTCTTCATAGAAAAAAAGTTAGAGCGAAAATTCCATGATGACCTGTTTCAGATGGCCGAATCCCTTGCAGAAGGAGGAAATGAGGATCACAGTTTATATAAATGCTTAAGTTGAGAGGGGCTTAAACAAGTGAACATGGGATTTATTTTAGGAGCTTAAGAAATATTAATTATGACTTTTCAATGATCCATGCCCCAACCCCATGGGGTTTTAGCCCACTAACTAGGGGTACAAACTTCAAACAAGAATATCTCTAAAACCGTGAAGAATTACATGGTGTGCCATATATCAACAGAAACATCTCGACAAGTAGAAACCATAAAAAGCATTATTGACCCAGAATATATTAGTTTGGTAGGTGAAAATTCCCATGCAATATTGGGTTAGCCCCTGGTGCTTCTTGGGTTGACATCAATGATAACCACTGATCAACAATCTCCAATAAACTCCAAAATTCAGTTCACCAAGTTTGAATTTTGTAATGTTGGAAAAAATTTTAAAATAATATTCCAGGAATATTCCTTAGAATATTCCCCAAAATATTCCCTTGAGGGTGACTCTGTGTTTGACAAGTGGCATATTCTTATTCGATGGTAGTTTGACTTTGGTTATTGTGGCCAATCAAAGGGTGCCACCTGGCAAGCTCGGAGGTCGCCATGTGGCCCCAGGTTGGAGAAGGTTTGGTGTGATAAATTTCTTGTGGCCCAGTAGATTCAAACTGCAAACCTCCCACCAAACAGTGCAAATGCCCGACCAACATGCCACACGGGTAGTCCTTACTATCCATTCGGGTCGAGTTCATACTGTGGTTTGATTTATTATATGGCAGAAAATTTAAGGGGCTAGCCCAACTCACCATGAGACTCTAAGTCTGGCGACCAGGAGTCCACGACTGGAGGGCTTAGTTCCTGGTGATTAAAATCTATCCACCTATGTAACCACGTCTTATCCTAACATTTTATGCCCCGGTGTTCAAACAACGAATTTATTAACATTTTCTCGACATTTTCATGGTGATTCATGTGACCACCGAACTACAACAATAAATGTTACAGTTATTGGTTTCTGCTATTTTTGGATGGAGCCCTCCATTTCAAGATGATTTGGCATACTTCTCGACTCTAACTGGAGTTCCTCCAGTTTTGGAGAACGATTTTGGGGGACACTAGGAAAAAATTTGTTTTTGCGATAAATTTCTCAATTTTTGACCAAACAAGATGAAATTTTAGTCAATTATGGGTTTCTTCAGCATTCGGAGTAGTTTGGCACAGGCTTTAGGTTGAACAGAGGTCATCTTCAGCACTTTTTTCTTCGAGGAAGATGAAGGGGCCATAAGGGCCACCATGAGGCCAAATCTGTTTGAGGCCTAGCTAGTGGAGCTAGAGTCTTTTTCCAGAGTTCCAATAGTATAAATTGGATAATTCAAATTTTATGAATCTGATGAAATCATTTGTAGAGCCTGTAGAGAAATTTTGAAGGCCGAAAAGCTTTAGTAAAGTTCCAGGGGTTGTTAATGCCAACGTTTTCTAGTAGCAGTGCAGGGCTTAGCCAGAGCTGCTTGAGACCATATACTGTGAACCAATGGTAATTCTTGACTGAAAACATCATTATAAATATAATGAAAAAGGTTTCATCAAGTTTTGAATACTTCTAGAGGTCAAAAAATCAACAGAGAAGTTTTCATTGACCTTAGTGCCAGGGGGTGCCGATAGGTGATTGAGGCGAAACTAGAGCAACCGGAGGCCATTTTTTATGAATGAAAATTCTATATTAACTATTTCAGAAATTTGGGAACCAATGGAAGTGTTTTGAAAACATTTTGAGAACTTTTAGAGCTCGAGAAGTTGATGTGAATTTTTGGGCAGCCCTGGGCAAATCGTGGAGGATAGCCTAGTTTGGGGATGTTGTGCTCGATTTGAGAAGTTTATCAGTTGGTATTTGGTGTTTGATGTGTGTTGGATATAGTAGGAGTGGTTTCAGTGACAGAAATAGAATTCTGAGGGAGTTTGTGCCATTTAGAAGCTCAGATTAGCTTAGTGTATCGACAGAAGGAATCGTGTCAACAAGAGCCTAAAGCTATTTACAGAATTTGGATAGCCATTAGAGGGATATTGATGGTATTTTCAGTCCTTTGGATCATTTTTGTATTCATTGGATTTAAGTATTTACTTGTAAAAAAACTTATCATAATCCCAAAGAGCCAAGTCAAGATGACCAAGCTCAAAGGAGATGTAGCCCATGAGATTTAGGTGGAACTCCTAGATTAAGTTTGTTGTTGTGTTTAAATGCTTTATTTGCTGCATTATGTTGCTGATATACATATTAAATTACAGCAAGAACAAATGAACTTAAGACACATAAACAGTAAAAATTCATACACCACTTTCAAGTAAATAATTCCACAAAATTGTCAAGTACAAGCTAGATCATGTAATTTAAACTGCGTGGTAGGTTCTTAAAATACATAAAAGTTATCCAGACCATTTCCAAATCATTCAGACTCATTTATTCTTCTTCTAGGTTTGGTTCCTAGTGTATATCCTCTTCTTTTGAAGTTTCTTGTTCATTTTCTTCCTGCTCTTTGCAATCTATGTAAAGTAATTTCTTCTCAGCACACTTATGACCTTTAGTGTATTTCTTATCACAACTGTAGCAAAGCCCTTTTTCTATTTTTTTCTTCCAATTGTTGTGGTGTCAACGTTGTAGGTTGTGGAAGTCTAGGAGAAGCAACACTTCCATATTTATAGATGTGAGTGGTAGGCTTCCTTGTCGCCATAATTTTATATTCAATTTTTCTTGCCAACTTGAATGCCTTCTCCAATGAATCAGGTTCCCAAACGTGAACCTCATGTTGGATGTTATCCTTTAAAGTCCCTATGAAGACATCAATCCTATGTTCCTCTGGAATATCATTTACCCTTATATTCAATTTTTGGAAGTCCTCGATGTGCTCCACCACTGAACCCTTTTGTTTGATATTTATCATTTGGCTAAAGAAGGTGTTGCTCTTTTTATCCTCATAATGTGCTATAATTTCCTCCGTAAAAATTGACCAAGTGACAATATTTTTACGGGAGTAAAGCCATCGATACCATATAAATGTATTTTGTTCTAAATACAAAGTTGCAATGTGTACCTTTTGTGTGTTTTGCACATTATTGAGATCAAAATATTGCTCCATCTATAGTATCCATGCTACGTGATCCTTGCTATCAAACTTCCTCCTATCGATATTTGGAATATGGCGGGTCTTCAATCCAACATTAGAGTTTATGAAATCATGATTAACATTTATTTTTTTCTCATCATGAGGTTCCTCTACTATCTTTTCGCCATTAGGAAAAAATTATTGTATCAACTTTTTCAAACCTTCCATGTCTGCTTTTAGATCATTCTTCATGTCTTCCATGTTGTTTTTCATTTTTTCTTCTATACCATCCATATTAGCTCCCATGTATTCCATTGCATTCTTCAAACCATCCATCTTAGCTTCCACACATTTCTTCAAACCATACATATTAGCTTCCATTCCCTTCTTCAAAATGTCCATCTTAGCTTCCACACCTTTCTTCAAAACTTCCATTTCATTTTTTGTTGCTCTTTGCAAGAGCGAAATTTGGTGCACTTGCTCTTGTAATTTTGATATATCATGTTGCACTTCTTCATCTTCATGAGTCATATTCGAGTATTCTGGGGGATTAATGGGTTTTGAATTCTTTTTAGGGGTCATTTTATAACCCAATACTAATATCTATGCTTCAATATGCCCTTGGAATCACTTCAAAATGTTTTTTCAAATAAGAGTTATGCAATTTGAAAAAACAATGCACACTTTTTTTTTTTTTTTTGAGGAGCTTGATATTGAAACTAAATTATCTCTGTGATTTCAGATCTTCAATATCTGAAATTCGGTTCTGTAGTAGCCCTATGAATCTTCTTTCGAATTCCATAGGTCTAACCTTATTTGAATTCTTCAAGACAAATTTATGCCCAATCTCTCCCAATGACCTAATTATGGACTAGTTCAATAGAGCGAACTTGTACGACGTGCCACATCTCCGAGTTTCCTATTTCGGCTCTAAAATTGAAAGACATGAAACTACAGTCTGTTTAATTTTGGCCAAATTTTACAGAATTCCAATTCGATGATCAGAGAAAGAGAGTTATGACAATTTTCCCAAGGTCACCTCATTTAGATGAAATTCGAGAGCCTGCAAATTCCCTAATTTACACAGATCATATCTCTAAAAATATTGTGAACCAATCTATAAAAATTTTACACGACGTTCCTCAGGATTTTGGCTTCACGTGATACAAATTTCATCTTCTGAACCTTCGTAGAAAACAAGTTATAAATAAAATTCCATGATGACATGTTTGTAGTAGCGAAATCCTAGAATCCAAAGCTCTGATTCCAAATGTTATGAAACCAACTCCAAAAATAGAAGAAAAAAGCGATCAATGCCTTAGAAATAAGCCACTTCAAGGGGGAAACCTCTTTTACATCACATAAATGAACAATACAAATGACAAAACCTCCTTCTATATATAAGAGTGGATGCGGTCACAATATAATCCTGGCCGACCTAACAATAATAATGTAAGGGCACAACAATAACAATATTGGGGTTACAAGGGTAAAACAATAACAATAAGGGGGCTAAAATAACGACAATAAAGGACTACACTAATAATATAGGGACCTAACACTACATCCTAAGGTTCATCCTTTAGAGCCAAGAACTCCTCAAATGTGTGCAACTCAAGCTCCCTCTCAAGGGATAATCGCATGGCTTTCTCTTCATCAAATTTCACATCTCTTCTGACCACTATCATCATGTGTGTTGGAAAGTACACTCGATAGTTGTGAGGTGTATCATTGTACCCCACAAATATCCCCAAGTATTATTTTGGCTCTAGCTTCTTCCTAACATCTTTGGTTACATGGAAATAAACATATGAACAAAAAAATTTAAAATATGACACATCCAGTATTTTACCTGAAAAAGAACCCTCTCGTGTACTTATACCAAGTATCCAATGAGGACTTAAATTCTACACAAATACTTCTGTATTGCATGCCTCTGCCCACAGATGCAACAATAGGCCATGATCATGCAACATCGCTCGAGTTGCTCCCACAATCATTCTTTTCTTTCTTTCTTCAACCCCATTCTGTTGTGGGTAGTGAGGTGTTATACATTATCTTCAAATTCCTTCCAAGGCACAAAATTTCTTGAATTAGTTAGAAATATATTCTCCACCATTATCGCTCCTCAGAGCCTTCACCTTATTCCCTGTTTCTTTCTCGAAAAGTGCCTTGAACTAACAAAAATTTGATAACATCTGATATTTCTTCTGCATGAATAAAATCCAACATGTTCTTGAAAAATCATCAACAAAAACCACATAATACGTGTGCTTTGCTATGGAATTTGTCAATAATGGTCCACACACATTTGAGTGAACTCTCTCAAGGATTGGTGTGGCTCATCTTTCCTTATCGTGAAAGGTGGCCTTGGTATACTTCCCCAATGTACACGTCTTGCGTGTATCTCTCTCTGCAAGTGCACACTTTGGAAGTCCTATAGAAATTTTTTGCATGATATTCAAGGCGCCATGGTGTAGATGGCCCAATATCTCGTGCAATAAATCACCGATGTCTCAGCTATCCACCTTCTCTACTTGTGTGGTCAATGCAATACAATTTTCTACATCCATTTCGTAGAGGTTTTTTACTCAAACCTCAATCGTTTTGACCTGTCATGTGGCTTTGTGATGAAGGAATGCCTTTCCTTCAATGAAGATCACATCATAGCCATGATCTTCCAACATAACAACATAAACCAGATTCTTCTTTGAACTAGGAACATACATGACATATTTTAATCTTAGTGGGTTACCTGAATCTCTCCATAAAGTAACTATACTAACACCGACAACACTATATCTCCTGTCGTCACCCATCTCGATGTGCATATGGAGATCCTTCTCCTCCAAGCTACGAAGTTCCAATATCCAAGTACCACACAAGACTCATCACTAATGACACCATGCATGCGATGAGGGTGAAGTCCAACTAGAACTACGAAGTAAGTGCTTCACCTGCTACTCCTCCTGAGCCCTTCTTGTTTTTCTTCTTTTGTAGAAAATTTGTGGCATAGTGTCCATGCTCATGACAACTGAAACATTTTACTTTGAAAAGTTTTTCTTCTTTCATGCCTTTCCAGACTCGGATTTGGAATAGGATGCCTTCCCTTTTCCTTTCTTCTCCTTTCCAGCCAAGGCACAGTTCTCCTCATCATCATTCTTTGATGAGGATCCATCTCTGGTCCTCCGAAGAATTTATTCTTGTACCAAGTCGGACCACAAATGTTCCCAGTCTTGTGGATTCTCCCTCCCATTCACAGAGTCCTCATAGCTATGTGTTAGGTCCCTATATTACTAGTATAGTCCCTTATTATTGTTAGTGTAACCCCTTTATTGTTATTATTGTGCCCTTAAATTATTATTGTTAGGTCGGCTAGGATTACATTATGGCCCCATGGACTCCTATATATAGAAAGGAGGTTTTGTAATTTGTCTCATCCAAGACTTTTTCATTCATGTAATGTATTGGAGGTTTCCCCCTCAAAGTGGCTTATTTCTAAGGTGTTGATATCTCTTTTCTTCTATTTTTGGAGCTGGTTTCAAAACATTTGGTGTCAGAGATTTGGGATTCTAGGGTTTTGCTGCTCCAAACAAGTCGTAGCATTTTCACTATAACTTTTTTTATAAGAAGATTAGAAAGCTAAAATTTTTAGAGTGCGAAGCCAAAATCTTGAGGAACATCATCACAAAATTTCAGAGCTTGGTTCGCAATATTTTTGGAGATATGATCTGTGGAAGAAGACATTAAGGTTGGCAAGAAAAATTGAATGTAAAATTATGGCAACAAGGAAGCCTACCACTCACTTCTATAAAGAGGGAAGTGTTGCTAATCCTAGATTTCCACAACCTATAAGGTTGACACCACAAAAATTGGAAGAAAAAAGAGCAAAAGGGCTTTGCTACAGTTGTGATAGCAAATACACTAAAGGTCAGAAGTGTACTGAGAAGAAATTACTTTACATAGATTGTGAAGAGGAAGAAGAAAATGAACAAGAATTTTTAAAAGAAGAGGGTATACACCAGGAAACAACCCTAGAAGAGGAAGAAATGAGTCCGACCATATCATGTAATGCATTGGTAGGAATTACCACTCCTCAAACTCTTAAGATAGAAGGACATATCAAGAAGAAAAAGGTAATAATGTTGATTGATTCAGGTAGTACCCATAATTTTATTCATTGTAAGGTAGCCAAGGAATTGAATTGTTTCCTATACCCAGCACTGGAATGTCAAGTGATAGTTGCAAATGGTGGAATTATAAATTTCTCTGGAAAATGCCATAATATCAAGCTAACCATGGGGGAATATGTATTGAATGGTCCAATGTTTTCGATTCCTATGGGAGGTGCTCATGTGGTACTAGGAGTACAATGGTTACAATATTTGGGGACAGTAGCTTTTAGTTTTCAAGAACTTTTCTTGAAATTTTCTTCAGAAGGTAAGGAAGTTGAATTACGGGGTATTGCAGGGAATCCAGGAAAGATAATAATCTCTAATGTCATGAAAAGGCTTCTAAAGAAAGAACAATGAGGCGTAATTGCACAATTATGCTCACTAGAAGTTCCAACATCAAAAACATCTATTTTTGCATATCTCTGTTGGCTCGAGGGGTCCTGACCCAGGTTCGGATCGCAAGGTTTGCCAAAAAACCCTATACTACTGGCCCTTTCAGCAGTGACCTACTTGCACAGGTCAAAGTCTCACCCGAAGTAGTATGGGTGGGTGCTAGAACCAGGTTTCTGCACCCTGAGAAAGGATGGATAGGCAAGCAGAGTTGTGCTAGGTCCTGTAATCCCCAATTACCTTGTTCTGTGCAGGGTTAATTAGGTCTCTGTTCACATCCATGTGCTATAGATCTATAGTTATATGCTTTTATGAAAATAACACAACATTATATAAATAGAATAGAATAGATCCAGATCCAAAAACACACTTATACAGTTCTTCGCAGCTTAAAGACAAAAAATGCACAATACAGTAATTACCAACAATTTGTACAAGATTACTCATAGATTCAGTTCTCTATCAATCCTTCTTATTCATTCATTCATCAATTCTTCCTTACAATTCCCTTCCCAACCTGCACACACAGCAGCAGGGTCTGCACACAGCTGGACTTAGATCTCCATGCACACAGCCAGCAGGAGTCTGTTCCCCAAAACCCAAATAGATAGCTTAAACCACAATTCACATCAATAGCTCATCATTCTTGTCCTTTACAATACAAAATGTCCCTCTATTTATAACAATCTAGCCTAGACTTTCCTATGGTCCGCAAACCGTGGTTTTCAGACCCCTAGTTTACCCTTTTACCCATTACAATGTGTTCGGGGCTTTGACCTGCCCCAAAATAGGAGACCCTGTTCCAACAGTCCCCCAACACAATCTTGTGACTCGTCTCGAGTCACTACAGTGGTGCAACTTCTATTTGCGCGTGCAAGGTAGCAAGAGCACGGACGAGTGGAGGGAGCACTTCCTGATCTAGGCCACAGCTTGCTGTGCAATGTTGACAAGTGTCAAGGAGGCAGGACCATTTGGAGCTGCGGTACCTCGTTCTAGCAGCTGGTGGAGGTGCACAATGGTAGACTGAGCATCTTGGGCGAGTTGGAGTGTAGTGTCGGCCCATGGTTTCAACCATTTTTAGATGACATGCTTGGTGCGGCAAGGTTATAAATCGTGTTCATGATGGATAGACGTTGTGTGGAGACGTCGGAGGGTGATGAAGTTCGGACCTGATCTAGAGCAGCCTTTGCCTACTCTAATTCCTTCTAGATATGCTGAAGCATAGAGTGGTATCGGATTGTTATCCATAGTTGCATAGCTTTTTCGACCAACTGTGCACCCTGCGTAATCTTCTCCTGAATAATATGCACTGCATCGGTGACCAATGCAATCTGCTGGGCCCGTACTTCCAGAGGTATGTCAGACTTTTGTTGCATAGTTTGGGCACGGTGGCAAACCTCTTGCAAAAATCTAGTGTATAATCCTTGGAGCACTGTGTGAGATAGCTATTCCAAATCTATTTGGATGTCCCCCATGGTCGGATCATGATTGTTAACTAGGGCAGTGCGAGGGAGTGAGAAAACATTGCTTCTGCTGGGAAGTACTCTGGAGTTGCAAAGAAGTCGCAACATGTCCCTGTATCTCAGCATTCCTCCTTGGCACAGAACCAGTGGTGACCTGACTGTGATGCTGCGGGCAGGGGACTACAATACTAACATATCCTCCTCTGTGCTCAAGGCTAGCCATCTGGGTCCCGCAGTTGTCCTTGGGGTGCAAAGGTCGGCTATTCCCAATGTGCAGTATTGGTTCCTTTCTGTGCGTGGCTCGCAGCTAATTATTTCTGTAGGAAGCCAACGCTCGATCCTTTGACTACACTCAGTATTCCTAGGCCCTCTCAAGATGATTTATACAGGTACTGAGCAGTTCGGGAACAGATCATTCGGCGGGTTAGGGTCCATCTTAGCAACAAGGAAATGGGCGTCCCAGAGAATGTTAATGATTTCAGAAAACTAGTAGGTAGATAGCAGGAGCATGGTGGAGATCAAATAAATAGCCTGGTGCAAATGCATCCAACCAACCGCACACCGTCTGAAGCTATTTAATGGTGGAGTAGCCTATTCGTGAAACTTACCATCGACCATTCAGATTAATCTTACCATAATTGGCTGCATTGATGATCTGCCACCTATTTTTCGTACCCGTAAGGTTCCTTTCTTATCAGAATGGGATGTCCTGATGGTCATCATTTGTGTCTGATGTCTCTTCCACAGAATTTCAGATTCCAAATGACGCCTGCATGTTGTTCGCATACCCTGAATTAATGTTGATGCTAGGCATTTCATAACAGGGTTCAGGTACCAGATTTGCAAGTTGGCCACCATTCTTCTCAAACCATGCTCGTCATCCTCGGGTGGGACGTCTTGGTCAGGTAGGGTTGCATCAAGCATCCTCGTGCCATCTGTTACTTTAAGTGAGTGCAAATTCTCCCAATTGCACATGGGTTTAGGTGGGTCCGTAATCGAATGCAAATTTAGGGCAGCGGTAACCAGGTGAGCCTATCTGGGCAGGGTTAGATCGCAACCTTGAGTGTTGTATGTCAGCAAGTATATGCGTAGGTGGACTGAACACAGAGCCCATCTGGAAACTGGGGTCCCTAAGCACAGGATCACCCTATTCCAATACTTCTTCTGAGTGAAGAATACCAGCCCTTACACAGGTGTGCCGCGCAGTGTTAGTGGCAGTTATCCTAGCCTGCATTTCATGGGATTTTTAGGTTCATCAATCTTTGTACTATCTCCTGCATCATCATGGCAAGGCAGGTCTCTCTCCTTGGTAGAGATGCGACGAAAATGCCTGGTGGTCCAAAGACATCGTAGTGCCAAAACCTCATGCAACTGACCTTGCCAATTCTCCAGCTCCTCATCAGAGTCGGAAAAACATTCACTGTCCTTTTCCCAACAAAGCACTCATTCATCCATGGGCTTAACCTGATCTTCATCTCACGCAGTCAATTTATAAATGTGATCTATTTCCTCCTCCTCATAGGCTGGCCCTGTATACCGCGTGCCTTCTGTTGGATCTAGCGACACTATGACGCGCATACCTTTATTTTCAAACACCATGCTACGCTTCTTGAGACTGATGACACCCTCCATGTCTATAGCCCAGTCTAATTCGAGGAGAGTAGGGTAGGGATCCACATCTTCCATAATTTATATTACTTCAAAGTCAGCTAGGACCCTTACCCCTATGATGTCAACCATGACTTTTGGTAGCCTACCTAGAGGGATGATTTTTTGTTGATTTACCATTTGCAGCTGGATGGTGGACCACTCTAATTTAGGCTCTCCCATTCATTGCCATGTCTGATTTGGTAATACATTCACATCCAATCCGAGATCTAAGATGACCTGATCCATCTCGTAGTTACCGATCTGCATAGTCAACTGCATTTCTCTTCTGGTGCGTTTCTTATAGCTGTATAGTTTGTGTACATCCTTGGTCCCAGAGATTAGATTGGGCTGAGCTACACAGGCATTCAGTAGTGCTTGGATATTTCCTATGGCCTTCGGGTTTCGTAGCAACTTTAGACATGCCTCTAAAAAGGGCTCCACTCCCTCTTCTATTTGGGGGTGCATCAGATGTTGCGCAGGGTCTGCCAGGGGTACTTGTTCTTTGAAATTCACTCCTTCCCGAGGGGCAAGCTCCTCCTTTGCTCCCTGGGTGACCATCCCTCTGTGTGTCATGAATTTTACACTTGGATTCATATTCCTTAGCTCGATTTTAACTCTTTGTACGTTCTGTGTAGGGGTGGGCTATTTTTCTTGCATCTTGGCTATTAAAATTAGGCAATCCTCCACCACATGGTCCAGCTGCCTACAATACTTGCACGATGGTCTAGTGGGATTTGGGAATTCTCTAGCGAAGTGTCATATTTCCCCGCAGTTATAGCATATTAGCTGCCCACATCCTTGTCCTCTGCTTCCTCCTCGACCTCCTCTGCCTCTAGCCAGTGATCCTCCAAAGTGCGTAGAAATTCTTGGAGACACAAAGTTTGATTGTACCCTATATAAGTTCCCACGATCCATAATTAAGTCATAAGTATGACAATTTTTCTCATCGTGCCCCACTTATCAACATAATCTGCACCATTTTTGCTTCAGTTATGGGACATATGCACATATCCAAGGGCAATGGTTCATATCATGCAGTCCTGCTACCCGATAGTCGTCACACCATAACGTAGGTCTACCTGACCCTAGTCATGATAGAATGGGTTCCCTACTTGCTCTTGGGCGTACCAGACTAGGTCCTCCCACTTGCATGTAATCTGTTAATAGAGGGCACTAATCCTTTGTATGGCCAGACACCCGACATCATATGCACCAAAGATCTACGCAATCATCCTTTCCTTGCTCCTTTCGCAGGTTATGTATTTCCATATGCATAGCCCCAAGTTTTTCCTGGATTTGTTGTACCCCTGCCGACATATCCTCTCAGGGTACAGCTTCTAGTTTCATAGTGACTTCCACATATTTCTCCTGCAACTCAAAGGTCTGATGACTCATTGTGTGCACAGGTGAGGTAACAGCATAGTGATGAACCATTCCGTATGTTGTCTATCATCATACTCAAATCCTCCTTCCCTGATTGCCTTCTTCAATCGCTGATCAGCCTCCCATACTAACTCATACGCACCTTTTTTGAAGTCCTTTACTTCCGCTACAAGCTGGGAATAAGATTTTGGCTTTTATAACTATTGCTTCAGAGCGTCTTTGATATCTTGAATGGATGCGCTCCCGTTCTAGGCAATGTATCGCATATACCAGTCCAGGGCCCTGTCCTCAAATGAGTATGACAACAGAAGCCTCTTTTACAAGTCACTTGCCACATTCGCGTAGCCCAATAGAGTCCCGCTATGAACCAAAACCTTTTCCATATCCCCGATCTCCACCCCTCGAAGGTAGGTAGCGTGTGCACATCCATATCACTATCCAGGTGGCATAAGTATTCTTACCTTTGTGTGGCCTAGGTGGCGGTGTACCTGGGGGGTCTTGCATAGCTGGTTCTTGCAAAAAAGTATAGGCGGATCTTCCTCCGTCAAGGTTGGTCCGATGGTACTTACGACTGCGCATCGCGCTTCCGTCTAGATACGAGGTCATTCAGTTAGTATGACTACACATAATGCTCTTTTCGCATAGTAATATCTTAATCAGCAATGGTAACGTCCTCAGAAATTTGCCCCGGAACCCTTTAAAGAATCATCGTTCGGCCTCAGAGTATGAGATAAACTAATCAATGGAAAATTCTATCACAAATCCTCCTAGCACGCTATCCACCCAGTGATCTACCGTACGCGTGATAGTATTATCAGTCTTTTCTAGTTGCTGGATCAGCTTTGGGGTCCATTGAGTGACTTGTTCATCCTTCTAGCACTTCTGGAATTCTACAAGCCTGGCCAGCCACTCCTGGAGCTCAATCACAAATGTCACAAAGAATATTTCGTAGCTCTCTGTAAGAATATACCTATTTTTCCACCTTTCCACTGTTAACTCCTCACTGCGATTTTCTTTTAATGTGAACTCCTGGATCTGCCTTTCGAACCAATCTTCGATCTCCTTTCTTTCAGGCTTCCATTATTCTCTTGTCATTACCCGATCCCTCTCTCAGAATTCTTCTAGTCTCGGCAACGGAACCATTTGTTGGCTTGAGGGGTCCTGACCCAGGTTCCGTCTGCAAGGTTTGCCAAAAAACCCCTATACTATTGGCCCTTTCGGCAGTGACCTGCTTGTGCAGGTCAAAGTCTCACCCGAAGTAGTATGGGTGGGTGCTGGAACCAGGTTTCTGCACCCTGAGAAAGGATGGGTAAGGAAAGCAGAGCTGCGCTAGGTCTTGTAATCCCAGATTACCTTGTTCTGCATAGGGTTAATTAGGTCTCTGTTCGCATCCACGTGCGCTAGATCTATAGTTATAGGCTTTTATGACAATAACAAAACATTATATAAACAGAACCCATTAGGTCCAGATCCAGAAACACACTTACACAGATTTTCGCAGCTTAAAGACAAAAAATGCACAATACAACAATTACCAACAATTCGCACAAGATTACTCATAGATTCAGTTCTCTATCAATCCTTTTTATTCATTCATTCATCAATTCTTCCTTACAATTCCATTCCCAACCTATGCACACAGCAGCAGGATCCGCACACAACTGGACTTGGATCTTTGCGCACATAGCCAGCAGGAGTCCTTTCCCCAAAACCCAAACAGATAGCTTAAACCACAAATGGCATCAATAGCTCATCATTCTTGTCCTTTACAATACAAAATGCTCCTCTATTTATAACAATCTAGCCAAGAACCTCCTATGGTCCGCAAACCGTGGTTTTCGAACCCCTAGTTTACCCTTTTACCCATTACAATGTGTTCGGGGCTTTGACCCTTCTAAAACCCCGTGCTAGACTAAATCTAATAAAAGGAGCAATGTACCATTGGGCAGCCTTGTTAGGTCTTATTCCAACAATCTCCAAAAATTCTTGGACAATCATTCCAATGTGTTTGAAACTCCCAAAGGACTCCCACCTATTCGTGATCATGATCATGCTAATCATTTGATTCGAGGAAATGTTCCTCCAAACATCAGGCCTTATAGATATCCTTATGTCCAAAAGAGCGAAATTGAACGTATGATTGTAGAAATGTTAGAGGTTGGTATAATTCAACCTAGTCAAAGTTCCTTCTCTGCTCCAGTAGTATTGGTGCACGAGAAGGATGGATCATGGCGCATGTGTCCGAATTATAAGGAGCTCAATAATCTCACTATTAAAGATAAATTTCCCATTCCTATGATTGATTAATTATTGGATGAATTACATGGAGCAATTTATTTTACCAAGTTGGATCTTCATTCAGGATATCATCAAATTAGAATGAAGATTGAAGATATTCCAAAAACAGCATTTCGAACTCATGAGGGTCATTATGAGGATTGACGGTGCCTTTTTAGTTTTATCAATGCACCTTTCTATATTTTAAGTGATTTGATGAATTTGTATTTTTTAACTTTTCCTTAGAAAATTTGTGCTAGTATTTTTTGATGACATACTAATCTACAACAGGTCTTGGAAGGATCATGTTCAACATGTTGATAGGGTGCTCAAACTATTGGAGGAGAAACAATTATATGAAAAAAACATCCAAATGTTTCTTTGGAGTACAAGAGGTGGAATATCTGGGTCATATTGTATCTCACGAGGGTGTTAAGGTAGACCCTAAACAAATTAAATCCATTAAGGAATGGAAAGTCCCCACAAACCATTAAGAAGTTGCAAGGACGATTTCCCTCCAAGTTAACATGGTATTATCGCAAGTTTTTTAAGAATTATGGGAGAATAATAGCACCTATAACAAAATTATTTAAGAAAGATGCATTTTCATGGCCTCTTGAAGCAACTAAGGCATTTTAACATCTTAAAGAGGAAATGTGCCTAGCACCAATCTTAGATATGCCAGACTTCACAAAAAAAATTATTGTGGAATGTGATGCCTCATGAAATGGAATTGGTGTTGTTTTAATACAAGAAGGAAGACCCATTTATTTTGAAAGTCATCCAATCAAAGGAAATTATTTACAGAAAGCTATTTATGAGAAGGAAATGCTGGAAATACTACATGCACTAAAGAAATGGAAACCTTACCTAATGGGAAGACACTTCAAGGTAAAAATTGATCATGATAGTCTTAAACACTTTTTGGATCAAAGAATATCTTCAAAAGAGCAGCAAAAATGAATCACGAAGATGTTTGGTTATGACTTTGAAATAATCTACAAAAAATGGAAGCTAAATGTTGTTGTACATGCACTCTCAAGAAAGAATGAAGAGGCAAAAGCATTGCTTTGTGCCATTTCTATTATCCAACCAGATTGGATAACCGAAGCAAGGGATGAATGGAAGAAGGACGAAGAAGTGTGGACACCCATTCAAAAGTTGTAGCAAGATCCTAGTACATCGATACGACGAAAATGATTCTTTACAGCAAGATCGGATTATATTCTTTGCAATAATTCCCTACTAAAACAAAAAAATATTTTGGAATTTCACACTTCTCCTTTAGGAGGACACTGGGGATTTCTAAAAACTTACCACAAGGTGAAGAAAGATTTTTTTGGGATGGCCTTAAATCCGATATTCAAAAGTTTGTGGTGGAATGTTTGGTTTGCTAGAAAAATAAAGTTGAGACAATTAAGACCCCGGGTCTTCCGCAACCTTTATCCATTCCAAGCCAACGTTGGGAGGAGATTTAAATGGATTTTATCATAGGTTTAACTAAGTCCGAAGGAAGGAGTGTCATCATGGTGGTAGTTGATATACTTACCAAGTATGAAATTTTTTTTGCATTATCTCATCCATTTAAAGCAAGTACAGTTGTTACTACTATGTGGAAACAATTCAAAAGCTACATGGAAACCCAAAGATTATTGTAAGTGACGGAGATCCCATTTTTACTGGAAATTTTTGGACATAATTATTTTCTTGTTTGGGTACTCAACTAACTCATAGCTCATCTTATCATCCTCAATCCAATGGTCAAACTTAGATAGTGAATAAATTTTTGGAAGGATATCTTCGTTGTTTTGTATCTGATAATCAAACACAATGGGTCAATTGGTTACCTCTCGCTGAATGGTGGTATAACACTTCCTTCCATACTGCTGCAAAAATGACCCCATTTATGGCACTCTATGGATATCATCCACTGTCCATCACATCATATTTAAGAGAAAGTTCTAAGTTTCAAGCAGTGGAAGATCACATCGAACATCAAAAGAAGTTCTCCAACTCTTAAAGGATAACCTGAATTTGGCACAAAATCAAATGAAACAACAGGCAGATCAACATCGCAGCGAGAGAAGTTTTAATGTAGGAGACTGGATATTTTTACGACTACAACCATACAAACAAATGTCCCTCAATCAAGCTAAGAAGGATAATAAAGTATCGCCAATGTACTATGGTCCTTACAAGGTGTTGCAAAAGATTGGTACTATGGCATACAAATTGGAGCTTCCTGCTTCTTCACGCGTGCATCCAATTTTCCATGTTTCATGCTTAAAGAAGGTTATAGGTGAAAATCTTCTGATTCAAACAATATTGCTTGAACTTGATGAGGAAGGAAAAATCATATTGGAACCTGAAGCAGTCATGAAAACAAGAACTCGAAAGCTACGAAATCAATCAATTTCAAAGTATCTCATCAAGTGGAAGAACTTACCCATTGAAGATTCTACATTGGAGGATGAGAATTTTATATGGAAGCACCCAGAGCTACTCAAGTGTTGAGGACAAGAATTTTTGAAGGAGAGGGGCATGTTAGGTCCCTATATTACTAGTATATTCCCTTATTATTGTTAGTGTAACCCCCTTATTGTTATTATTGTACCCCTGTAACCCCCATATTAATGCTAATTCTATTAATATGTAACATAAGAGTACAAAACTGCTGCTGCCTCAACTGAGAAAGCCTGAGCGTATGGCTTGATAGCCATGGAAAACAAGAGTTTGGACTGCCCATAGAGGGGAAACCAATCCCTGAAAGTTAAGATTTGTCACCCTCATAGGGGAAACCGGCATTTGAAACACACAGTTTGACAAAAATACAAGTAATAGGACTGACCACTCTAGCAGCAGAGGGTGATTAAACAGAAAAGCCAAAATTAGCCTAAGAATCCTGAAACAAAAACCTCTGAGGGTCTTCCAGGCTACTGATCATTGGCTGGAGAAGGCGGTTCCTCCACGATTCTGCATATGTACTCATCACTGCTTCCTCCTTCATCATTTGCGTTGTCTTTGTCCTTGCCATCCTTTGTCTAATCCCACATAGAGACGTCACGGGCAATGTTCAACTGTGCCAAGGAGGCCTTGGCCTTTTCTGCAGAAGCGGGGTCAAGAGCAGAATAGGGGCCAGGGGATATGACAGAGGGACCAGGTACGGCGACTGAAGGGGGAACAGGGTGAGTTGTCTCCTCCCGAATGGTAACCGTGACATAGGCTGTGATGACTGGCTTGTCAAAAGAGTAATCAAATCTAAACTCCGCTCGTTGAGAAGATTGTCGCAAGGGAATGGAGGTAGACGGAGGGGTGGCGAGAGGGGCACCATACAGGAAGGCTTGAGGTGCAGAAGAGAGCACATGGGGAGGCGGAGAACATGGAATGGGGTGAGTAAAATCACTGGAATGAAGTCGACCTCTGCGGCTCCTCGTTTCCGGGAGGTGGTCGCAGGAGAATTCCTTGGAGGAGGAATCCGAACTTGGAGAGGACCGAGAATGAATGGCACGGCCACAGCTAGACCTGTGATGACATCGCATTCGATGGCGCAGTCTTAGCATGATGACAGGGAAATGTTGGTGGAAAGAGCAGAGGAGAAGTGGCGCTAGGGAGCTCGAAGAAACAGACAGGGTATTCGAACAACAGGAGTTGCTATGCATGAAATGAAACTAAGGAATAGTCTCCAAGAAGCACAAAAGTGCACAACACCTACCATTCTACATTCGAGTGCTTGGCTTGGCGCAGGCGGGCAGGAAAGAACTACGACGTGAAGCAACAGGAGTGAAAATGGAGCAATCGCCATATAATAGACCGAACTCCATATCAGAAACCAAAATAAACCAGATGAAATGCACTGAGCGTCGATGGTTCGAGAGAGCAACGTTAATGGCTCGTAGGGTGGCGTATTGAATGCTTGCTTTAATGTCTTTGTGGGAGGCCACATGGCCACCCCACTTCACCGTCCTTGGGATGCGGCGTGAGACGGGCGTCCCATCAAGCTCGGGTGTCATTCGCATCCGGAGTGTAACCCCCATATTGTTATTATTGTGCCCTTAAATTATTATTTTTAGGTTGGCTAGGATTACATTGTGGCCCCATGGACACCTATATATAGAAAGGAGGTTTTGTAATTTGTATCATCCAAGAATTTTTTATTCATGTAATGTATTAGGGGTTGCCCCCTCTAAGTGGCTTATTTATAAGGCGTTGATATCTCTTTTCTTCTCTTTTTGGAGCTGGTTTCAAAACGCTTTGCCAGCTCTTGGGAAGTCCTAGTTGAGCTATGCTCACTGAATCATCATTGGAAAAAATCACCCCAAAACTTCCAAGCTCATATCAACATTGAGTGAAATTCGTCAAGTATTTTTGGATCGTGTCACCCTTCTCCATCTTGATATTCCTAAGCTTGTATTTCAGTGCCAACTTCCTGTGGTCATTGTTATTATGAAAAATAACTATTAAGGCCTTCCACATTGCATATGGAGTTTCCTTTCAATGGATACTCAAGAAAAGATGATCTCGAACTCCCTCTAAGAAGATACTTCTCGCCTTTTCTACATGCTTCTTCCATGCATCAATTTGTTGAGCATCTATTATAGAGGGCTGAGGAATATCATTGTCAATGTACGCCTTCATTCCATTTTCCTACAAAACTTCCTCCATCTTTTCCTTTCATGCTATGTAATTGGAATTTCCCTCGAATGCATATTCAAGTCTCAAGTCATTTAAATACATATTGATCTACTGCTGGTGCCGAAGAATAAATATGAAAATTCAATGTACCTATTCAAAACAAAATCAATTTCTTCTCTGATATTGTGATTCTTAGAGCTTTGATACCTTGTAGAAAATATAACCAATTGATTCAATCTAATATTTTAATGTACTAAAACAAAATAATGAATCCTTCTACAATTTAAGGAAACACAATTTGATCGCACAATCACATAACAAGTAAGAGAAACAAATAAATCAATCACACTGTTAGTAACCTATAAATATAGGATTCATAATTTTGACTTGACTAATGGTAATCTTGTAAATATGTACAAACCTTGCTTTCTGCAAGTTATTTTCCCATATTTTGTAAAAAAATAAAAATCAAAAAGAGGGTAAAAAGTCCTAAAAGAAAATCAAAGGACTTAGAAAAAATAATATACCCCAAAAGAGAAAGATCAGTAAAACATGAAAGTGTGCAAGTATAAATGCCACTTATTTTACCTTTTGCAGTTGATTATGGCAGAGTGTAAATAAATTCCATAGTCTGTTATGAGTTGAAAAATTTAATCTTGACTTGTCACCTTTCAATTTCAAATGTTGTAGATAGAGAATAAACAATTTTCATACAGTTTAATCATGACAATTCATTAGTTAAGTAGAGAATAAAAGAATCCAATAGTTCAATCTGGATTCTTGGATGCAATAAGTGTAGAATTATATAGTTTACTGCTTTCAAAAAAGAATAAATATTGTAAAGGGTTGCTAGTTCAAATGCACCTGATCAAAATAGAAGGAAAAAATGTTAGAAGATAATGACTGGGTAGGTAGAAGAAGGTGGGAAACATCAATGTAAATATATTGCACCGGGCTACAAATAACTAATTTCCCCTCCCCATAGCAATTTGATATTCTACACTATTATTCAAAGAGGCTCAAGGCATTTCCTTGACTTTTGTTGGGACCGGACCCAAGGCTCAGTGACCGATTAGTTGAAAATGTTAAAGTTTCTATATTAATCCTTGAAATTTTCATCATTTACCCCTTCATGCACTCATCACCATTTAACTCCATAAGTGAGAACTCTTTTCTTACTTAAATATCACATAAAGGTCCATTTGATTAATTTCCTCCATTTTACAAAGCATAAAACCCTCAAAAAAACATGTTATACTAAGTAAGAAGTGAATGAGTTTTGAAAATAAAGCTTTACTCTAATTTTCACTTTCCTTAGTTTTATTTATGATTTTTTGAGTATTCATTATCCCTTTTCATATTAACACTTAACATATTTTATTAACTCCCTATCAAATATCCTAGTCCTATTAATATAACTTCTTTTATTTAATAACCCAAAAACCCCCTTATTATATGATTTTGTGTCAAAGATATTAAACACATGTTGAAAAGCATCCCGAAATTACCCCTTTGACACAAAACTATTCCTAAAAAATACTCTCGATCCCCTATAGTTTTTGACTTCCCAATAATCTAAAACTATATAATAAAATAAAAATACGAAAAACAATTTTCCTACATATTTTATATGTTTGGAATAAAAGAACATTTTCCCGCTTATCCTTTGTAAATACTTTCACCATTCGTCCCGCACAAACTTTACCCAAGGTTAATGCTTTAACCTTATCTCTTTCCCATGCCATGTATCCTCTTACCATAGATTAAACCGTGGTTAATCATTTAAACCTACCCCATTCTATGTATAAACCCCTTTTATACATAAAGCTTCATCAAATAAACTATGCACCCTCGCAGTCATTCCAAACCCTTCGATCATTTTTATAATCCTAATCCAACGATCTGCATTGAGCGCGATCATTGGGCCTCATGCCCCACCATTCTCTATCGAATTAAAACATGACCGTTGATCTTCTCTTATCAAATCAAAGGCACATATCAAAGTACCCAATCCCACCTTATGTCCCCATAGCTTCCCGATGCATCTCAGTTGTTCGCATCGCTCCATCAAATCCGACGACGCGGATCTCATATCGCATTACAAAAGTGATCGGGTGAATTTGGCAAAAAAATTTGCGATAAAAGTTGTTTCCTGAAACCACCATTCGCTTCGTGTCTTATTTTTACTAGATCACATTGCAAAAGTGAAAAACCATTTACCGCCCAGAAGTAATGTGTAAACCACTAATGGTTTTGCCTTCAAACACAAAAACCGCTCCCGCCATTAATTTCGACCTGTAATAAATGTTATGTGTATTGATAAGACTTAAGGTTTCAACCTTAGATCTTATTGTTTACATGCATTTGCGCCTACACACTCTCAGAAATCACTCATAGACACCATTTTAGAGTTTTTTTTGAACAATTTCATAATTCTAAAAGCCATTTCCTCTCTTAATTTCACCTCCGAAGACTCTCAGTGCCTTCTACCAAAAAAATGTAACCAGTTTGAAGATTGGTACAACCTGGAAACCCTCTTCGACCGCAACCATACCTGTTCAAGGTATTTCTCGTAATCCAACCTGCAAAATTTCAAATTTCAAAGGACAAAATTGAAACCCATTGAATATATAAACCCAAAGTACTCACCCGAAAGTACTCAAACCTTGAAAAAACAAGGGGAACCCTATCAAAAGTTTCCTAGAATTTGCCACTTCCTCCTAATTCAGTTTTAAAGAGTTTTTGATCATCAAAAAGCTATTTCTACGGTGGAAATCCATTTGAATTACTGAAAACCCATAAAAATCCCTTTCCAACCTTTTGCACATTGAAAAATCTGTGTTTTCATCATAAAACCCTCGCCCAGATTCCAAAATTTTCCCAAGAGCAGCTTACTTGACCTTCTGTTTCCAAAAAGAGCTGAGAAAACAATTTAATCTTGCTCAGTTTCATTCAAAATGACTAAAAAGCAGGTCACCCCTAAGATTGGAGGTCCCAAAGCCTCCAGTAAGCTCCCAAATCCTAAACCTTCAAAAATTGATAAACCTACTCCTGTCCTAACTACATATTCCACTGAAGTAGTCAGACCGTTGTAGCCACCTGTAACCTCTGAAGAGAACAGTCCCTTGATTGACTTAGACTATAGAATTGCTGATGCTACCTTAGAATTTGATCTACTTGAAGTAAATAGCAGGTGTCAGGAAAAAATTGAGAAAAAAGTGGAAAATGATATACCTGTATGGGACTCCAACTTGCCTAAATATATAGTTCCCATCACACATCCAACTCAAGATTTCATTAGGTTGTGTCAGTTTCACTATATCCCTGACCAGAGATGCATGGTGAACAAAGATAGTGAGGTTTTGTTTTACATAATTGTTGAGGCCATCGATGATATGCTCCAACTAATCCATGATCCACGAGTAGTATCATTGTCCATTGAAGATTTTACTCAAATGTATTTAGAATTGGATTTCCGTGGGAAATTTATGATCCTTCAAAAATTCATGCCTAATCATGTTAAACTTCCTAAGGTAAATCCACCTTATGATAATTTTGATTTCCCTGAGGGCTCTAGACAAATCATTTCCATGCTTTCATTCATTCTAAGCTATGCTAATGATGAGTTTACAAATGCCTCCATCCTAGGTTTCCTCTCTACCTTTTCTCCAGGACAATAGCTAGAATTGGTCTTCAATTTTTCCAAATTCATTGTTGATAATATGCATTATCAGTTAATTAAATTACCTGATGAAGGAGTGTTCATATATTCATCATATATGTTACATCTCTTCCTATTTTCTCAGGCAGATAATTTTCCAATTGCATTACAGAAGATGGATGTGGAGGGTAAACCTCTTTCAATGATATTTTGGGCTTCTCTACTCAGGAAAAACAACAATGAATATAGCTACAAGGACTTCCATGATTTCTTTATTAAACCTGCCATGAGTTTGTTGAACAAAGTAGAGCCACCAAGGATCAATGAAGAAATCAAAATAATTTTACAATTGTCTGAAAACTGTAAAGTTGGAGACTAGTATTTGTATAAAAATCACATAAAAATCAGAGTGTATGGTGCACTCCTGGCTCCTTACAAATTACCAAAGTTTCTAACTACCAGGATTTTTTCTTTGGAGTACTTAAGGTAGATTTTGAATGCAAATGCAGTGAACTTCATAGCCTCCAAAAAGAAAGCACAATTCAAGTTAAAAAGTCAAATTGCCTCCTTCATAGTCAACAACAAAGATGCTTTGAAAGAGGTAATCATTAAATTATCAACATTCAAGTTCCAAGAAATATTTTACTGGACTTATGACCCTCAAGGTATTTTAAGTAACCTCAGGATCAAGTGTAAGTTAACCCCATTCCTCCATGAGTCAAAGCCTCTAATTGAAAAGTATGCTAATCAAATGGAATGGGTTGCAAACACTTTGATTGATGATATTCAGGAGATGCAAACAGATAGCCTGCAGGAAAAGCAGATTGATAGTACACAGGTGGTTACAGTTGGCGAACAAGCAGAGGTATCTAATAAAAGGTCTAGAAAAGAAGAAGGCTATTTAGCAGAAACAATTATTGAAAATAAATTTAAAACAGTCTATAGCAAGAAGGCTAGAATTACTACTATAGAAGAAGGAGTCATAGATGTAGATGATAATAATGGTCATAAAACTGATGATGAGGCCACAATGATTGTTAATAAAACACTTAGAGAAATTCAGAATGAGAAAGTACTATCACAAGGAAAAGGAAAAGAAATGATTGAAGCAGAGATAAATATAGAAGCTCCCTCTTCCTCTAAATCAGCAGAAGAAACTGATTCTGATATCCAGATAAAGTTCAAGCAAATCAGAGAAAATAATGAGGAAATTAAGAATGAATTTTATTCTAAAATTATAAAGGAAAAACCAGGAGATAAAGACAGACTTGTGACAGCCTTTGATTACTCAACAAATAAAATGATCATGTGTTTTCTCCAGCCAGTAGTAACAGATCCAAAGTCAGCCATAGAATACAGGAAAACAGAGTTTGAAGTGAATGCTGATACCATACATGAACTAAACCAGATAGAGTTTCATAGAAGTGCTTCAGAGATGTTGTATTCAAAGGTAGTGAGAAAAACCATGAGAGATACCATGCTTCAAAAGACCGTATCTAATTTGCAAACTCAAATGAAATTAGATAAAGCATCTCTACATGCTAAGGATTTGAGGATCAAGTCCTTAGAAGATTTGGTGATAGAAACTGGAGTGGATCCCTCCAATACTGAAGTTGCTAAGAAATTGATAAGGCAGAAGAATGAGGATATTGCTACCTTGAGAAAGAAACTCAAATTTCCACAGAGTGAGCACCCACAGGCAAAAAAAATTCTTCAAGAAAAGAAAGAAAAGGATGAAACTATGCAGCTAGTTTTAAATATGACAGTTCAGATTAAAGAGATGGAAAATCAAATAGAAACTCTAATGAAGGAAAATGAAACATTGAAGAAAGCACAGGAAGTCTCCATTCCCACAGTTATTCCAACTGTCAGTACAACTGTTCCCTCTACAATGGCAGAACATTTAGCACCAAAAGGAGTATTGTCAACTGCAGTGTCAATTACATCTAAAGATATTTATGCCACTTCATCATCTACATCACAGGTAAATCAAACAGGTGAAACAATTGAAATATTCAAGGTTATGGAAGACATGTCCCTAAAAGATAAAGAGATAATCAACTTGAAAGGCACCATCCCAAATCTTGAAACATCAAATAGAGATGCATTAATTACATCCAAGGGACATGAGTAGAGAGCCAACATATTGCAGGAACAGGTAAATATTCTGCAAAAAAAAGTTAATCTCAGTGAACAAGTGTCGTATATTAAGAATTATCTTTGGAACAACATCATTCAAGGCATACATTTACAGTGGCCTTCAAACCAAATTATTTATGAACAGAAGGAGTTACTCAAAGCAGCACAAATAGAAATTCAAAAGACAAAAGAAGAGCTGGCTGAAAACCTGATCAAGCTTTGAAGCTTATTACATTTCTGAACAACAAACATAGAGAGGAGCTTGAAGAGCTCAAAATTTAGGATAGAACTGAAAGCATACTAAAAATAAATAAAGTCCTGAATAATTTGGAGGACAAATGTAAAGACATGAACTTGTCAATCACAAGGTTTTGGGCCAAATATATTGTAATACACAAGCAGGCCTTCCAGACATTCATGCTTTGAATGAAAATTTAATGGCACAGAAGGATTATGACAACAAAATCAGGGATTATGCCAAAGAGCAGGTCAGCAAACCTTTACCACAAGGGTCTCCAACTGGTAAAGTTATTTTGGAATATTTTGAGAACTTGTTCTTTCTACAAAATGGGATCAAACATATTTTCATTGTTAAGCCCAATTTTTCTAAGTATACAGAGGCCGATGAAAGCTACAGGAAATTGAAGAATATAAGAATTCTCAGTGCAGAACAATGGCAGGAATTCAATGACTTGATATAAAGGTTTGCAGTCAAAGTGTATCAGGGTAAGGAGTAGAGTTAAAGAGTATCAGTCAAAATGCCTTTTCACTGCAGATTATTCCTTATTTTACAACAGTAAAGTAGTAAAAGAAACAGCGTAAAAAGTATCAGTGATAAACCACAAGTTAAAGGATGTGAAATGGAAAGAGTTTCTTTCAAGTTATCTTAAAAATATCTTTTTCCAAAATGCCAGCAAGCATTTCTAGCAACTACAGCGCAGCAACAAGTTAAGATAATTAGTCCTATTTTTTATTTGATAAAAGGACAACTTGCCAATTTGTTTTCTAGCTGTCCCTCTTTCTATGTAATAATATTTATTTTTGCCTAGAGATATTCCTACATGTCTCTCAGATATTTTGTAATAATTTTTATATAAATACTTCTCTTTTTGAAGTATTAAGTGTGGAATAAAAAATTTCAAGACTACTATAGACATTTTGTTGGATATATTGAAGTTTGTGTGAGTCGATTTTTAAAGTAGCAGACTGGAACTAAGATTAAAGACATCATAACTCGGGATTCTTGTGTTGATCAGATAAGTCAAGTATTTTCCTGTTTTCACTGTTTATCTTTCTAAAGTTCCATACATACATTTATTTGTTTTTCTGTCTTGAATGATTAACTAGGAAAGCTTAAACAGGATTAGTGTTAAAAGCTCCTTGTTTTTTACTAGTTGTTCATTGATTAGTTTTCTACTGATAACCGGACTTAAGAATTCTTAAATGCTCTTAGTCTCTATTTGACCCCTTTCTTTCATCTTCATTTCTGTAACTTAAGGATTCTTAATTGCCCTTTTGTTCATATTTCACCCATTTCATCAAAAAAACCTATTTCAAAACCCTTTGAAGGTCATCTACCCTACCCTTAGTACATTTTCTCTTTTAACCTTATTTCCTAGCTGTGCTTACCAAGAAGTTGACTCCGTAGCCCAATGGTCTGGTAGATCCCTCTGTGGTTTACCTTGAAGTACCTTTAATTCCCACCAAACATTTAAAACAATCCCATTGTCCAATCATACCTAGCCTAAAATCTTATAACAAAAATCAAGCTAAATCTTGAGGGGAGATCCGGAATTTAGAAAGGCTAGATCCTAGATTTCAAAAGAGGTTCTTGGTTACCCCTAGTTTTCTTTAACTATAAACTAAAATCCCATGACCTACGAGTTACTAGGGTGATAACACACACAACGCAAGATGTATCTACGGAAAGCAACTACTCAAAACCCCACTATCTTTATATTTCATATGGTTAATATCATGAAACAATACAATGCTCTTTATCCACTGAGAAATGTCTCGCACTTTACTTACTGTCTCGCTCTACTCTAGGAAAAATCGGTTCAATACTTATCCACTTTTCAGTCCCTATCTGCCCAGCCTTGTATTGGGTCACTTTATTGTGTAAACTAACGCAAGTATTTATTATCAATTCGGGCTAGTGGAACTTAGAAGCATCGCCAAAGTATATGGGTTACAGTTATTATCAATTTATAATATGGTTTATTAATGACTAAGGAAATGCATATTACAAATATAAATCTAACTTAAACAATTTATAAATTCAAATGTGCAATCAGAAGTTGAAGAATCTCCTAACTTAAGAGATTTGTTTGTCCTTCTCTAACAATATTACCTCATGAATTAGAAATCAAAAACTACTAATTGAACAATAGATTAAGATACATTGCCGGATCCGGCTGATTAACGTCACAACGGGGGAACGCTGCCACGCGCATTTCCCCATGGACGGAGCCTGGGCAGCCCACATGGCTCCCGGCATTTGTATTAACTATGCTATTAATGAATTCGCTCGCGCGATTTCTACCCGCCTTGGTCGGCTAAATCTGATGGAGGATATGGAGGCGTTTCATTTTTCGATGGCTCAGTTGAATGATGTCGTTAAGGCTCCTGGGGAGGTGAGTGCGCCTACTCCATTGTTCGGCATTTGCAGCTCTGGTTCGAGTGAAGCTACTGAGAAAACTTCGATAGGGAGACGATGTTCATTGCAAACCTGCATCGAGCCGAGTCCAGGTCTTCATTTTTCTCAAAGCCCCCATTGTTATTTTAATTCTCTGCTCAGAGGTGGTGAACTTCAGTGCTGGGAATCCCCGCCTGTTCCCTCCGCCTCTTTGGGTCTTATCAGTCTTGCGCCACCTGCTGTCTTTCATTCTCCTCCCCTGGACCACTCTGCTCTTCCTCTTGCACCCGCTCGCCCCTGTGGTATTGGCTTGATTATGTCGCGTCTCCGTGAAAGAATGAGGGCTCGACGTGGCCTCAGTCGAGGTGACAGTCGGCCCCCTCCCAGCAATTCTCCTTCTGATAATGCTCCAAACCCTTCTCGGCCCCCGCGCGGTGGCAAAGGTCGAGGGCGACGTCGCGATGGCGTTTCGGCATCAGCTCCTGGAGCAGCCACCTCGTCCCCTCCCTCTCAGGCTCCTGTTCTTGGTGGCTCTTCTTCACGGGCTGTCCCTCATGCTTCTCTTCGTCCAACCTACAGACAATCCTCGCAGCATGCTGAACTTAAATTTCATCCCACTGCTTCCAATGCTGTCCTCATGGCCCTCATCTCCGTCACTCTGAGGGAGGAAATTCCCAACTACCCTCGCCCTTCTTCGGCCTCTGCTCTCTTATCTCCGGTTTCTGGAACCTTAGGTGCGGCGGGGCTGGTCTCTTCTCCTCTCGAGCCTCAGGGGAAACAGGAAAACGTGGAAGATACCCGAGGAAGAATGGACACAGGCGACTTTGGCGATGAGGACAGTGGAGATTATATCGACTGCAGAATCATTGAAGAACCTCCTTCCCCGACGCATGCCTAGCTTCAGCATTGCGCTCCAGGTTTTATGTTTCAGTTTCATAGTCTATGATATTTTCTGTAGTTGGGATGACCAGCTCACACAGTGGTCCAAAAACAGTTGTTTCTATGCTTTTACAGTTTCTAAGTTCTTCAAACCGGTTTCTCGCATGCGGGCGGTTAAGTTTTGCTGTTTAAAAGGACTGGTTTCCCGATATGGGCAGTCTAAGCACTCGTTGATAAGATTGACATCTATACACAGTGTTCAGGCTCCCACAGCTGACACTGTGCCTGAATTGTACTAGTTTTTTATACATAATAGATTTAGTCTTACTTACAAAAAAAAAAATAGATTAAGATACATGAAGCAATAATTGAAGAAGCTCTTCACTAAAGAGGTCTTGGTTGTCCATCATAGATTCATTTAACAGTAATGCTATTGTTAGAAACAGGAATTCAGAAAAACATGTAAAAGCATGACAAGATGAATTCTAACTTAAGATCTTAATTATATAGAAATAATGTTTAACTTAAACATTTGTTTGTCCTTTCATATGAAAAATAAGAATGATCATTAGATTCATCAACACTCATAGATAATCAACATAAAAAATTTAAGCATAAGAAAACTAATTTAGAAATTGTAACTAAAAATAAACTAGGAACTGCACTTAGCTCAGCGCGGGGGTCCTCCACCCTTGCCTCGCATAGTGAAGGTGTTTTCAGCTACTTAAAACTTCATTCAATCAAACAGCATATAGCAGAAACAAATGGAATAGAACAGATCTTTAATTATGTCTCCAAAGTCTCAGAAATAATAATGTTAAGTCACACAAATTCTACATATCAATGCCTTCAAAGTTTGAGGCTTAAATAGATAAAGTATCTAACAAATTCATCTAAAATAGATCCTATAGTCATGAATATATTATATTATTCAATCAATTCGAATTCATCCATCAGATCCATCAAAATCTAGAAAATCCCACAAAATAAGAATTTTGACCTAGTTTCTAGGGATCCTCCATAAAGACAGGTCTTGTTTAACTGCCTTTGATCGGGCCTATTAAAGCTCGGTTTGACTGTACCAATAGACGTAAACTTAATCTTAGTTCCCAAATCCTTCTAGAAATATATCTAGCTCGAGCCCAAGTGTCCTGAAAATATACAAACCATGAGGCCATTACGTAAATTTCTGATGTTGTCCAAAAATGCACTTAAATTTCAATTTTTACAAAAACTTATAATAATTGAAAAACATAATATAAATACCTGTATATGCATTTATTGGTCAAAATAAGGTGGATATTATGGTGTATATATGGGTAGTATGGAAAATAAGATGTATTTCATAAACAAAAATAGATAAAAAATTAGGGCCAACATCTCCCCCAAGCTGATGTTCAAGCATGTCCCCATGCTTGCTTTTTCCTTTTGGACCTCCTGAGCTGTAATGCTGGTCCCATTCCTGATTCTGAAAATTCCTAGTGTGCTACATGTAAAAGAGAATCCATATCTTTGCATTGTTATTCCTTGTAAATTGAGGTCTTGACCTTGTGTTTCTCATGTTTGGCCTTCCAGGAATTTTTCTTCTAAAGCCACCTGAATGCTTGTGTATAAAGAACATTGTTTTTGGCTTTCAACTTTCCCATTTCTTCACTTATCTTCTCATTTTCTTTAACCAATTTTTCATTATTTGTCTTATAGGTTTCATTTTCTCCTTTCAGGTGCCTTTCCATTATTCTTCTTACCTCTAGGTTATCAGTTAACTCTCTGATCCTGCTAAGGTTTTGGTCTTCCTCCTCGATATTTTTAGAAACTGAAGTAGCTTAAACCTCATTATTTTCAAAATAAGAATCTATGTCTATAGGATTTTCATAAACTTCTTGTTGCAACCTATCAAGGATTTAATTGGCTTTTTTAGTTAAAGGAGGTGTCTCTATGACTTGCATTTCTAGTTCTTTTCCTTTGCTGCTTCTATCTATTGAATTCCTCTTTTTCTGTCTCCTAGAAATGGTCAAGAATGATGTTTCCCTCTCTACCATAATTGTTTCTTGTTGTTTCTTTGATCTGATTTTTGGATAGAGAGTTGAATGCACTATATTTCTTGTCTCCTGCATTGGTTTAATTTTGTTTTCAGTGACTTTCTATACAAACTTATTTTGAATCAAGAAATATTCCCAAACCATTCCCTTAGTTTTAAGTTGGTAATCAACAATGATTTTTATGAGTCCCTGGTGATGAATTTGGGCTTCTTTTGGTTTGGTCTGATATTTTACACTTTCAATAATTTTCATCAAGTTTCTATAAAATAAGTAGGGCAAATTGTTCCTGATATCTCCTTTAATATGATGTAGTAACCTAATGTGATGTAGGTGTACTACACTATGCCTGTTATGACAAGTGAAAAAACTTTTGGATTATCAAAACTAATTCATCCCAAGGTTCATTGAACCACTCCCTGGGAATCCCCTTTGACCTATCAAAAGAACCCTTTCTGTTCTTATCCAAGAAGAAGGTCCAACCCTTGTCTTTGAAATACAATCCCTTGTGGTATAGTTCACCCGATGATGGAAAATATAAAGCTTCAAAAATAGATTATGGAGTTAAAGGAATATGTAAACTACCCACCATAGTTTCATCTTGTTTTCAATTATTTATAAACTCCCTTGTGATATCCTCATTGTGCCCTTTGAATTTTTGAAGAATTCGTATTAAGCTTGATTGATAAATTTTCTCAACTGTTTCCCTACTCCAAAGTTCAATCTAAAAATATTTGGGCTATGTTATTGATGTCATATTGTCTAAAAACCATTTTATGTACCTATCTACTATCATTAAATTATTTTTTGAAAACACAAATTCAAGTACTAGATGTTATCATATTAGTGAGCCTTACCTCTACTTGCTTCTCTTGCCAAGTAATTAAAATCAATCCTTTGTTTTCCTTTGGAAGAATGTGAGCAAACTACTTCAAATAGACACAAGATTTGATATAGAGAGTTCTAAGAAAACATGAAAAAATCATGTTTCTATTATCCTACTCTCTATTTGATCCTCTGTCTCTTTTTAAAATAACAATCATTTTCCTTTGTTTTGTAAATTTTTTTCTTGTTTCACTCTGTAAAAAAAATGAAATTTTTTATACAACAGTGTCTTCTAACCCTTCAATTCCATACAAAATTATTTTCCTAAGGCAAATTATTATATATCTAATATAAGCTCATTGTTTATGCAAGATAATAGCTCAATTATTTCATCAAAAATCTCATAATGAGTTCATTTTTTTCCTTCAAAATTCACCAGAATTTGCCCTTAAAAATGTAAAACATGTTGATTGTGCCTTTTAAATCAAACATTCTCTACAAAACCTTGTTCAAATTGTCTTTACTAAATGTGCAAATGAAATGAGTTTACAACACAACCCAATTAACACATATTCTCTGTGCATTTCGAACTAAACTCTCCATTCTATGTTTGCATTCAATTTCATATAGAAGACTGTGCATGAAGGTGTTTTCAAGTTTACCTGTCTTTGAAATGATCCTCGTGATTTTCCTTCTAATTTAACTGGAGTCTCTGTGTTTCAATCAACGCCAATCTTATCAAAATCTTCACTCAATATCTTATCATTTACTCATTTAATCAATAGAAGATTTAGTGTTGACTGATGGCAGAGCGTTTATGAGTGGTGTCAAAGACAAAATGTAAGGCAATGAAAAGTTTTAAAAACCGTAATAGAAGAACTCATTTTATAACTCTCAGTTTTTTTAACAACCCTGATATTTACTCATGCAAATCATCGTTGTTTTAAACAAGAAAATCTGAGTTTGCTTCTTACCTTATTCTTCACGGTATTTTTACCTCCTGGCAGCATGGTTGCTTGACACATCTGCCAAATATGTTGGTTTGAAACTTCAGTCAATTCTCCTTATCCCTCTGTTCTTCTCACCGCTATATTTCATACCTTCTTTTCTGCATTATATTTCTTCTATTATCCTCATAGCTTCTCCCTTGTCTTCTCTCTTATTTATTTGTTTCTCACAGAGCTGCAAAAACGAATGCATGTCTTGATTTCATGCCTTCCTTCTCCCACTGAGCCTTCAAAAGGCGATGATGGTGAAAAACGCTGTGTATATCAGTTTCTTTAGGTCTTAGAAATGGCAGAGGTTCTCTCAACAATTTACACAATGTTGTAATATGGCATTTGAATTTGTTTTGACCGTTCAACAACCACCACTTGACTACTGCATCCGTGGCTTACCCTTGACTGGCATGTTGACTCCACGGTGTACATCTCGTCCTCTGCTTCACTTATTACGTAGTCCCTTTCACATTTTGTTCTCATGATTTGCATTGATGACTATGTACACTTCCATCCTCCATTTAAACACATCATACCTTATTGCATATGTGCCATCATATTTCCGTTTTTCTTGTATTCACATCATTTTATGCCATCATTTCTACGTTCCTCCATTGTTGTATGTATCATTGTCTCATCATATTCTCGTCCATTTACATGCATCATTGTCATGCATTGTTTGACATAGCATCATACTTTAGGTTAGTTTTCATTCCATTGTTTACATTATGATTGTGCTCTTGCTCCATTACCTTAGCTTATAACCATTTTTTATGATTGCGCTTTTTGAATTTTGTTTTGCTGTTTGAAATAGTTGTGCTATCATATGATTTTAGACTTTAGGTTTTCTCTTTTATTTAATTTTTAAAATTGACTAATGAAATGGTCATATTTTAAAATTAAATATTTATAATGATACTAACCTCTTGTTTTTTTATTGTAGGTCAAACAAAGGTTTAATGTTAAGCCTTTTATTTATGATTCTTTTGTTTAGAAAAGTAGGGTAGGGTATGGTATGGATAGTTTATGGAATTCTTATTCAGTGATTAGGATAGTGGTGTGGATATGGATAAAGTAGGGCTAAGAAAATAGGTGATGAAATGTAGATGATGAAAAATTTAGGTGATAAAAATGCATAACTAGTACTAAATTAGTTTTACAATTCTAGAATATTTTCACAAAAAAATTAAATTTTAAGAGTAATTTTTACTTACTATACTTTTATTCCCTCAAACCATTTGATGTTCATGATGGTGGACATTGTGTTTTTTATCATGATGGCTCTTTTATACTATGTAGAGACTTTATTTATGCTTTGCATCTAATTTTATTTGGAATGATGTTTTTCAGGTCCCTTCTGCAGGTTAAACTTTGACATTTCATGTTCCTTCTGTCATGATCTTCAATATTGATGTAGCTTAGGTCCCTTCTGACATTTTGCAATTTTAGGTCCCTTCTAGCATAATTTTCAATAATGTTTGAAAATTTCTTCTATCGTAATGATATGGGTCCCTTTCTAGAAAAATTTCTCAATAATAATTGAGGTCCCTTATGTATATATTGAATGATGTACCAAGTTCCTTTGTAATTGTAATTCATATTCTGTCTTCAATTCAACTGCTGAAACTATTTTCATAGTTTTATTACACACCTTCCCCCAAGCTGATGGTAAGACTTGTCCTCAAGTCTGACATATCTCAAAGGGTATATTTGCAAAAATCATAGTAAGTAAAATGAAAAAAAAAGAGAATTCATATTGGCCAAACAAGTTGGTTTTTCGAAATGAATTCGAGTTTGTATTGTGTCAATTTCCTAGATTTTCACAACCAAACTCTTTTATTATTTTTTATTATTTTTTTATTCTTCTTCTTATTCTAGAATTATGGGAGGCATATTGCTATGCTGCCCCATTAGTTCCAGATCTGAATCTATCGAAATTTTTCTCAGAAAATCCTCTTTATTTATAGGCTTATTGTAAACTTTAAGCCTATGTCCATTAACAACAAATGAAACAGATGCTTCATCAATTGTTTTATCTTGACAGCTCCATTGTCAAAGATTTCTTCAATCTCATATGGCCCAAGCCAATGAGTCAAAAAAATTTCTTTGAAATCTTTGAACTTGGAGTCAAAAAAGAGTGCCCAATCTCCTTTCTAAAACACTTTATTCTTTTTGAATTGATCATGCCATTTGTTCCTTTATTCTTGCACAAGAGATGTGTGCTCTACTGATTTATGTCATATCTCATCTAGTTGATTTAATTCCATAATTCTTTGATGTTGTGCCTCAGATAATTCCATCCCTAATTCCATTGCTAGCTTGAATGTATGTATTTGAAATTATATGGGTAATAATATTTATTTTCCATACAATAACTGATATGGACTGAACCCGATTGCGTTTTTCCATGTTATCCTATATGCCCATAGTGCATCTCTCAGTTTTTCTGACTAGTCCTTTATGTCCATTTGTACAATCTTTGTCATAATGTCTCTAGGACTTTGTTTGTTGATTTGACTTGTTTGTTTGCTTGAGGATGATACGAAGTTGATTTCTGTGTTTGATCTTGTATTTCTCCATAAGATCACGAATAATTTTTTATGTGAACTGTGTGCCTTGGTCAATTACTATCTGTCTCAAAACTCCATACTTTACAAATATCTCTTCAAACATAAAAGATACAACAGTATCTTATGTTTCCCATGCTACTGCCTTTGCCTCCACCCACTTAGTTACATAATCTATACATTCCAGGATGTACTTCTTTCCATTGGATGGAGGGTTGATTGGTCCCACAAAATATAAAGCCCACTGTTCAAATGGTTCAATCAGTACTTGAGTATTTGTGGCTTTAATGGCATTTCATCTGATGCAACTAGTCTACGAATTCTTTGGCAGCTATCACATCTCTTCACATAGGCCCTGGAGTGTTTGAAGATGGTTGGCCAATAGTAGCCAAGTTTCAACACATTGTATGATGTTTGCTTATCTGCAAAATTACCAGCACATGTTTCGTCATGACATGCTTTCAAAATTTCAATAATCTCATCTTCTCTAACACATTTTCTAATCATTACATCAGCACCAGTATAGAATAGATCTCCATTGACCAAACTATGTCTATCACTTTCTCTAATTATTCTTATTTTCTATTTATTTGTGTAATGACATGGTAGGATGCCAAATGATAAATAATTGGCTATATCTACAAACCATGGAGTTTTGACATTTATAGAAAATAGATGTTCATCTGGAAAATTATCTGATACTAGATTTGGATCATCAAGTGAATGTAGTCATGATAGAAATTATGCAACTTGATTATCTTTGCCTAGTCGATCTTGTGCAGTAATGTTAATTTCTTTCATTAATAACAACCATATAGTTATTCTTCCATTTTTTATTGATTTTTTCATTAAATATTTTATGGTGAAATGATCTGTTTGGATGTAAACTTGATAACCTGTTATATAATGTTGAAATTTATTAATTGCATGTACTACACCTAACATTTCTTTTTCTGTACAATTTTACCAGTGTTAAGTTTTTTCTTATGAAATATATGGCATAATTAAAGTGATTCTACTTTTGTCCAAGTGATGCTCCAATATCAGTGTCAGATGCATCAGTTTAACTGTGAAATGGAAAAGACCAATTAGGTCCTCAAAGAATGGGTGAAATTGACAATTTTTCTTTTAATTTTTCAAATGCATTTTTACAATTATTTGTCCATTGGAATTCCACATCTTTCTCAAGTAACATCAATAACGACAAAGCTATTTTACTGAATTTTTCAATAAATCTTCTATAGTAGCCTGCATAACCCAAGAAAATTCTAACTTATTTTTGTGTTGTGGGTGGTATTAAATTCACAATGACTTGAAATTTTGCTGGGTCCACCTTAATTCCCAAAGAATAAATATGGTTTCCCAAAACTATCCCCTCAATTAACATCATAAAACATTCTTCATTACTGTGTGATAGATTTGTCTCTATGCATACTTTTAACACTTTTTCAAGATTTTGTAAATAATCATCATATGTTCCACCATACATAGTGAATTCATCCATGCAAACTTCTACACACTTATGGATCAAATCAACAAATATTGAAAGAACTGCTCTCTGAAAGGTAGCAGGTGAATTACATAAACCAAAGGGTAATACATTGTATGCATATGTTCCCCATGGGCATGTGAATGTTGTCTTATCTTGATCTTCCAATTCTATATTTATCTTATTATATCCGCTAAATCCATCAAGGAATGAAAATAATTTCTTTCCAGCTAATGAATCTAACATTTAATAAATAAATGGTAAAGGAAAATGATCTTTTAATGTAGCTTTATTGATTTCTCTATAATCCACACAAATTCTCCATTTCCTGTTTTTCTTAGGTACTACAACTAAGGGTGAAACCCATTGGCTTTCTGAAATAGGATAGATAAATCTGACTTGTAATAGTTTTTGTAATTCTTCTTTCACTATTTCCTTCTGTTATCACAAAATCAAACCTGATAGGATGCTCATCAAACCAATCTTGTGCAACTATTTCAAACCAATCTTTTAGTTGAGGCTTAGCCTCCTCAACTTGAGAGGGCCCTCTCAAGGGTTTATGATTTTTGATAAATATGTAGATAACTAACTCTATATGGGATAAAAACAAATAAATGATGTAAACTGGGTGTAAATCACATTATAAAGTGTACATTGGGCTTATGGAGTCATGATAGCTTCAACAAAACTAAGATAATCTGCCTAGCATGCAAGTCAAGGCATATCAGAGTTCAAGTCAATGAATAAACATGTTGAAGAGTGAAACACACAGTTAGTTTGTCTATGAAGGAAGTCAAAGCATCATTGATGAATTTTGAGTAACATAAGAAAACACCACTGCAATAGAATATTGACAATATGCCATCAGAACAAAAACATACAAGAACTCCTTATGAATCTTGAGTTTTCAAAGTAGAATTTTTGTATTAAGCTGAAAACAATCACTTACATAAAACAGAGTCTTTTTGCTAAAAAATGTCCAACCCTTTCTATTTCGACTTCTTGATCTTTTATAGATACTTTACATCATTAGATAAGCTTCTCCATCACTATATACATCGAATTCCCATTCTTTGACACCTATTCTAACTATAAAACATGGTATTTATTACAAAAACAACAGTAAAACTAACATAGAGTCCTATTACAAATAGAATTCGAACTCTTTTTGGTTATACTCAAAACAACCTGATCTAAACTTAAATACATCATTTTCCACCTATCATTCCACTCAGTCGAATTTTGATGATGAGTTTCAACTTGTTATAACCACAATGTTGATGATGTTAATCCTGTGAAATCTAGGAAACTGCTCCCTTGTTTTTAGGTTTAGGATCCCTTCAGTTTCTTGAGAAATTATGACCATTTCCAAGTGATAAATTTGAAGCTAATTAATGTTGAGAACATGTTTGACATATGTCCTATTGTAACTCCTAGAGACAGCCTAGAGTTGCCATAGACCAATGCCTAGGACATCTTATATAGCAGAGAGGCAAGGTCATGTGATGAGAAGGATCTCAGCAGGACCGGGCTCTCGGACTATTTCTTTTCAAATGGGAAAATTAAGATTTCAATGGTATCCAATACTTCAAAAGCTCAACGCTGAAGGAACAATGTTTAATAAGCAAGATGTTAAGCTCTAACATAAATGCACAAGACAATTCCAAGACAGTTCGCTGTAGCAAGGGCTGGATTCTCAATACTTCGCAGAGAAGGATGATTTAAGGACATCGACTGAGAATGTAGAAGGAAGAAGATATTAATTGTTATAAATACAATATTCAGAAACACACGCTAACATGTGATGGGCTTAAGCATTTAAGAATCCACACATGATAACAATGTTCGTAAATAACACTTCATAACAGCCAATATAGCAGACATGTGGATGAATTGAAAACGGAACAACATATTACACCTGAGCCATATTTAAAGTGCCAAGAAGCCAATGAAATAAGTATCAACAGGGATAAATTTATACCAGAAGCAACAAGCAACTCACATTCCATAATGTAATACCAGATATATGGATGTAAGAGAAATGAATAGCTACACTACAACACACAGGAGAGAATCACACACTGTAAAGAATCAAAACCAGAATCCTTATCTAAAACAAAACTCCTTTTCATTGAGGCCCTATGGGCTCTTTGCATTCATATTAGGACTTTCACAAAAAATAGCCATACAAGAAGGTCTTACACAGTCAATTCTTCGGAAATTTTGGAACCTGGTTTTCTCATTTGATTTATCTTATATAGCTTCTTCCTCTTTCAGCGAGAAGATATTTTTTGGAAAAATATCTTCTTTGCATAACAAAATTTGTTACCTGTCCTTTTCAAAACCACAAAATTCATGATGGGGAATCAAGCCTCCCATCATGTATAATTAGGCCCTCGCCCGCTTTCTTCTTTAAAACAAAAATTTAAACAATAGTTCAGAGAAAATGTAAAATGAAAGAGTGGAAAGAACAGCCCACTCCAAAAACTTGAAAAATAAACTAACTGAGTAAAAATAAAATAGGTCGTTAAGGCCAAATCATGAGTTGACATAAAAATCATTGGCGAGGCTGAGTGGAAGCAGTTGCTGATTCAGGCAGAGGCACGCTTGCGGACGAACTGGCATGCTGCCTCATAAACTACGTGCATCTCTGCTGACTCTCCACAATTGGCTCAGGCATCGCTGAGAACCCCTCCACCTCGATAAAGGCTTCGGTGAGAGCATGAAAACCTGCCCCAGTAGGGAGCTTGTGCTTGATCATGTGAAGGAGGTTAAGCTCTTTTCGGAGGACCGAAACAATCGTGTCAGCTT
Source organism: Pinus albicaulis (assembly GCA_034641835.2). NCBI lineage: Eukaryota > Viridiplantae > Streptophyta > Pinopsida > Pinales > Pinaceae > Pinus > Pinus albicaulis. The sequence continues at coordinate 29,818,539 of CM076583.1, read as the reverse complement.
TGAGTTGAGTCGCTTTTCCCATCTGGAGGTCAGTCTGATCTCTTTATGTTTGCAAGCGTGCTGTATATTGGTCCAGAGGCATGAGCACGGCGGGGGTGGTCGGGTCCCAACAGGAAGGGAGTCTGGCTGTCATGATTTCATTCCATACCTCGTCGAACCATCTGACGCTGTCGACCATTTGTTGAAGGGCTCTTGAGGCTGCTACTCGGGCCGTCTCTTTATTGATAAACTTGCGACACTCGATGGCCTCTGTGAATCAGCTGGGGATACCATGTTTCTCCAAGTCATTTGATCCAAGCTCGTAAAGGAATGAAATGTACTCCCTGGCATGTTGGGCCCTGTTAGACAGATCAACGCCCTCCTCCTGCAGCTTTCCACTGAGATAGGGAATAGCTGACTTATGCTCCCCTATCGTCCTCAAAAACTCCCATTGCTCGGTTACCGCTGCGGTTATATCTAACCAGATTATGCTTCTAGCCTCGAGAAGGGTGAGGTTTCCCTTTACTCAATTCCTCATGTCAGCAATGGTTTTCTGTTGATCTGCCGTGATCTTCTTCTCTTGCTCTATTTCCTTTTGTAGCCCCTCGACTGTTCTGGTATTTTCGGCCAGGGAGTTCTCCAGGTGTACGATCCTTTGTCTGGCCGTAGACGCTTGCTTTTCCAGTACTTCGATCTCAGCTCTTGCTGCGGATAGTTGTGCTGGCAATGAGCTAATTCCAATTGACACTTCAGCTGACTGGCAGTTGTGCGAGTCCCACCTAGCTTGTAGCTCTGTTGCTTTGTCCTGTAACATGTTGATATTTTCGGCCATATTTTCTTTCTCCTCCCTCTCCCTAGATAGCCTGGTAGACAGCTCTGCTTTCTCCTTCTCCACCTGTACCAATTCAGCCGTTTGAACATGGTGAGCAGCCGGTATACGAGCCTGTCTTTTTGCGGATGCAACCTCCTTCTGCAACGGATTTATGAGAGCTGCCTGTGCATTTTTTCCCCCATCATCTTGGTTCTTGATCTGGTCTTGGAGAACACGCAGCTGATGTGCTCTGGCACGACAGTTAACTTGTTCGGCTACCAAGGTCTCCCTCAGCTGGTCATGTTTCTGTTCTAACTTCTTTAGCGCGAGGGTGAGCTGCATTAACTTGTCCTTCATCATGTCGCATACCATTTGGAACAGGTCGTACATGTCATTGGCTGGTACCTTTTTCATGTCAGTGGCAAATTTGAGCACCCGATAGCTAGGAACATCAGAATTGGCGTTCTGCCATAGAAAATACTAGGCTTTCAGTGTCCGCGTTGATGGAGGTGGAGAGCCTGGTATGATAATTTTCCACATATCCCCCTAGTTCAGCCTTGTACTTGTCATGGATTGCTTTATTCGTCTGCTCCCTTTCGCTTGCCCTGGGCGAAGTATGCTCAATTATAGCCTGCGTAACCTCTGTGAAATCGGAGGAAGCGGCATTGTCTCTTAACACTATTATCCATGCCTTGCCTTTATCAAATTCACCGAACTTCGTGAAGGGTTCCAGTAATTTCCCTTCTCCTATGACTTCCGCTTCACTGGTGGCTGTCCTTTGCCTCTTGGGCGGTGGTGCTGCTCCGGAGGTACCTGCTTCTTCTTCACCGGTGCCCCTGTTGACATCCTCCTCCTCCCCTGTAGCAGATGAATCTGTCTCCATCTGCGAAAACAAGGGCCAAATTTCGAGGTTAGCCCTCCATTCCATAAATGGCCTCGGCTCATGTATGTAGGGTGTATACCTGTTCCTTTTCCTTTTGTTTGAAATGATTTCTCGCGGGTCATAAGCCCAGCTTTTCCCCAGCCTCAGGTCCATGCCTTGCAGCATTTTCTCAACGATCGGGAGGGTATGTCTCGAGTTTACCACAAAGGGGCCGATTTCAATGGGAAGCCTTAGGATGTAGCCCTTATTGGCAGGAACAAAATGGAGCTGGTCGGCTTTGAGGGCTTTCCGGATGTACTCGAGGGCGTAAACTCGTCGGACAGGGAAAACTGGAAACCGGTATGGGGCAACTTCGGCTCCATAGACCCAAATTTCGGTGCAATCTTTGAAAAGAAACCAATCTCCGGTACACTGGTATTTTCCGGCTTGCAACCAGCCTTTCATTTCTGGGAAAACCCTAGGGGAAGGCGAGTCATGAATGATGGTATAGGCAATAGACATGAAAGTGTTCACAAAGTTAGCATAACCCTCTCCCTTAGTTAATTGACTGACAGAGAAATTCCAGTCGAAGACTGGTCTGGGTTGGGAATTCTCAGAATAGGCTTTGTCTAACCCCAGACGGTCGAACTTATCGGCATGCTGGAACAAGAAGAGGTAAAACACCATTGAGCAGAAACGGAACTGATGGGTTTGTGAGAGCTCCTGGAATTGGGTTAGGATGGCCGAGGAGAGGAAACCAGGAATTTCTAAGACTACCCCATTCTGTGACATGAGCCATAAGAAGTGAATGCATACTACAGAAATGTCTTTCAGGCTCCCTACCCCTAAGAGGCCAGCGATGAGAGAGAGAATGGGTCGAACCTCTTCAACGAAAAGAATTAGTGAAAACGGCTCTAATGTAGGCAGAGAAGTTGCATGGTCGATGGTTATAGAAGATATGAAGGCTCGACGGGCTTCCCGTGGCTGTTTGATGAACTGGGTTGCTAAGGTTTCATCTTTGAAGCTGACATATGTGTCGCTGGCAGGGAAACGGAGGGCCTGTTTGATAACATCAGGAGAAAGGGAAAGAACCCTATTCCCTTGAGGGGAAACAAAGGTGCCCCAATGTACGTCAAAGACATCTCTGGGCCAGGTGATGAAATCAACCACATAATGGACCTAAGGAGTGATTTGGCAGTATAGGCCCGACACGACTACCCGGTAACGGTCTGCGTTCTTGCAATGGCAGCCGAAAAGCAAGGGTTTGATACTGCGTATGTCGAAAGGGTATTTTGGGTTGCAGATACCAGCCTGCAAGTCATAGAGAGGCTCGAAACCAGGGGTGTTCCTAGATTCACGGACCTGGGGGGTTTCTGGCTCGTTCTTCTTGGGCGTTCCCCTTCCCATGGCTGACATTCAAGAATTCGAAAAAGTGAAAGGAAAACAGAGGGAGAATGGATAATGGAATACCTGAATAGAAGGTAACTCTGCTCAGGAAAGCGACGCAGGGAACCCTGATAATGATTGGGGTAGACCAGGCTCTCTTCCCTACTTGGTATTTGCCGTAGATAGTAGCCTGTGTCTTTTTAATGGAGTGAAATACGGGAGTTGTTATCACTGGAGCAGGCAGTTCGAGCTAAAAAGACGGGTGAGTAGGATGAATGAAGGCAAGTGTCGTAAGGACACTGATAATGAGACACATGGCGCATGGGGATTGGGGGTGTCAGGGTGTAGGTGGGTGCCTCGTGTCGAGTTTAAGGCTGGTACGGGTCTCGGTACCAGCTGACCTAATAAATGTTACCTTACCTTTTACCTGTATACGCTGTCCAATTCTTGCAGCGTATGAGTTCTTGCACCAAACAAACATTTGACTTACCCACCGTGAGGGTCCACCTTATGATCTGCCACGTTATCACCACGCAACGAACTCCTGCCAACGTCGAGGCCCCGCCGTGCTGTGTGTTCTCAATTCCGTGGGGGTACGGGCCTCTACCTTCCTTCGCTACTCGACCCCCTCGAAATTCCTCTTGTGTCACCACGTGGCGGGACCGCCTTTCGATACGTGGGCTTAACGTTTTGGTACTATGTTCCATTTCCTTCTTGTGTCTCCCGTTACTGCTTTTGGGTTTATACTTTATCCTCCTTGTGTTAGTTCCCCATCGGTTTTAAATACACGCGGCCTCCACTTCCTTGTCTTCTTTCGACCCACTTTCAAAATATTTCGCCCTTCGATATAAATTTTAATACATGGCTAGTCAACCCTTTAATATACTCGTGAGTAAAGTTAAAGATTGAACAACATTGGCTCCACCTGGGGATGGCATGTTTGTCCTCGAACGTGTCGAGAACTACACAGACCTTCAGTTCATCTTCTGTGAATGCCACTTCTCCAGCACTTGTGGCCTTTTCCCTGAATGAATCATCATAACTCATGCATTAGTCAGTTTAAAAAATGAAAACAACAACTAATGTACAATATAATACAATCAGGCTTCTTCAGCCCGCTTCAGAACTGGAAATACAGCTTGAGGAACTGCCCATTTACAGGGGCGTCGAGCAGATCTCCCTGTAAATTCTCTAGCTTAAAAGTATTTTTGCCACCTTCCTCTGCAATTTTGAAAGGGCCAAACCAGAGGGGATCGAACTTACCATGCTTGCCTTTATCAGCCCTTCGGACATCCCACCTAAGCACTAGATCCCCTACCTGCAAACTTCTGTCTTTAGCACGTTGATCGAATAGCTATTTCATCTTCTCCTGGTACTCTTCTAGTTTTTTATTTATCTGATTGCGAGTTTCTTCGAGCTCTACCAGTTGATTAATTCTTCTGATAACATCATCGGGTTCCTCCTGGCTCTCCTTCATAAATAGAGCCACTGGCAGGGCCAGCTATATAGGGAATACAGCTACTTGTCCATATACCAACTCGTATGGAGATTTCCCAGTTTCTCTTTTGCTGGTAATTCTGTTTGCCCACAGAGCGAACATCAGCTGAGAATCCCAATTCTTATGGTTCTCGTTGATAGTCTTCTTTAGCGCTCGGACCAGAGTTTTGTTTGAGGACTCTATGAGGCCATTTCCTTGGGGGTAGTAAGTTGTATAATGACCTAACGAAATGTTATATTGCTGGCAGAAATTTGCAAATTTTGCAGATTTGAAAGCTTGTGCATTGTCAGTGATTATTATAGCGGGGCAGCCAAACCTGGATATAATATTCTCTTCCATAAATTTCATTATAACTGTGTTTGTAGCATTTCTCGCCAGTATGGATTCTACCCACTTCGTGAAATAATCCGTGGCAGTTAGGATCCATCTATGCTGGCCACTTGAGGGTGGATGAATTTCACCTATAAAATCAACTCCCCACTGTTTGAAAGGTTCGTCCACATGGACAGGAATCAGAGGCAGAGCTGCGAGCTTCTATTTTTCTGCAAATTTCTGGCACTTATCACATGCCCTGACACAGGTGAAGACATCTCCGAACAATTTTGGCTAGTAGAAACCAGCCTTCAAGATCTTGTGAGCGGTAGATCTCCAACTGTAATGGCCCCCACATATACCTTCATGAAACTCTGCTATAATACTTCCCACTTCTTCCTCAGTCAGACATAAGAGTAGGATGCCTGAGGGATCTCTCCAGTACAGCTGGTCGTTTGCAACCATATACTTCTGCGACTTCAACCTTAGTGCCCTGTATTTAGCTTTCTCGCAGCTAGGTGGATAGCTTAGTGTCAGGAGGTACTCCACTACTTCCTTGTACCACTGGCTGATAAGGAATTTCATCTGTATCTTCTGGGAGGCTATCTCCACTCCCTGTGGTTTCTCTTTTCCCTCAGAATCTTCGTTTGCTATCATAGACAAATTGATACCCAAAGCCTGGCAATTTGACTCAGACAAGATCTTGGCTAAGCCTTGCCCCTTGATTAATTTGGTAGGACGAATATCTAGCTCATATTCCTGTATCTTGGCTATCCATTTTCCCCTTTTTCCCTCGTTGTCCCCTTGGATGAGAATGCCTTTAACAGCTGCTGTAGGAACAAATGCAGTGATATGTGACTGTAAAACATACATTCGAAAAGCCTTGAGGGATTTCACCAGAGCATAGGCTTGCTTCTCCAATATGTTATATTTGAGCTCGGGATCATGCATTACTTGGCTGAAGAATGCAATTGGCTGCTCATAACCTTCCTCGTTTTTCTGCAACAGAACTCCAGCCACTGTGTGGGGTGATGCGAAAGAAAAAATCATAAAAGGCTTGGAATAATCGAGTCCGGCCAATACAGGGGCTTCAACAAATGTGTTTTTGATTCTAGTAAAGGCCTCTCTTGATTCTGATGACCATTTCACTTCGTTTTTCTTCTTTAACATGTCAGTGATGTGCCTAACTATCTCAGCATAGTTAGGGATGAACCTCCTCAGAAAGTTTATTCGGCCTAAAAATACTTGAATTTCCTTTTTGTTTCTGGGTAGGGCAATGCCATTTATAACTTCGACTCTTTTAGGGTCTATCCTCACTCCCTCCTTGGTTACAATGTGCCCCAAGAGCTTGCCCTCTTCTAGTGCAAACAGGGAATTTTGTGGGTTAAGGGAGAGGCCATACTTTCTACACTTCTCAAAAGTTGTACGCAGGTGTTCTATGTGCTCTACATCATTCTTTGAGAATACAGTAATGTCGTCCAGATATACCACCACGAACTGGTCTTGTTCTCCAATAAAAGCAATATCCATGGCCCTCTGGAAAGTGGCCCCTGCGTTGATCAGCCCAAAAGGCATTCTGGCATACATGAACGTCCCCCATGGAGTGGTGAAGGCCGTCTTCTTTTGATCTTCAGGTAATACTGCCACCTGATTATAACCCAAAAACCCATCCATCATGGAAATCTGAGAAACTCCAACCACTTTCTGCAAGATGTGGTCCATTTTAGGCAGCGGGTAGTTATCCTTTAAGGATGCCCTGTTCAGGTTCCTGAAATCAACACATAACCTTATCTCTCCATTCTTCTTTCTCACCGGAACTAAATTTTCCACCCACTCGGAATATCTCAATGGCACTATAATTTTGGCCTTCAGCAGTTTCTTTATTTCTTGCTCAATTGAAGGCAGCAACAAGGGGTTAATCTGTCTGAGTTTTTTCTTATGGGGTTTTGCATCTCCCTTCAGTGGAATCTTATGCTGCATAATGTTGACATCAAAATTTTTTAGGTCTTGATATGACTAGGCAAACACGTCTCTGTAGGCCTGGAATAACTTTTGATACAATTGTTTGTATTCATCCGGGACCTTCCTGGACAGCTTCATAATTTTTGGATCCTCTTTAGTGCCTAGATTAAGGTCTTCGACCTGATCTTCTACCACCACTTTATTCAGCTGCAAAGGAACGTCGTTTTTGTTAAAAATCCTCTCTAAAGGCACTAGCCCCCGGGGAATGACATTCCATTTCAACTGCAGAAATCTGTGGCCAGCTATCCTCTCTTCCAGCTTATCTTCTGAAATGTCTCCAGTCTCTTATTCATAACTGTCAATCTCCATATTAGAAAACTCCCCAACAGTTTCTAGGAACCTCTTCACTTGCTCCTTGTCTTCAAACACTTGCCAGTGCTTGATGTTATCTGGGATTGAAGGCCGATACCTTACTTCGATTTCATACCTCAGAAGAGGGTTCTGAGGTGGGCGGAACGTACTAGGAGCTACTGCGAGGGAATCTGCCATCCTGTTCTGTTCTCAGGGCATGAATTGAATGTTGAATGCCAAGAATAAGTTCTCTACAAGATCCCAAACTTCATTTTTGTAGGCCTTCAGCCTAGGATGCTTGGCTTGACACTGATTTCTCACTTGTCGGACTACCAACTCAGAATCTCCCAGCACCTTCAGATTTTGTATGTTCATACTCCTTGCTGTCTGCAGCCCCAATATGAGTGCTTCATACTCAACCACATTGTTTGTGGCCTCATATTCCAGCTTGAAGGACAAGGGGACCCATTGACCCATAGGTGAAATTAGCAACACTCCAGCTCTGTTTCCTTCTCTGGAATTTGCTCCATCAAAGTGGAGTGTCCAGATTTTAGATCCATAGTCCTGCACTGATGATTCAGCCTTTATCTGACAGAATGAGGGTTCATAGGCATATTCCTGATATTTTTCCAAAATTAAACACGAGAAATCCCCGTCTCGGCTGTAGACTGGGGAATTAACTGAATCACCCGCCTTGGTGACTGTTTTGACGAATCTGGTTTCTCAATACAATCTCCTCTCTTGGCCACCAAAGACAGGGATAGTGGCAGGTCAGGTCCAGCTTGATTGATCCTTCGATTCTGGTTCCCCAAGACCTTGACAGTAGCATACCAAAGCGGGCTAGGATGTCAGCCACTACAATATCCATCACCACACTTTTGGCAGGAATCTGAGCTAGATTAACTGCCAGATCTTTAATCATGCCTAAACATTTCACTCTTTTGGAGTCAAAAGAATAGAGGTCTTTATAAGGGCGAGTGATTTGGAGTCCCAGTTGCTCCATGACAGATAGGGGCATGAGGTTGTGAGACGCTCTTGAGTCTAACATACAATTATGCAACAATAGATCATGGATCACTAAAGATACATAAAAGGGGGGTGTGGAGGGATCTAATTCTTCAACGTGTGGACTGAACACCACCATAGGTATTTCTTCTTGCAGGTTAAGACTATCTGGAATGTGTGATGTATCAGGAGGAGAGATGAAGGAAGTGATCTGTGACTGATAAGCAGGTTGTTTCAACAGCTCAGACAGAGGAACTGGTATTTTTACTTTTTCAAGCTCTTTTTGTAGACAGAAGACGGATGAAGGCTTATCGATTGACACTTCCTTTTCTTTTGAATATTTACTTTGTGTGGGAGGCTTAACTTATTTTTCGGTGGGCTTATCACTAAGGGATACAGCTACTTGTGAAGACGAAGGCATTTTATTATCAGATTGCAGAGATTGGTTAAGGGGCCTCTTACCTTTTTCTAGGGATTTTTGAGCATTGACCTCCTTCTGTGTGGATGCTGATTTTTGGGGCGTGTCCTCCTCTTCATCTTGAGTACGGGTTCGCTTCCTAGAGGACATGAGGTCATATTTTCTATTGAACTGGGCTTGCATGAAGTCAACAAACTGTTTACAGTAATCATCAATCTCGGGATCTTCAGTATCCTCGTTGTTCTTCCTTTCTGATTTAGCCTGTAGTTCTCCCTCCTCACTTTCATGTACCGGGCATTCTATTTCATCGCTGTCTGAGAAGACAGGGCATGCCTCCTCTTGTTCATAGGCAGGATCTTCAGGAGAAGCCTCCACTTGCCCCTCCAAGGATAGAGGATGTGGCACCTGATCTTGTTGCTCCTTCTGTCCTCTCTGCAGTATCTGCAAGGGTGGTTTCTTGTATTGAGGATTAAATCCCCTGTTTGGAGCATTCTGGAGATTCTTTGGAGGTGAACTCTTGGCCTCCATCTCAAGCTTGACCAGCTTGCTTGAGAGATTCTTGATCATTCTATTCATTTCTTCAATCTTTTCATTTTCAGAATCTCTGTCTTGGCCTGAGGTGGATACTTCTTCTTTTCCCCTTCTTCTAGTATCATGTTCTTGTTTCCCTTTGGACTTGCCAGTTGAGGAAAAATTTGCTTCTATCTCCAACACGTTTGTCTGTGCGTCATCCAGAGTGGCTGGCTTTCTCTCTCTCAATGAGAAACCAAACTCTGAATCAAATGCTGCCACAAAAACGACCTTGGCAGCAGTCTGATGAGGCTTCATCTTGGCGGGGAGACTCAGGTAAAATTTGTTAAATCTTCTAATAAACTCTTATACTCCTTCATTGTGCTTCTTTTTCAGAGTGTTGAACTCGGTAAGGGCATTACCGTGGTCTTTCTTTTCCCCCCATTTTTTGATGAAAGCATCCTCCATTTCCTCCCAAGTGTTGATGGATTGAGCTCCAAGTGTTTTGAACCATTTTCTAGCTTCCCCATCTAAGGATTACACGAACAACCTCAGGACTACGTCTAGATGCTCCACATTAAAATTCTCTGCGAAAGAGCAGAAGATTTCGACATGTTTTTGGGCTTCCATGTCATTCTCACCACTAAATCTGGGCAGAACTTTTAAATAGTCTTGCGGCATGTCATTTAGTACTGCAGGTAGCTCCAAAGGAGCATATCTGTTTTGCAGGAAACCAGGGACATTCGCCATTGGGGGAGGTGGAGGTAGAACGAGAGTCTGAGCTGTGAGCGGAGGGGGAGAGGGTGGAAGTGAAGTATGAATAATGATGGGGACGTAGTGAACATCGGCTTGAGGAGCTAACGAGAATGTCTGGCTGTGATCAGCAGCTATTTCAGTAACTTCCTTAATCTCCTCACTTTCAGGAGTAGGATGGAAAGAGTGATACGGAGTATAGCTAGACTCGGCTTCGTCTTTGATATGGGTGCCTTCCCAAGGTGGGCTTTCTGAATAATAGCTAGTATCTTTTATGATGGGGTTGGGGCCTTGTATTTGGGCGATTTGAGAAGAAGAAGACGGAAGATATGGAAAATTTTCCAGGGAAAATTCAGGAATCTCGGTATGAACTGACTGCCTCTCCCTCCAACCTCTTCTGTGTAGGATTCTTTCTGGGTCAGACACAGAGGGCATCTTGGACTGAGAGGTATCTGACCTTAGGTGCGGCTTACGGGAAGCCAGGACTGCAAACAGGTTTAACTGTGAAATGACTGAGGAGTCGCCAAGGTGAGGGGTGCACAACTCTCAACTCTTCGTGCTCACCTAACTGAAGAGTGAATGTACTTTGTCGAGGCCCAGGGATCTTATATTTCTTCAACTTCGTCCCCGGAAACAACGCCAAAAAAGATGTTGTAACTCCTAGAGACAGCCTAGAGTTGCCATAGACCAGTGCCTAGGACATCTTATATAGCAAAGAGGCAAGGTCATGTGATGAGAAGGATCTTAGCAGGACCGGGCTCTCGGACTATTTCTTTTCAAATGGGAAAATTAGGATTTCAATGGTATCCAATACTTCAGAAGCTCAACGTTGAAGGAACAATGTTGAATAAGCAAGATGTTAAGCTCTAACATAAATGCACAAGACAATTCCAAGAGAGTTCGCTGTAGCAAGGGATAGATTCTCAATACTTCGCAGAGAAGGATGATTTAAGGACATCGACTGAGAATGTAGAAGGAAGAAGATATTAATTGTTATAAAGACAATATTCAGAAACACACGCTAACATGTGATGGGCTTAAGCATTTAAGAATCCACACACGATAACAACGTTCGTAAATAACACTTCATAAAAGCCAATATAGCAGACATGTGGATGAATTGAAAATGGAACAACATGTTACACCTGAGCCATATTTAAAGTGCCAAGAAGCCAATGAAATAAGTAACAACAGGGATAAATTTATACCAGAAGCAACAAGCAACTTGCATTCCAGAATGTAATACCAGATATATGGATGTAAGAGAAATGAATAGCTACACTACAACACACAGGAGAGAATCACACACTGTAAAGAATCAAAACCAGAATCCTTATCTAAAACAAAACTCTTTTTCATTGAGGCCCTACGGGCTCTTTGCATTCATATTAGGACTTTCACAAAAAATAGCCATACAAGAAGGTCTTACACAGTCAATTCTTCGGAAAGTTTGGAACCTGGTTTTCTCATTTGATTTATCTTATATAGCTTCTTCCTCTTTCAACGAGAAGATATTTTTTGGAAAAATATCTTCTTCGCATAACAAAATTTGTTGCCTGTCTTTTCAAAACCACAAAATTCATGATGGGGAATCAAGCCTCCCATCATGTATAATTAGGCCCTCGGCCGCTTTCTTCTTTAAAACAAAAATTTAAACAATAGTTCAGAGAAAATGTAAAATGCAAGAGTGGAAAGAACAACCCACTCCAAAAACTTGAAAAATAAACTAACTGAGTAAAAATAAAATAGGCCGTTAAGGCCAAATCATGAGTTGACATAAAAATCACTAGCGAGGCTGAGTGGAAGCAGTTGCTGATTCAGGCAGAGGCACGCTTGCGGACGAACTGGCATGCTGACTCTTAAACTGCGTGCATCTCTGCTGACTCTCCGCAGCTGGCTCAGGCATCGCTAAGAACCCCTCCACCTCGATAAAGGCTTCGGTGAGAGCGTGAAAACCTGCCCCAGTAGGGAGCTTGTGCCTGATCATGTGAAGGAGGTTAAACTCTTTTCAGAGGACCGAAACAATCGTGTCAGCTTTGAGTTGAGTCGCTTTTCCCATCTGGAGGTCAGTCCGATCTCTTTCTGTTTGCAAGCGTGCTGTATATTGGTCTAGAGGCATGAGCACGGCGGGGGCAGTCGGGTCCCAGCAGGAAGGGAGTCTGGCTGTCATGATTTCATTCCATACCTCGTTGAATCGTATGACGTTGTCGACCACTTGTTGAAGGGCTCTTGAGGCTGCTACTCGGGCCGTCTCTTTATTGATAATCTTGCGACACTCGATGGCCTCTGTGAATCGGCTAGGGATACCATGTTTCTCCAAGTCGTTTGATCCCAGCTTGTAAAGGAATGAAATGTACTCCCTGGCATGTTGGGCCCTGTTAGACAGATCAACGCCCACCTCCTGCAGCTTTCTACTGAGATAGGGAATAGCTGACTTATGCTCCCCTATCGGCCTCAAAAACTCCCATTGCTCAGTTACCACTGCGGTTATATCTGACCAGATTATGCTTCTAGCCTCGAGAAGGGTGAGGTTTCCCTTTGCTTGACTCCTCATGTCAGCAATGGTTTTCTGTTGATCTGTCGTGATATTCTTCTCTTGCTCTATTTCCTTCTGTAGCCTCTTGACTGTTCTGGTATTTTCGGCCAGGGAGTTCTCCAGGTGTACGATCCTTTGTCTAGCCGTAGACGCTTGCTTTTCCAGTACTTCGATCTCAGCTCTTGCTGCGGACAGTTGTGCTGGAAATGAGCTAATTCCACTTGACGCTTCAGCTGACTGTCAGTTGTGCGAGTCCCACCTGGCTTGTAGCTCTGTTGCTTTTTCCTGTAACACGTTGATCTTTTCGGCCATCTTTTCTTTCTCCTCCCTCTCCCTGGATAGCCTGGCAGACAGCTCTGCTTTCTCCTTCTCCACCTGTACCAATTCAGCCGTTTGAACATGGTGAGTGGTCGGTATACGAGCCTATCTTTTTTCGGATGCAACCTCCTTCTGCAACTGATTTATGAAAGCTGCCTGTGCATATGTTCCCCCATCATCTTGGTTCTTGATCTGGTCTTGGAGAACATGCAGCTGATGTGCTCTGGCACGGCAGCTAACTTGTTCAGCTACCAAGGTCTCCCTCAGCTGGTCATGTTTCCGTTCTAACTTCTTTAGCGCGAGGGTGAGCTGCATTAACTTGTCCTTCATCATGTCGCATACCGTTTGGAACAGGTCGCACATGTCATTGGCTGGTACCTTTTTCATGTCAATGGCAAATTCGAGCACCCGATAGCTCGGAACATCAGAATTGCGGTCCAGGATGGCTTCTGCCATAGACAATACCAGGCTTTCAGTGTCCGCGTTGATGGAGGTGGAGAGCCTGGTATGATATTTTTCCACATATCCCCCTAGTTCAGCCTTGTACTTGTCACAAATTTATTTATTCGTCTGCTCCCTTTCGCTTGCCCTGGGCGAAGTATGCTCAATGATAGCCTGTGTAACCTCTGTGAAATCAGAGGAAGAGGCGCTGTCTCTTAACACTGTTATCCCTGCCTTGCCTTTATCAAACTCACCGAAATTCGTGAAGGGTTCCAGTAATTTCCCTTCTCCTATGACTTCCACTTCACTGGTGGTCGTCCTTTGCCTCTTGGGCGGTGGTGCTGCTCCGGAGGTACCTGCTTCTTCTTCACTGGTGCCCCTGTTGACATCCTCCTCCTCCCCTGTAGCAGATGAATCTGTCTCCATCTGCGAAAACAAGGGCCAAATTTCGAGGTTAGCCCTCCATTCCATAAATGGCCTCGGCTCATGTATGTAGGGTGTAGACCTGTTCCTTTTCCTTTTGTTTGAAATGATTTCTCGCGGGTCATAAGACCAGCTTTTCCACAGCCTCAGGTCCATACCTTGCAGCATTTTCTCAACGATCGGGAGGGCATGTCTCGAGTTTACCACAAAGGGGCTGATTTCAATGGGAAGCCTTAGGATGTAGCCCTTCTTGGCAGGAACAAAATGGAGCTGATCGGCTTTGAGGGCTTGTCGGATGTACTCGAGGGAGTAAAATCGTCGGACAGGGAAAACTGGCAACTGGTATGGGGCAACTTCGGCTCCATAGACCCGAATTTCAGTGCAGTCTTCGAAAAGAAACCAATCTCCGGTACACTGGTATTTTCTAGCTTGCAGCCAGCCTTTCATTTCTAGGAAAACCCTAGGGGAAGGCGAGTCGTGAATGATGGTATAGGCAATAGACATGAAACTGTTCACAAAGTTAGCATAACCCTCTCCCTTAGGTAATTGATGGACAGAGCAATTCTAGTGGATGACTGGTCTGGGTTGGGAATTCTCAAAATAGGCTTTGTCTAACCCCAGACGGTCAAACTTATCGGCATGCTAGAACAAGAAGAGGTAAAACACCATTGAGAAGAAACATAACTGATGGGTTTGTGAGAGCTCCTGGAATTGGGTTAGGATGGCCGAGGAGAGGAAACCAGGAATTTCTAAGACTACCCCATTCTGTGACATGAGCCATAAGAAGTGAATGCATACTACAAAAATGTCTTTCGGGCTCCCTACCCCCAAGAGGCCAGCGATGCGAGAGAGAATGGGTCGAACCTCTTCAACGAAAAGACTTAGTGAAAACGGCTCTAATGTAGGCAGAGAAGTTGCATGGTCGACGGTTATAGAAGATATGAAGGCTCGACGGGCTTCCCGTGGTTGTTTGATGAACTGGGTTGCTAAGGTTTCATCTTTGAAGCTGACATATGTGTCGCTGGCAGGGAAACGGAGGGCCTGTTTGATAACATCAGGAGAAAGGGAAAGAACCCTATTCCCTTGAGGGGAAACGAAGGTGCCTCGATGTACGTCAAAGACATCTCTGAGCCAGGTGATGAAATCAACCACAGAATGGACCTAAGTAGTGATTTGGTGGTATAGGTCCGACACAACTACCCGGTAACGGTCTGCGTTCTTGCAATGGCGGCCGAAAAGCAAGGGTTTGATACTGCGTATGTCGAAAGGGTATTTTGGGTCGCAGATACCAGCCTGCAAGTCATAGAGATGCTCGAAACTAGTGGGGTTCCTAGATTCACGGACCTAGGGGGTTTCTGGCTCGTTCTTCTTGGGCGTTCCCCTTCCCATGGCTGACATTCAAGAATTCGAAAAAGTGAAAGGAAAACAGAGGGAGAATGGATAATGGAATACCTGAACGGAAGGTAACTCTGCTTGGGAAAGCGACGCAGGGAACCCTAACAATGATTGGGGTAGACCAGGCGCTCTTCCCTACTTGGTATTTGCCGTAGATAATAACCTGTGTCTTTTTACTGGAGTGAAATACGGGAGTTGTTATCACTGGAGCAGGCAGTTTGAGCTAAAAAGACGAGTGAGTAGGATGAATGAAGGCAAGTGTCGTAAGGACGCTGACAATGAGACACATGGCACATGGGGATTGGGGGTGTCAGGGTGTAGGTGGGCGCCTCGTGTCGGGTTTAAGGCTGGTACGGGTCTCAGTACCAGCTGACCTAATAAACGTTACCTTACCTTTTACCTGTATACGCTGTCCAATTCTTGCAGCGTATGAGTTCTTGCGCCAAACAAACATATGAATTACCCACCGTGAGGGTCCACCTTACGATCTGCCATGTTGTCACCACGCGGAGAACTCCTGCCAACGTCGAGGCCCCACTGTGCTGTGTGTTCGCAATTCCACGGGGGTACGGGCCTCTACCTTCCTCCACTGCTCGACCCCCTTGGAATTCCTCTTGTGTCACCACGTGGCGGGACCGCCTTTCGATACGTGGGCTTAATGTTTTGGTACCATGTTCCATTTCCTTCTTGTGTCTCCCGTTACTACTTTTTTCTTTATACTTTATCCTCCTTGTGTTAGTTCCCCATCGGTTTTAAATACACGCGGCCTCCACTTCCTTGTCTTCTTTCGACCCACTTTCAAAATATTTCACCTTCGATATAAATTCTAATACATGGCTAGTCAACCCTTTAATATACTCGTGACTAAATTTAAAGATTGAAAAACATGTCCCAAGTGATCCCTTCATGCCAGCTATGTGAAACCACCTTGAATTTCTCAAAACCATGAAAATAGACCTACGCTATGAAAGTAGCACAGTTTTGTAGCGCGGTTGTTTTTGCCATTTTATTCAAAATTTAACTTCCTTTCGTTCAGATTTACTTTGATATTCATTTGATATATCTCCCTTACGAATTTCAAATCAAAATTCTTGGTCTTCCCTCCAAATTTTGATAAGAAAATGGGTGAAAAAGCTGCTACAACAGTTTCGTAGCACTTTTCACCCTTTTTGCACTACAGGTGCTACGAAACTGCTCTGCAAGCAGTTTTTTCCAAATTTTCACAAAATTTTAAAACAAAAAAGTACCATAGCTTCAGAAAATAATTGACCTCATCGAAACCATCAAAAATTTGAACTAAAAATATAATCTTCACAAAATTTTATCCTTCTTTTCCATTTAGAGTTTGTTTTGAATTTGTCATTTTGTACCTCTGCTTTCTAGTTCATCTTGAGACTATTTTAATTATAGCTCCAAATCTTTCACTTGGATTCTTAGCTTCCTGTTTCTTGCTCTCAAATGAGTGTCTATCACTCTAACAAACCTTACTTCTTTAATAGCTGGAATTGTCCATGTATAGAACTGTTGGGCACTGCTTGGGATCTCTGACCTAGCAACTGTTTGACCTTCCCAAACAGCCTTCAACCTCTTGAATTCTATCTTTTCAATGTTGTGCTATCTTTCCCACTTTCTCATCATTTTCATTTCTTGATTTGCTAGGTTCAACCTTTCTTCCAACAACTAACACTCTAACATGTGTTCTTTTCCCTTCTCTTCCTTGTTGATTTCATGCTTTACTATAGGAGATGGGAGATCAATCACATTTTTAGGGGCCTTAGATACTTCAATAGTTACTTGGGAATATTTACTGCCTCCTTGGAGTTTATTTTCATGTCTGGTTAGAGGTTTCCTAGCTTGAAAAACAAAAGCTGCATTCTCACCTTCAAAATCCAATTTCTTTGCTAATTTGATTTTTTTCTGTTTAGGATCATTCACTTCGAAAAAATCTGCACACACAATGGGTGATTCTTCTATGTCTATTGCATGCAATATATCATCCAAGCTGTCTTTCATCTTTGGACTGTCCTCTACCATTGAAATAGTTTATTTTCCCTTTGATGTTGATACTTGACTTCTTGTCTTTCTCTGGCTCTCTTGCTTACTGGCCACCTGTTTATGTTTTGTATCTTTGACCTTTTCTACTTTTTGTTTTATAGGTGATGGGGTTTTTGCAACAAGCACTGGTGATTTCTCAATTCTATCTTCAACCTGTTTCCCAGGTTTCAAATTCACAAACCTCTTAGCTTTGGTAACCACTGGCTGACTGGATTCTGCTATTGGTGTTGAATAATTTCCCTTGATCTTCGGGTTTCTAGCTGGAGTCAGGGCTTCCATTTCAAATCCACCCATAAATAAAAAGGAAGACCAATCTCTTTTTATTTTCTGTAGCTCATTTTAAACCAGTAACTTAATCAAACCTTAATGAAATAGGGATGTTTCACAACCATCAGATTTAGCTTGGACTATATCAACCATTTTGGAAAGGCTTCTATGCAAGAATAAAGGTAAATCTAATGATATCATTCCTGTGAAATGAAACAGTAGTTTAAAATGATAAGTGTAGACTTTATGGTACCTACCTTCACATGTGAAATATCTTTGGATGTTGAATAGCAGCTTTGCATAGTTATCCTTGATACAGCTCCAGGGTATTGCATTGTTCAAGTCCATGTTTACAAATTCAGGTTTCATAAACTCCTTGCATGGCTCCATGTCAAACATGAAACCTTTAAACCAAATATTGTTGTCCCCTTGGTATCTCTATCACGGCAGCTATGATCTCAGGTGTCACTGGCATATTTATCATTCCAAATTTGGTGGTGGTTCCACTGAAATGTAGAGAAAACTCTTTGGAAACTTGAGTGTGGAAACCTTGAAGCTTCTCACAAAATTTGAGACAACCAGCCTTGCCAAAAGCCTCCATCACCATTTGATACTCCATAATAGCATTTTCATTCTTAGGTTCATATCTAAGACAATGTCCCTGTAGGTTTTAACCCTGAACAGAAATTATCTACACATGAATCTTATAACAGAAAATAAATAATAGCGAGAGCATAAAACATAAAACATATAAACATAGAGATTTTCCCCTGGATCCCAAATTGGGACGACCAGCTTAATTTTTCATTATACTCCTTTTAGTGTTACAACACATATATATACATGCTGAAGCATACATGAACCCTAATCCATTAACCTTGGATTAGAACATAATCGTAGTTCCCTTGATCGGATCTACAAAAATACCAGGTGCCGAAAAACCATCGTACCCCAAAACCATGTGCAAAACCATGCACAAAACCATGGGCACAGACTTCCCACCAGAAATGATTTGTGGAAAGAATATAACACATACCCAACATTCTCCCACTGGTTGTTTTCTTTCCGCAGGGGGCTACAGGAGAGCTTATTCATTGGCCCAATTCTTCAACACCCATTGTTTCTCTACACCAAGAGAACTTTTGAGTGCTCATAGACTTCGTCAATGCATCTGCAAAATTCTTAAAAGTGTCCACCTTTACCAGCAACACGCTTTTAGCCTCAACCATATCTCTAAAAAAATGATATTGAACGTCAATGTTCTTTGTCTTTAAATGATAAGCAGGGTTCTTAGCCAAGAAAATTGCACTTTGGCTATCACAGTCTATCCTTATAGCTTGCTATACCAACCCCATACTTGAACACAATCTCTGTAACCAAACTGCTTCCTTGCTTGCATGAGTTGCTGCTATGTATTCTACCTCTGTAGTTGAAAGAGCCAGTATTTTAATCATCCAACGACTGCACCTCCAAACAAGCTAAACACATACCCACTTGTAGATCTTCTTTGGTCCAGATCTCCAGCCCAGTTTGCATAAAAAAAAACCATGAATGTCAACCATTATTTCCAATCCTGGTCTTCCCTGGTAACACAAGCCATAATCACTAGTGCCACGTAAATATATGAAAACCTGCTTCACTGCTGTCCAATGCTCCTTCCCTGGGTTTGACATAAACCTGCTCAATACACCCACTGCATGTGCAATGTCTGGTCTAGTACAGACCATTGCATACATCAGGCTACCCACTACACTTGCATATGGAACATGGGACATATCTTCCTCTTCTTCTTGTGTCTTGGGACACTTTTCAACAGATAGCTTTACACCTATAGGAATAGGAACATTCACCGGTTTACTATCCTGCATATTGAACCTCTGCAATATAGTCTCGACATACTTCCTTTGTTTTAACCAGAGCTTCCTCTTTGCCCAATCTCTCTTAATTTCCATGCCCAAAATATAGTTTGCAGCACCAAGATCCTTCATGTCGAATTTGAAGAACAGTTGGGTCTTCAAATCTTGGATAATTTCTTTGTCATTTCCAATCAACAACATATCATCCACATACAAGACCAAATAAATAACACGATCACCAATTAATTTAAAATAAACACAATGATCCTCCTTGCTTTTGGTGAAGCCAA
The DNA here is from genome assembly GCA_034641835.2 of Pinus albicaulis. Taxonomy (NCBI): domain Eukaryota; kingdom Viridiplantae; phylum Streptophyta; class Pinopsida; order Pinales; family Pinaceae; genus Pinus; species Pinus albicaulis. The sequence goes on along the minus strand of CM076583.1, from coordinate 29,799,111 downwards.
GTCCCCGTATATAGGTATCAAATTTCTGATACCACATCCTTGGTGACTGTTTTAACCCATACATAGACTTCTTCAACCTACATACCAGTTCTTTCTTACCCTTCACCATAAAGCCTTCAGGTTTGTTCATGTATATCTCCTCTTCTAGATCCCCGTGAATAAATGTTGTCTTCACATCCATCTGTTCTATCTCAAAATCAAATGCAGCAGCAACAGATAAAAGTAATCTAATAGAAGTAACTTTCGCAACAAGTTAAAAAATATCACCAAAATCAATTCCCAACACCTAGGAATAACCTTTTGCTACCAACCGAGCTTTGTATTTCTCCACCTTGCCTTCTACATTCATCTTCTTTTTAAACACCCATTTGCTCTCGATGGGCTTCCTTCCAGCCGGCAACTCCACCACATCCCATGCCTCATTTTTGTGCAAGGATGCCATTTCATCAACCATGGCCTCCTTCTAGAGTTTTCCATCCTCTGAATCTACTACCTCCCTGACAGTTCTGGATCATCATCGGTTATAGTTAAGGAAAAATTTGAACAGAAAGCAGATGGACTATACCTTTCTGGTTGTCTTCTTTCCCGAGTCGATCTTCTCACAGCTGGAATTTGTGGCTCTTCCCCTTCTGATTCTTCTTCTATTGTAGAGTCTGATTCATCCTCCTTTAGCTCAAACTCTATCTTCTCAGGTTCCTTTGGTATGTCTTCATGTTTAACAACATCTTTCACTTCTCTAAACACCACATCTCAACTATACACAACCTTCCTTGTTTCTGGGTTCCAAAGCTTGTAACCCTTTAAACCATCCTTATAGCCAATAAAGATGCACCTTTCAGATTTATTATCCAACTTGGTCCTTTTCTCCATTGGAACATGTACATATGCATCACATCCAAATACCCTTATATGTGAAAGAGAGGTTTTCTTACCAATCCATACCTCATGTGGAGTATTATCCTCCAACACTGATGAAGTTGATCTGTTAACCAGATAGCATGCAGTCTCCACTGCCTCTACCTAAAATTCTTGTCCTAACCCGGTACCACTAAGCATGCTTCTTGCCTTTTCCATCAGTGTTATGTTCATTCTTTCTGCAACTCCATTTTTCTGAGGTGTGTATGGATTATTCTTCTGTCGTCCTATACCACACTTCTTATAGAACTCTTCAAATTCCTTCTTGCAGAAATCCCCACCATTATCTTTCCTCAGCACCTTTATCTTCTTCTCTGTCTAGTTTTCCACTAGAGCCTTAAATTCTTTAAATCTGTCAAAGACTTCAGATTTCTTCCTTAAGAAATATATCCATGTATTCATTTAGAATTCATCTATGAATGAAACATAGTACACAGACTTTCCCAGTGATGGAAATGACATAGGTCCAAACAAATCACTGTGCACAAGTTCTAACATCTTGTTCGCCCTCTTAGCACCAGAAGGAAAACTCACCTGATTCTGCTTCCCATATAAACAATGTTCACAGAAATCAAAATCCAGAGAGAAATTAGACATACCTTATACCATACCATTTCTATGTAGTATCTAAAGGCCCTTCTCTCCAATATGTCCAATCCTTTGATGCCATAGCATGGTCTTTTCTCTAGAGATAGCTAGGCTTTCCGCTCCACTTTCCGGAACCATAGAAATATTACACTCATCAATAACAGTGCTACCTTGTAGCTTGTATAGATTTCCAGTCCAAACTCCTTGCATTAATACCAGTGCTCCCCAAACCATCTTGCAGACATCTTTCTCGAACATTGTTTTTACACCTGCATCATCCATCTTGCTTATAGAAACTAGATTTTTAGCCAATGCAGGAATATGCAGAACACCAAGAAGTGTTCTAATCCTACCACCTTGTAGCTTCATCTTGACCTTTCCATGTCCAACGATTCTGGCCTTCCTATCATCCCCTAGGAAGACATCACCACCATCATATTTCTCATATTCGCAGAACCACTCCCTATGGGGAGTGAAGTGAAAGGATGCACTTGATTCAATCAACCATGACTCATGATCTACATGTGTATTTGAAGAAGAAGCCAACACACATCCCCACCTTTCATTCGAGGTGGTTTTTGCCGCAAAAGGAGCATCATCGTATCCCTTCTCTTAGGAGCTTATATATGCAAATTCTTTTGTAGTGCCCTTCCTTTCCGTATTTCCAACACACCTTAAGGAACTTTCCAAGATTTAGATCTCCCCCTCTAGATTTAGATCTCCCACTTGAAACCTTATTCTTGTTTCTATTCTGGGACCTTCCTCGTACAGATAAGGCATCTCCATTCTGACCCTCCATATTTCTCTGTCTCATTTCCTCCGACAGCAAGGTTGAGACAATGTCATCAAAATTCAAGGTAGTTGTATTGCTACCTATTGCAATAACCAGACTATCCCACGAGTCTGGTAGAGAACACAAAAAATTGATGCACTTATATTCATCTGAGATTTTAATATCAACAAATGACAGCTGAATTACCACAAAATTGAAGGAATTCATATGCTATGTCACTAAGTCTCCATCCTTCATCCTCAGGTTTTACAGATTTTTCCGCAGGAACAACTTATTCACCAGAGACTTAGATTGGGACAAAGTCCCAATTTTTTCCCACAAATTCTTCGCCATAGCTTCCCCAGATACATTTAACAATATTGAATCTGAGACACACAACCGTATTGTTCTCTTAGCCTTCCGATCCAGTTTCTTCCAGTCTTCATCTGACATTTTCATTGGTTTAGTACCTGGATCTACCGCAATCCACTGATCTTTATCCACTAGTAGATCCTCCATCTTGGGCTTCCACAACTCAAAACTCTGACCATTAAATTTCTCGATATCTATCTTTCCGCCGCTCACCATCTTCTTTCACTGCAAGAATCAATCCCGTAGATCTCCCACTGAGCAGGGTCTACCTCAAGCCCAAGCAAAAAACCTTTAGCAGCAAAGGCGTCCCCTTGAAGCCAAAACAACTCTGATACCAAATGTAGGTTTTAACCCTAAACAAAAATTATCTACACACGAATCTTATAACAAAAAATAAACAATAGCGAGAGCATAAAACATAAAATAGATAAACACAGAGATTTTCCCCTGGATCTCAAATCGGTACGACCAGCTTGATTTTTCATTCTATTCCTTTTAGTGTTACAACACATATATATACATGCCGAAGCATACATGAACCCTAATCCATTAACCCTGGATTAGAACATAATCGTAGTTCCCTTGATCGAATCTACAAAAATACCAGGGGCCAAAAAACCATCGTACCCAAAAACCATGTGCAAAACCATGCACAAAACCATGGGCGCGGACCGCCCACCGGAAATTAAAGACCAAAAAATTTTAGTCGGGGCGCTACCCCGGACCCCAACAGGGGGGGCTATCACACCCCCCATGACCCCCCCATTGCGCCCAGCACAAAGGGGGGGCTATCGCCCGCCCTCTTACCCCCCACACATGCTTAGTCATGGAAATAATATAACACATACCCAATAGTCCCCCTCTATGGATCTTCTTTTCTTCTACCATGTTTCCTTTAAAAAACCTGTTTGTTTCTCTAAAACCTGTAAATCAACCTCTCTTGAACATATGAACAACCTCACTTGATTTGATGAAATTTTTCATTGGATAGAACAACCATAAACTTATCCTCACTATTTCAGAGCTTGGACATCATATGTGAAGGTGAATGAAACGTGAATGACTCAATTGAATTAGGGATGTCACTTCATGACCAAATGATGTTTGATTGACACCCTATCATGAAAATGATGAATGTAGGACAAGTGGGTACTATGAATCGGTTAAGTAACTGAATCACCATACTCCTATCATGTCATTCCCCAACTAAAACTGACAAATCCTAGCTTATTTGCCACAATAGCTACGAAATCGTGCTTTCGTAGCGCTCACAATGAAAATTTTGCAATTTGCACTACAAAAGTAGTAGTTCTTTCATAGCGCAAAACTCATTTTTTGAACTATTGGCACTACGAAACTTTGGATTTGTAACTAATTTTAGGAAATCAACCTAAAACCTACTTAGATGACCTTTACATGAAAAATGTGAACTTTTTAACTATGGAATGGACCTAAAGACCTCTTTTGAATTTTGATGGTGAACACTAAACCTCCAAAAGTATGACATACCCTTAACCATACTCAAATGACCTTCAAAACTATTTAGATCATGATCAAAATAGAGTTGACATGCCATGTTTTAAATTATTATTTTTTAGTGATAACAGTGGCTCCACTTGGGATAGTGTTCCCCTGTGGTATTTTAAGAACCAATTGTTCCAGTGCTGCTATCCATTTTTTTTAGTATGAATCTTTTGTCGAAGTGTACGAAAAAATACCACTTTAGCTACGCATAACTAATAGCCCTAACATCAAGTATGGCTGCCAATATCTTCAGATCTGCGGTTAGTTGATCAAGACAAGTGCTGCAAAAAACCAGATCTATACATATAGAGACATTAAGCAGTAAAAATAAGGTTTTGCTCCATACATCCAATAGACAAGACAAGAAAAATTTTTGAAAGAATTTTTCTATTAATGGGAACCTGGGAGGAAAACAAGAAGGTGTTTCCAATTCTCCTCAATGGGATGGGTTCTTGGAAGTCCTCAGCACTTCAGATCTAGCATTTCTCTCTCCTGTTGGTGTAGAAAACCCAGACAAATATAGAACTCAAAGGGAGGTCACAAAAGAAAAAATGGAGAAAAATATGACCAAGTGTATAGATCCAGAGTAATCTAATAGGCAACAAAAGGTGAAGAATGGTAGGGAAAAACCCTCCTATTTATACCAAAATATTGGTTCATTCTAGATATTGGTGCATGATTAAAATAACATTAACCAAATCTAGATCCACCTTTTATGGAATATTTTATTATATTTGTTGGAGGGAAAAGGTATTTGACTTGGGTCAAATCCCTTTATTTATAAATAATAAATAAATAAATGATTTATTTATCATTTTAAGGAAGTGGTTGAATGATAATCAAATAAATAATGATTTATTTAATTATTTATAAGTGATTTAGTCATATTTAACAAGGAATATTATTTAAATAAGATTTAAATAATTATTCCTAGAAAATAATAAGATAAATAAATATTTATCTAATTAATTTCTTTGTTTTGGGTTAAACATGACCAGGAATAATAATTGAATTATTGTTTAATTCATTATTCCTTGAGGAAAATCAAACAAATATAGGTTTGTTTAATATTTCCTTTTGGGGTTTCCTGTTTAGACCATAAACAACCTAATAAATGTGGTTTATTAAGTTATTTTACATAGTGAAAGCAATTTTACTTAGGGTAAAATTGGTTTTACATGGTGTACTTGGGTCCATCTAATGATATAGGTTAGATGACCAAAAAATGGTGTAATAGATTGCCCCCCAGCGTGCGAGTGTTAGGAGAAAATCGTATGACCGAAGTACGTTGTAAGAACTCAATCACCAAACATCAAAAGGGAAGTCAGAGAGAGAAATGTGAGGTAGACTAATGTGCTGAAGAACTAGACCCTGAGGAGACGAGACTTGCAGGTGCAACAAGTCGCTTTTTATGAGAGGGTACCTGTGCAAAAGGCGACAGAGGAGGCATACCTATGCCCGCCGAGACAAAGTACAAAAGAATAGTGTGTCCAGTAAACAAGGGACCGAACCATAAAGTACAACCGGCATAAACATGAGCCAGATAAAAATACAATGGGGTATCCCACATACATGTTGTGCCTGGGATAACAGCCAGGACTTATACAATAATATCTGAGTATATGAGATACAAATACAACCCAAATTCCCCCTATACGCGGGGAAGGGCTCACAAGATCTGACTGATACATGCAAATCAAAGAGGTGATGCAAGCGGCTAAGGCCGACATCATCAAATATATGGAGCTGCATCGAAGGCTACAATGAAGAGGTCATCCGGGCATGTGGGGGGCTACCTGCAGGGCCACCCCCTCATGAGGGCTGAGACATCTCACACACACCCAGGAATCACCAAGAGCTGCTGCTACATTGCTGAACCATCAAGTATACGAATCTTGATCATGCTGAAAGGAGCTGGAGTGGAGAAAAATTCAAGTCAAAGGGAAATGAGAGAGCCCTTTGCCTGATCCAAGTCGCTGAACAAGAGTGGAAGCTGGAACCAAGGTACACCGCCCTCTAGACTGGTCTTCTGGAATGAAGGAGCTGATGTTGACAGAAAGAGGTCCGCCATAGGTGAGGCAATGAGATATCCTCAACTAAGGCACGAGAGAAAATAGTAGAGCGATGGACAGACTAAGACCAATGATGAAGATGGAATGGAGGGGAATGAGTAGCGAATGGACGACTTCCCTTGCTAGAGCATAAAGGGAATGAATGACATGGCAGCGACTAACACGATATCATGAGGGATAGGGGACAGGGGGACTAAAAGCCATGATGTGCGACACAAGAGAGAGATCAAGCAATGAAGGATGAAGGACTATAGCGGGGCACAAAGGGACTCAGGATAGACTCCATGAATGCGATGATGACTCAACTTGGATGCTCTAAACAAGGGTGATGCGATGGGGCTGCCACACAGTAAAGGTCCCGTGGGGGACCATGAAAACATGAGTACAAGATGGTATCTCATGACGAAAATCGACACGAACACAGACAAGTATGGAGGCAAAGTGGTGCCCCAAGTACAAGTGTTGTAAGTGAGGAAATTCGATTTTGGGGGAAGGTGAAGTGACCCATCTAGGAAAAAATGTGTCCTGGTGAAGTATCAAATCACAAAATACTAATGGATACCCATTTGAGGGCTCGGTGAGAGATTTCCAATGGCGCAAACGGTTTGTCAAACGGAACTACGGTATGGTCATAGCAGGCGAAAGAAGAAACAAGGGTTCTCTTTTAATAAGGCAGTTTTCCCTCCAAATCCACTCATTTTCTAGTGTGGCTGTGGTGAATGTAGAGAGGAGAGAAGGCCCTAAATCTTGTGACGAGCGTAGTGGACAAACCGACCGTTGGAATCGAGATCCGTCAGTTGCAGGTAAGAGGTCGAACCTTACTCTTTCATTTTGATGGTTTGAAAGTTCAATTTAGGGCCCAGAATCTTAGTAACAGACCCTCCTTCATCTCTACGGCCAGGTCGCACTTTTTGGGCCAAAAAGTGTGACCTGGGAAGCAAGTTTCAGGGGAAAAACTGCGACCTGTCCCAGGATTGGGCAAAAAAGTGTGACCTGGAAGATGAGGGGGTTTGAGTGCTGTTTTATGGCTGAGAGTTGGGTTTTTGTGTGTGGTTACAGTGTTCCCTATCTGTATACTGACAAAGATGATGTTTTTGTGCAGATATGGCAGATATACGGGTCAACTAGAGAGAGAGAGAGACCTGGGTACATTGCGGTTAGAGATCCAGGTGGATCAGGGTGTTCATCATGTGTTGGCCAGGTTTGGGGTTCTAAATTTTTTGGAGAACCTGTTGATGAGAGCAGGAGAGCCCTTGTTGGCCCGGATTATCAGTTATTGGGATATAGAGCATGAGGTCTTTGTAGTGCAGTGGCACAGGATCGAACTGACAGTCCAGGATGTGTATTTCCTGACTGGTCTTCCGCCACTAGGTATGGTGGGAAACACGCAGCCAGTGTTACCACGGGAGTGGCATATCATGGAGTTTGTGGAGCGACATTGTCGACCGGGTCTCTAAGTCAAGGGGACTCGGATACCGATCGGGGATCTAGAGAGATTAGAGACCCGTGCAGTGGCCGCAACGGTGCTGCGTATCCTGGGAAATCAGGCGTTCCATCACATCACTGGGGGGCAGATGATGATTGTGGAGAGTGTGTTGAGTGGGACCTACTATGGGTGGGCCCAAATGATGTTGGTGTCGTTAAAACGACAGTTGTCGCTCTGCAAGCAGCAAGTGAATCACGATTGCTCGTATGGGACTTTATTGTGCACCTTCTTCTTTGAGAAGATCCCGACCTTACGACCTCGTATACAGCTCCCAGATGGGGGCCCGAGAGAGCCCAAGATGCACCGGTGGGGACGGATACTGTGCAGAGGAGGAGGAGGGGTGGTCGGATGAGTGTTTAGACTTGAGTTCTTTGCCCATTGGGATTAGATGTCGTTATACATAGACGACTATCCCTATAGTGGGATGAGTTATTGCAGGGATCCAAACCTACCACTTCCGCCTGGTCGAGTATGGGGACCTGATGGTAAGTGACAAGTAGCTACTCTTTTTTGGGCATGTTAAAGTTAGTGAATAGTAGATAGGGTACTGATTCATGTACTTTTGGTATGCAGATATAGCTCCGGTGAAACCGGCCGGATATATGGGGCGACCAGCAGCGTCAGGAGCCACAGACCCGAGTGGAGCGAGAGCGGCGCATAATGAGGATGCAGCCGCCCTTCTGGAGGACATCCGCTGTAGATGTCAGAGGTTGCTGACCAGTGTTTCTGAGTGCGGGTGGTAGGACTTAGATGACCAGTACGTGGAGCAGTGTATTGGTCTACCCTCGGAATGGCGGGGTGTCATGCGGTGCATGGCGATGGTCGGTCAGGGGATACGTGATCTACGAGCTGCAGCAGCAGATCCATTGGCTCGGGATCCACCAGATGGTGATTAGGTGTGGGACAGGTGGTGCCCCCTAGGATGTATGTAGGGATAGGTGGTGCCCCCTAGTATGTATGTAGGGGCAGGTGGTGCCCCCAGTTTTGAGTTTGTTGTAACATGCTATGGGCATGTCATATGTATTAGAGTAGATGGACTCTAAACACATGTTTTGCGACACATATTATGGATATGCATCTGTGTTAATGATTATAAATGTTAATGTCTTGTATGAAATGCGTGTGATAAATGCTAGTCTAGAACATGGTTTGCAATGCTATCTACATAGTGATTCTGTTCTCGAGGTACATGGTGGAAAGTGATTGTTTCAAATTCACGTATCAAGATTTTCACTCGTAAATATCGTCTAAACAGCATAGGATTACGCACACGATAGACACCATTTAGTTGCATGACAAGAATTAGGGAATCTAAATGAACATGCAGATGAAGGATGCGATGAAAGAGGGCATCGGCTAAGAGACCATGCATTGCATCATATTCGGCCTGATTGTTGGTGGCAGAACCAATGCAGACCCTGTTTGAGAGAACAAGATCGCGCAAGGGGCTAAAAATGGCCCATCCTGCTGAGGCTAGATTCCGAGAGTAATGACTTGCACCATCGGCGTAACTAATATAGGGTGGGGATGGGAGGTCTTGCGGAATAGTGTGACAAGACAACAAATGGGGGGAGGAGGTACAATGACGGCAGCGTGAGAGGGTAGTAGACATCGAGCGGCAACTGCAGGAGAGAGTGTGATGGGCAAGATGGCTATGACTCATATACAAACTAGATGGCGGTATATGAGGGCGACAGGAGGGGTGGCTGGGACTCTGGCTGCGGAGGTCGATAGAGATACGAGTGGGGTTATCGCGGGTATGGGTGGGAAGAATAAGGTCAAGGGTGGAAAAGGTTCCCAAGGAGGCATCCAGACGGGACAAGAGGGGATGCCGAGTGGAAGGGAAACCACATGACGCGGCAAAGCTACCTAAAGCATCCGTAGAGGAAGAAAGGCCCGCATACGGATCATCACGGGGAATGACAGAAGAACAACGAAATAAATGGTCAAATGATGTTGAGCCCAGGGTGGTCGCTGAAGGGGGGTCAAGTGAAACAACAGGGGAGGATTCAAAGGGAATGTTATCCAAGGGTCTCATAGAGGATGATAGGTAGAGAATGGTGGTAGTAGACTCGGACATCTGAACATCAGGGGGGGGGATTTCGATGGGAGTGGGTGGATCCTCAGACTGACCGGTAGCATATTGTGCAAGTATGGGAGAGGCGGATTGATTTTGTTCAACCTCATACTCTCAAACTACCTCTAAAGAGGCGCAGTAATGTGTGAGGTGAGGACAATGGTGGAAATAATGGCCATGGACACCACACAGAGCACAGGGTTTGTTGGTGCGGAGAGTCTTGGGGTTCTTGGTTACGGACGAAGAAGGAATGGAGGCTTCAGGGACCGTAGACTCGGGGAACACGACTTTAACCATGGGTTGAATACGGGGCAATTCAGGACAAGCATGGGTGGCGTGACCGACGACATCGCACAAGGCGCAAGGCTTTACAGGCGAAGGAGGGGCCGGGTCAGTCAGGGTGGCCTTGTCTTTGGGTGCCCCCTTGCGAGCTTTGCCTTTCTTCCCGGGAGTCGTCACCACAGGAGAAGTGTCTTGTGGAGGTGCTGGGGGCACAGTGGCAATGGAGGAAGCGAGGGGGACTGGTTGAACCGGTGTCAAAACAAGCTAGGTTTTGGGATGACCAGGCGGGGTAGCGGCTGGAGGGTCAAGGTACCAGACGGGTATGCCCAGGGTCAGGTTGGGGAGAGAGAGGGTGGCCATGACGGGGACTGAATAGACTCTGGGAGGGGGAACCAGAAAAGGTATCTGACCAGTGGGATAATGACCAGGAGGGACGGCTCCGAGATGGTTGAGGCCTGGGGGAACCGACCCAAGAGGATAGAGCGGGTCAGGGGTAACAGCTGTAGGAGAAGGGTCAGAAGGAGGAGGTCCGGTGGGCGGAGATGAATGGCTAGGAGCAGGTTGCGGTGGGTGAGGTTGAGGTGGCTGACTAGCCGAAGCGGGCCACTTAAGGGCAGCCTGAGACGATTGCATCATGAAAACATTCGATAAGCTGGGATCAGAGATAGGAGGAGGAGGGATAGCAAGAAAAGTTCCAAGCAAAGAGGAGTCTTTGTAGTCGCTGGGAGAAACACTGGTCAAGGAATCAACGGTTTTCTTATTGGCTACAGAAGAGATGGTCATCTCAGGGGAGGTCTGAGACTTTGGCTCATGATATGTCAACTAGTCCATGGTGAGTATCTTTCCATTGTGGGGAAAAGACATCTTGCGAAAAACCATGGAAGGGACAGCAGACATGGTGTAGGTGTAGCTTCGCCCCAAGAGAATGTTGTAATCTAGAGGGGCGTCGATGACTTCGACGTCAACACAAACAGTCTTGCCTGCAAGAGTGATAGGAAAGTTGCGGAAGAGGCCAATGGGTTGGGAAGAGTGGCCATCCCACGCTCGAAGGGTGATCGTGGAAGGGGCCAACTCAGGAGATCCAAGTTGTTTCTAAACCGAAGCGGACATCACACAGGTGGATGCCCCCTCATCAATTATGCACCGGAAACGTTAGCATTTCGGATTTTGACTGGGATTTGGAAGGCTACGGAAGCAGGAAGGGGGGGATGTTCAGATTGATGGGCGTTGAAAACAATCATTTGGTCATTAGCAGGATCTACAGTGCCCATGGCAGATAATAGAGCCTTTTTTTGGGAAAGGCACGATTGGAAGAGTTCCAATGTGGAAATGGCAGCAGGAGACTGCGCCAAATCATCTACTATGCTAAAAGAATGAGCAGCTCGACTAGGAGCAGCATTTCGGCGTAATGGTCCTTTAGGAATCTTGGTATGAACCTCAACTTTGGGTTGAGGGATATGTAAGGGACCATTGGATGTCGAAAGAGGCTCGGTAGAACCTGATCAAGAAGGGGACTTGGAGGCAGACTGAGCAGGAGGCTTGGGGTACTAGCGAGACCGAGTTTGAAGGTTAAGGTCAATGGTTGGGAAAGGATCAGAGTTCATCATGAGGATCTGGTAATTAGAGGAACCAGAAGGGGAAGGTTTAGTGGTGACCTGTCTGTCAGGTGGTTGGGTAGCCACGAATCCTTGCTGGGGGAAAGGATCAGTAAACACAGCCGATTGAGTAGTGGTCACATTAGGGGGAGCATGAGGGGAGGCATGCTGTCCTTGCAATGTGGCTTAAGACTCCCACATCTGCTGCATCTGTGGTAAAAGGGGACAATCGTGAGTGTAATGACCATAAATACCACAACATGAACAAGGCTTATTTGTACAAATAGGCCTGTCCGGCTTGGGCTGAGTGCCCTGTTGCTGGTTAGTAATGTTAGGGTCAGTACCTTGAGGATTGGGTCCATGAGTACTAGGGGCAGATTGATTTTGATTTCCTCTCCGCCTTCTTTGAGAGGAAGGGGGATTAGTCGTGCCCTGATGTGAAAATACTTGCCCTGGAGGGGGCTGTAGTTGCTGTGGCGGGGGTTGAGAAGGCAAGGGAGGTGGGAGCGCATATGATGGAGGAGATGTCACATTGGGCTGCAGATAAGGATAAGGGTGAGGTTGGGTAGCATTGAGGTAAGCACGAGCTTGGGAAAAAGGAGGAGGCATGCCGTATCCTGGATACATGCTACTCGGAGGGGGAATAGTGCTAGAGGTGCTGGCCCCTCCTGGAGGGAGACCATAGCCCATAGGAGGTTGAGCATATGGATGGGAAAGGGCTCCAACGATATCATCGACGAAATGAGATGCCCCAAGGGCGTTAGCGCCATCGGGCCTGGGGAGGTCAGGAAGGACGACATAAACATAACCAGATTGAGCATAGATCAGGTCATATTTCAAGGCGATTTGGAGGGCGGCTTCTTCGGTTTGAGGGAAATGAGAGGTGACATCTTTGCCAATGGGAGGTAAAAGAGTGTGAAGGAACCAGTCCATATAAACCCGATCTTCGAAGGGGGGAGCGCGACATAAGCTTCGTCTTCACCGCCATTCCTGGACATGAGTGGAAAGGCGGGTTGAAGAGGTTTGCTTGAAAGAAGTCAAAAGCTCTGTACCGGTATCATATCGGAGAGGGAGCTGGAAATAGGATAAAAAGTCTTGGGAAAGGGTCGTAAAGGTGGTATGGGAAGAGGTGGTCTGGTCAACATACCATTTATAAGCTTCGCCCGTAAGCGTGCATTGGAACAACCGAAGATGGATGGAATCATCGGTAATGGAATTGGAGGAACACCACATGTGGAAAGATCGGACATGATTGGATGGATCTTCGCCAGCAAGGCCTTCGAACTTAGGGATGTCGGAGGGGAGCTTGGTTGGCATAGCAGGCCAACCAACATCATGGCGGATAGGGTCATTGGTCAACTGATTGAGATCGAGGAGGCTGAGGCCTGCCATGTAAGGGAGCAAAGGCGCAACCGAGGTAGTTCCTGTGGTGGTTCTGCTAGTAGTAGGTCTGACAGTAGGGCCGGGATTATCGCTAGCATTAGGCCCTAGACCAGACATGGTGAAGGTGATAGGGGGAGAACCAGAAGTAAAAGGAGAACCCAATGAATCAAAAGAGGAGTCCGAGTGTGGACTCGGAGGGGGACTAACTCGACGATGGCTAGATGGAGTAGGTCGACCGACCGGAAACTGAGGGTGAAGGCCAAGAAGTCTCTAGGAAGTGCGCCTTGGGGGCGCAATGGTGACAACACAAACATGGCACAAGGGGAAGAAGAACGACCAACAAAGGCAGGGAGGTGCAGGATCAAGTGATTACAATGTCGAAATAAGGGCAGAAAGGTGCAGTGTCAATTTATTTTATAATGTTTTAAAGTCTTTGCCTGGCAATGTTAACCAGGCTCTTCTTCACTTAGGGTGAGTGTGTGGCGTGCGTTAATTTTAATTTTTAAACCCTGACGTTTTGAGAGAAAAAGAAAAAGTGTGCTACGTAACTGAAAATAAATCTACAGAGAACAGTATATAATGCTGAAATAACAGAAAATTAACAGCTAGAAATGCGTCTATCTAACCCAAAAAGGCGGGTCTCTCAAAACTATTCTAATAGAGATAAAAAATCTAATCAAAACACACTAAAAAGAGGCCAATAGATCCAAGGTCGAAAGGGACAGGGATCTAAAGGAGAAATCTGCTGAAAAGAGGTGCAGAACACAGCCAAGAGGCAGAGGCAAGGTGGCTAGAAAAAGGGAGGAAATCAGCAAAAAGCGGAAGGGACAAGGAGGAGGCCCTAAAGGTGGATCCAAAAAAAACTTCAGGAGGTGTTTTGAAAGGGGGAAAAGCTGATTAAAAGAGATCGGAAAAGGAGGTATCAGATCTGGAAAAAGGGGCGTTGAAACTCTGAAAAACAGGTACCTGAAATAAATAAAAACTCTTCCACCAAAAGGGGAGGGTACTGAAGCCCTAGGGGCTATGTTCCCACTTAGATGAGCAAAAAAGATCAGAAACAGGTCGAAACAAGCTGAGACAGAGGCTGGAAAACCCTGACAGAAGCTTTAGAAGAACCCATAAAAATTGCAGAAAAAGAGCAGAAAAATTGGCAGGTCACAGGTTCTGACCTGTTTTCTGTGCAGGTCGCAGATAATAGGCTGAAAAGTGCAACCTAGAGGTCCAGGTCGCAGTTTAGGGGCTGAAAAGTGCGACCTGAAGCTCCAGGTGTCTCGGCGGCAGATGTCCGGAAAAATTTGCCATCTCAGTTGCGGTTGATGTCTGTCACTTGCGCAATAGGGCCAGAAACACGCGGAAGTTAGAAATTTTAATGTTTTAGGGTTTTATAGGTAAAAAACAACAGGAAAATAGGAAAAACAAAAAACTGAAAAGAAACCTTAGGGTCTGAAGTAGCTGGATATGCAGGAAATTGAAAAACGACAGCAGTCGTAATTGAAAACCCATGTGGAGTTGTCAGTTGTTAGTATGAATATTTTGTCGAAGTGTACGAAAAAAGACCACTTTAGCTACGCATAACTAATAGCCCTAACATCAAGTATGGCTGCCAATATCTTCAGATCTGCAGTTAGTTGATCAAGACAAGTGCTGCAAAAAACCAAATCTATACATATAGAGACATTAAGCAGTAAAAATAAGGTTTTGCTCCATACATCCAATAGACAAGACAAGAACAATTTTTGAAAGAATTTTTGTATTAATGGGCACCTGGGAGGAAAACAAGAAGGTGTTTCCAATTCTCCTCAATGGGATGGGTTCTTGGAAGTCCTCAGCACTTCAGATCTAGCATTTCTCTCTCCTGTTGGTGTAGAAAACCCAGACAAAGATAGAACTCAAAGGGAGCTCACAAAAGCAAAAATGGAGAAAAGTATGACCAAGTGTATAGATCCAGAGTGATCTAATAGGCAACAAAAGGTGAAGAATGGTAGGAAAAACCCTCCTATTTATAACAAAATATTGGGTCATTCTAGATCATGGTGCATGATTAAAATAACATTAACCAAATCTAGATCCACCTTTTATGGAATATTTTATTATATTTGTTGGAGGGAAAAAGTATTTGACTTGGGTCAAATCCCTTTATTTGTGAATAATAAATAAATAAATGATTTATTTATCATTTTAAGGAAGTGGTAGAAAGATAATCAAATAAATAATGATTTATTTAATTATTTATGGGTGATTTAGTCATATTTAACAAGAAATATTATTTAAATAAGATTTAAATAATTATTCCTAGAAAATAATAAGATAAATAAAGATTTATCTAATTAATTTCTTTGTTTTGGGTTAAACATGACCAGGAATAATAATTAAATTATTGTTTAATTAATTGTTCCTTGAGGAAAATCAAACAAATATAGGTTTATTTAATATTTCCTTTTGGGGTTTCCTGTTTAGACCATAAACAACCTAATAAATGTGGTTTATTAAGTTATCTTACATAGTGAAAGCAATTTTACTTAGGGTAAAATTGGTCTTACATGGTGTACTTGGGTCCATCTAATGATATAGGTTAGATGACCAAAAAATGGTGTAACAATTTTCTTAATCAAAACAGTAAAAACCTTGAAATTTCCAAGCTCCCTCCACAAGCTCTAATGGCCTTCACCTCGGGCTCAAGCTCACTTATTTTTCTTGTCATTATCAGCAGAAAAACTTGTAAAATGAAATATATACAATGACATGAACAATACATCAGTTTTTAGGAAGAATAATGCTTCAAAAACCTACCATTGACAGGTCCTCCAGCATATGGTTTTCCATATACTCTTGCAGTATATAAGTATTTTTTGCATGGAAAGCAGCTACCTTGAAAGGACCTTTCCATAAGTTCTCAAACTTACCATGTTTTCCTTTTCTTGACCTCCATTTTGGCGCGACCCTCGTGCAAATACCAGGATCTTAATCATCTGTTTCCTTCTCAACTTACGTCACAGCTTTTTCCCCAAATCAAATCTTCAATCATTGGCAAATTCATACTTTGCACATATGTTCTCAAAACCCATATTCTCATAAGCAGAAATTAATAACATGTCATCATAATTTCTCTATTTGATTTGAAACTCATACAAGGTTCTATGATGAAACCCAACTCAAAATCATCATATAAGACTTTATGCAAAAGTATAACTCCATGTTTGCACACTTTCATACTCATCTTTCCCTTCAAAACCATGCGCCCTTTTCAAATTTCATTCATCATCAAAACTTTAATCAAACAAATGTGCCTATGGACAAGTGAGATTCGAACTTGACCATAATACCAGCGTTTTATCTTTCATTTCTTCCGGAAAATTCAACAACTTAAAATTCCTTTTCAATCCAATACAATCTTCAGATTCTACTTTGATGTAAAAGTGTGACAAACACTACTCAATCCAGTAACCAAAGCTTGAATTTGACATGCATTTTTTTTTTCAGTCTTAATCCAATTACCATTCAATGTTCCCACCATTACAATTACGTTCTCATATGCTGGGTTCAATTAAAAAGTGCGCCCTTACTGTTATATTCAAATTGGAAACTTATATAATTTAATTCCATACATTTGCCAACACATTACTTTTGGATTTAAATCTTAAACATTTCATTGTTTTCAACAATACATCCATCACCAATATAACTTACCGGTTCGATTTCCTGTGATAATCTCTGGATTGCGCCTTCAGTTTGTGGACAACGCCTTCTGGCATTTCATTCCTTGACAGCGCCTTCTGGCATTTAATTCCTTCTACAGCAGTAGGTTACACTCTGTCATGGCTACCGGTCTCCAAACAATATAACAAAATGACTTCAAACAATAACATTGCTACAGGCTCATTGTGAACTACAGTAGTTGAACATACTTCGCCTTTGATTCTCGGCTTTTTCCTAACGCATGCATGCTCGATAATGACACACACCATTAATAAAAAATGCGTTGAGTTTGGCAATCCCTCTCTGAACTGCGCCTTTTGATCGATTTCCTTACAAATACTCTGGGAAATTGCGTATTTGACATGGTATTCAATTCTCATCACACAACCAATCAATGTGTGAACGCATTGAACATAATGGCAATGACTTATCGAAGGCTACATTCACAAATTCATACAACAAACATTAATTTAACGCTACAGCAAAGCTTGATACACATCGATTTTCCACTGCAACAGTTTATCATGCCTTCAACTTCAACAACGCCCTTCAATTTACTTACTACACGCCCTTCACACGGCAAATTGATTCTCTATCAATTGATACCATCCTGTGGCTTCAACACACTTAAACAAAGAACAATTACTGATCAATTTCAGAATTGGTTAACGAATTTCAATAGTCTGTGCCTTTGGAATATTCATATGAGTGTTATGTGAATTCTAATAGCGTTTTTTTTTAAAACCGCACCATTTGCAACGGTTTAATTAGTTTTCACCAAAATGTATGTATCTTCAAGAATTCGACTTTCCAATCTGACATGCCGAAATCATACATTTACCATACTGTTCAATGCTATTCAAAACATATCAAATTTCAATTGAATCCCAACAGAATTTCAACATAACTCTGCGCACTTCTATATTCAGTTCCTCATATTAACCAATCGATCTCTAACAGGATCTTTTATTAGAATTGCGCCCTTTGCAAACAGAGATTTTTTTACCATTTGCCCTTGATGATTTGCATATCAGTTTTCACATAATAGTCCAGATTTCAAAGAGGAACGAGTTTCCTTTCACACAAATTCAATAATTGACATTCAGTGAAAAAAACAACTGCTGCATTAACATACTAAATACTTACAAAACAACTTCCTTTCGTGGCCTGATTTCCAATAAATTGGCCCTTACAACTGCCTGAAGGCTTACAGCCTTGGCTATTCAAGCCTGTTCTCAACCACACTCTCTCACAATCTCAATGTTTTTTCTCACAAAAAGCCCTCCTATTTATACAATTTTTAAAAAATCATTACATTAAATGCTCAATCCCTTAAAATCCTCAACAAAACCCTAAATCTCTCAACATCCCTAAAGGATAGGTTTTTATCCCTAAAATCCTTCAATTTATTAAATTTCCTCATATCTTTCAATTAATAAAAAGATATTTACATAAATCCTCACCTTCTCCTATTTAATTCAAATTAATTAATAAAATATTAAAAATCATCACACCCCATATTTACAAATTAATATTATCACACCCCATATTTACAAATGGAGAAAAAGGTCTTGATGCTCCTGCATCAGACTCCCCATGTAAGAAAATTCATGACCACCTGGTCATAAGTCTGGATATCTCCTCCTGGATCCCAAATTTTATTTTGTAAATCTTCCGTGCTTGTCGATTGCTTCACTGCTGTTGTCATCTGCTGTTGTCTTCCAGGTTTCCATATTTTGTGTTGTAGTGCTCCACCTGCTCTGCTCTTGCAATCTTCCGCTGTCACTCTCTTGTTGTCGCTCCTTTTCTTTCTTTCGGTTGTCTTTCTCTGGGATGTCTTTATCATTAATCTCCTTATCATCTCAATTTCTTTGTCCAGTATGTCCTCTGTCCGCTGATTGTTTCCAACATCTTCAATAAACCATGTTGCTCTTGCTGTCACTATGGATGTTGCGGCCTCCCAATCTTCCTTTCCCTCTGCAACATTCCTTTGCTTGTCACCTGCAATTTTATCTGCAATTTCTTCTTGATTATCATTTATGACAACTACTTTGTCATCCTTCTTCAGCAATCTATCCTGGACATCCTTCAGTAGATGTTCTTCCTCTTCTTCTTTCATTTGACTATCCACCTGTGCCAAATATGTTCTAGCGTCTGCAACAACATCTTCAATCATAAGACAATCATTATAATAAAAAAAATAAGGCCTTTGTACCTCTTTTCCCTTTAGCAACACTTCAGTATGTTGCGTTGATTTCTCTTCTTCTGTCAGCATATCAGTATGCTGATCCAAACTCAAAGAAATCTTGAGACTGTCAGCTAGTCTCCCCTTCTCATCAACTATTTCAATGATGTCTTTTAGCATTTGTCCACTGTAGTGAACTGATTCTTTCCCATCCTCTGCTTCAAAACTTTCATCTTCTGGAAGGTACTCTTTCACATCTTTGACAGCTTTAAAAGACTGTCTATCTTCTTCCAAACCTGCAATCACACACAAATCATTAGTTTTAAAATCACAAGACCTTACGGTCTTATTTGATGCTTCAGTCATCAAATCTTCCGGCTGCTTTGAATCATTCATATGATTCAACTCCTCTAACTCTTCATCACTTTCAAAAAGTAATGGTCCACTCTCTGGGTAACATATCGAAACTTCAACATCTTCTTCAGCATCTTCATTTTGCTGTAGCTCAACTGTTTCGAGCTTCTCTATCCTCTGTCTGGCATCTATGACCTGTTCAAGTTCCCTTAGTTCCTTTATCAACTGCATATTTACCTGATGATTCCACTTCTCTTGTAGCCTCTGCCACTTCAACTTCTTTCTCATGACATAACCACGCTTCTGGTCTTCCTCATTTCTTTGCAACATCTCCATTAACACCTCAAGCTGAACTGCTATCTCAGCCTTCTCCCTCTCATATTCCTCTTTGCTTAACTGTCTCTGTATGCCAATTGACTTGACATCCTTCTTCTTTTGTCCTCTGCTGTGGTTGATTTCAGAACCTCTGTTATGACTGTCACTAGTCATCATCCTTTCCATCTCTATGAGTCCCTCACTCACTTTACTATGAGTTGCACTAAAGCCTCTTCAGCAGCAAGTCCTGTCCTGCCGCCACTTACCTCACCAAGCTCTCCTCACTCAGTCTTTTGGCAAGCAATTGGTTCTATCTCTGGAACCTCCTTTGAGCACTTCACTTTGCTCTTCCTGGGCTTCAACTCATCTGCCTGTTCACAACTGTCTTCCTTATCCAATCTCTATTGGATTTCCTCAAGGTTCTGCCACACCTATGCTTTCACCAGTTTTATGTTAGCAATTTTAAACATGTCTTCTATGGATTTTCCTTTTGGGAGTTGCAAAAATACTTCTGCAAAGACTACAATCTTCAAATTCAAATAAACCCAGATCACCTTACCTTCAAGATCTCAGTCTGATCTTGTCCTTCCATTCTCTTGCACTTCAATTTCATCATTCCTACAGTTCTGTCCAACAAATCTTTATGCTTCCTCTGCAAAATTTCACTGTCAATCAGATTTTAAAATTTGATTCTCTTTTCCAACCTTCTGGCAACTTCAGCTGTCAGCAACAATTCCCTCTTTGCTGAGTTTCTTCTTTGCTGCAACCATCAATTCTCATTCCATTTCTTTGTCAGTAAAACTCAAATCAAAATTAACCAAACACAATACCTGCATGAGTCTTCATTCCTTCAGCTGTACTCTGGTTGCTTGTCTTTCAGATTAGAATCTGATCTCCTTTGCCTGCATTCTGTTCACTTGCAATTTATATGCTGCATTTCAGATTTAAAATCTGATCTTCATCATTCATCACACATTCAGAAATACATTTCAGTTCAACAAACCTTCTGTCTTCAAATAAACATTCTTCATTTCAATAGAGCCAGGCTCTGATACCAAAATGACGCAGCCTAGAGCTGCAAATACCAGGATCTTAATCATCTGTTTCCTTCTCAACTTACGTCACAGCTTTTTCCCCAAATCAAATCTTCAATCATTGGCAAATTCATACTTTGCACATATGTTCTCAAAACCCATATTCTCATAAGCAGAAATTAATAACATGTCATCATAATTTCTCTATTTGCTTTGAAACTCATACAAGGTTCTATGATGAAACCCAACTCAAATCATCATATAAGACTTTATGCAAAAGTATAACTCCATGTTTGCACACTTTCATACTCATCTTTCACTTCAAAACCATGCGCCTTTTCAAATTTCATTCATCATCAAAACTTTAATCAAACAAATGTGCCTATGGACAAGTGAGATTCGAACTTGACCATAATACCAGCGTTTTATCTTTCCATTGCTGGCAAGTTCAACAACTTAAAATTCCTTTTCAATCCAATATAATCTTCAGATTCTACTTTGATGTAAAAGTGTGACAAACACTACTCAATCCAGTAAACAAAGCTTGAAATTGACATGCATTTTTTTCCAGTCTTAATCCAATTACCATTCAATGATCTCACCATTACAATTTCATTCTTACATGCTGGGTTCAATTAAAAAAGTGCGCCTTTACTGGTATATTCAAATTGGCAATTTATATAATTTAATTCCATACATTTGCCAGCACATTATTTCTGGATTTAAATCTTAAACATTTCACTGTTTTCAACAATGCGTCCATTACCAACAAAACTTACCTGTTCAATTTCCTGTGATAATCTCTGGATTGTGCCTTCAGTTTGTGGACAGCGCCTTCTGGCATTTCATTCCTTCTACAACAGTAGTTACACTCTGTCAATACAATACATCATTCCTTCTACCGGTCTCCAAATAACAAATGACTTCAAACAATAATATCGCTACAGGTTCATTGTTAACTATAGCAGCTGAACATAACCGCACTGATTCTCATCTTTTTCCACAGCGCTGTCTATGTCAGTAATGACACACACCATTAATAAAAAATGCGTTGAGTTTGGCAATCCCTCTCTGAACTGCGCCTTTTGATTGATTTCCTTACAAATACTCTGGCAAATTGCGTATTTGACATGGTATTCAATTCTCATCACACAACCAAACAATGTGTGAACGCATTGAACATAATGGCAATGACTTATCGAAGGCTACATTCACAAATTCATACAGCAAACATTAATTTAACGCTACAACAAAGCTTGATACACATCGATTTTCCACTGCAACAGTTTATCATGCCTTCAACTTCAACAACGCCCTTCAATTTACTTACTACATGCCCTTCACACGGCAAATTGATTCTCTATCAATCGATACCATCCTGTGGCTTCAACACACTTAAACAAAGAACAATTACTGATCGATTTCAGAATTGGTTAACGAATTTCAATAGTCTGTGCCTTTGAAATATTCATATCAGTGTTATGTGAATTCTAACAGCGTTTTTTTTTTTAAACCGCACCATTAGCAACAGTTTAATTAGTTTTCACCAAAATGTATGTATCTTCAAGAATTCGACTTTCCAATCTGACATGCCGAAATCATACATTTACCATACTGTTCAATGCTATTCAAAACATATCAAATTTCAATTGAATCCCGACATAATTTCAACATAACTCTGCGCACTTCTATATTCAGTTCCTCATATTAACCAATCGATCTCTAATAGGATCTTTTCTTAGAATGGCGCCCTTTGCAAACAGAGATTTTTTTACCATTTACCCTTGATGATTTGCATATCAGTTTTCACATAATAGTCCAGATTTCAAAGAGGAACGAATTTCCTTTCATGGAACACACACAAATTCAATAATTTACATTCAGTGAAAAAAACAACTGCTGCATTAACATACTAAATACTTACAAAACAACTTCCTTTCGTGGCCTGATTTCCAATAAATTGGCCCTTACAACTGCCTGAAGGCTTACAGCCTTGGCTATTCAAGCCTGTTCTCAACCACACTCTCTCACAATCTCAATGTTTTTTCTCACAAAAAGCCCTCCTATTTATACAATCTTTAAAAAATCATTACATTAAATGCTCAATCCCTTAAAATCCTCAACAAACCCCTAAATCTCTCAACATCCCTAAAGGATAGGTTTTTATCCCTAAAATCCTTCAATTTATTAAATTTCCTCATATCTTTTTATTAATAAAAAGATATTTACATAAATCCTCACCTTCTCCTATTTAATTCAAATTAATTAATAAAATATTAAAAATCATCACACCCCATATTTACAAATTAATATTATCACAACCCATATTTACAAATGGAGAAAAAGGTCTTGATGCTCCTGCATCACATTTAGCACTTCATCTTGAATTTGAAAATTCTCTTTCTTGATCTTCTTATCAAATGTCTTCTTGATTCTATTTTGAGATTGCTAATTTCTGTCATAAACCTCATTCCTTTTCTCTTGCAGAGCTATCAGCTGATTAATTCTTCTTTGGATTGCATTTGGTTCCTCTTCTAGCCCTTGAATCAGCTTCATAACAGGTACTCCTAGTGGTGTAGGAAAAATATCCTCAGCGCCATATACCAGTTCAAATGGTGAAGTTCCAATTGACCTCTTTGTACATATCCTATTAGCCCATAAGGCATACTTTAGTTTCAAATGCCACACTTTCTTATTTTCCTGCAACACCCTTTTAATGATCCTCACAATTCTCTTGTTAGAAGATTCAACAAGTCCATTTCCTTGCAGATAGTATGCAATAGAATGCCCAAGAGTAATATGATATTGATGACAGAAATTAATCATCTTTTTAGACTTGAATGCTTGCGTATTATCAGTTATAATATTCATGGGGAAACCAAATCTAGAAAAGATATTATTTTCTAAGAAAGAGATAATCACATAATCATTTGCTTGCCTAGGTGGGATTGCTTCAATCTATTTAGTGAAGTAATCAATCGCTGTAAGAATCCAACGATGCTGACCTGAAGATGATGGATGAATCTCTCTGATAAAACCTAGCCCCCACTACTAGAATGGCGCTTCTACATAAATAGGAATCAAAGATAAGGGTACAAGTTTCTTCTTACCTTCGAAAATCTGGCATTCATGGCATGCAACAACCCTCTTGTATACATCCTTAAACATTGTTGGCCAATAAAACCCCGCTCTTAAAAAAAAATTCACTATCGCCTTCCAATAATGGTGACCTCCACAATCTCCTTTATGAAATTCCTCAATAAATTTATCAGCCTCTTCCTCCAACAAGCAATTTAACAAAATTCCACCGCTATCCTTCCAAAACAGATTCATGTCAAATATAAAATATCTCAAAGATTTCATTTTAAAAAACCTTGCTTTAGATTTTGTCAAATCAGCAAGTGCTTGATGGTGCTGTAGAATAAAAACAACTTCCTTGTACCAATCTGAGGTGATATATTTTTTCTTCAATAGGAACTAGTTCCTCATCTTCATCTGAAATTTTTGATATTTCTGCAATCCAATTTAAATTAGGACAGTCGAAGTTTGACTTTTCCATCAACTTCGCCAAGCCTTGCCCTTTTACCAATTTTGTCGGTTTAATCTCAATATCATATTCTAGCAACTTGGCGATCCATTTCCCCCTCTTACCATCAAGATCTGCTTGAGTGAGGATGTCTTTCACAACATTATTAGGAACAAATGCCACAATATGAGAATGCAGAATATAAATTTCGAAATCTTTGATAGCCTATACCAAAGCATATTATTGCTTTTCTATGATATTATACTTTAGTTTAGCATTGGCTAATGTCCTACTAAAGAAATAAATCAGCTGTTCAATACCTTGTTGTCCCTTTTGTAGCAGAACTATGGCGATATTATTCTCTAATGCAAAGATAAAAACTAGAAATTCCTTGGAAAAATCAGGACTGATCAATATTGGTGCCTGTGTGAGTGCTCTTTTGATTTCTTCAAATGAATTTCTTGCCTTTGTTTTCCACTAAATATCAATTCCCTTCTTCAGCATCTTTGTTATATCCTTCACAATCTCAGAAAAATTAGGAATAAATGGCCTTACAAAATTAACTTTTCCAAGGAAAGATTGAATCTCCTTCCTACTTCTTGGCAAATCCACCTTCTGAATTGCATTGACCCTACTTGGATCAATATTAATCCCATATTTAGAAATGATATGCCCAATTAATTTACCTGAAGTTAAAGAAAAAAATACCATTGGTGGGATTTAGAGAGATGTCGAATCTTCTACATTTCTGCAGAATTCTTTCCAAATGTTTCAAGTGATCTTCTTCCTTTCTTGAAAATATTGTTATGTCATCAAGATACACAACCACCATCTTTTCCTTCTCTTCAGAAAAAGCAATGTCCATTTCCCTCTGAAAAGTAGCTCATGCATTTATGAGACCAAATGGCATCTTGGCGTACACGAAAGTACCCCATGGTGTAGTAAAGGCTATTTTTTCCTAATCATCGAGATGCATAAGGATCTGATTATAACCTGAAAAACCATCAAGCATAGACATTCTCTGAGAACCAACAATAGTTTTCAAAATTTTATCCATCTTTGGGAGAGGATAATTATCCTTCAGGGAGGCTTTATTCGGATTTCTGAAATCAATGCATATTCTGATTTCCCCACTTTTCTTCCTAACCAAAACCAAATTTTCAAGCCAATTTGAAAATCTAATTGGGACTATGATTTTGGCATCAAAGAGTTTTTGAACCTCCTTCTCAATCAAAGGCATTAGAAGTGGGTTGATCCTTCTTAAATTCTGCTTGAAAGGTCTTTCATTTTCTTTAATGGGAATAGTGTGTTGAATGATGGAGGGATCATATTTGTTCAAATCAGCATAGTTCCAAGAAAAAACATCTATGTATCTCTTCATAATTTCAACATATTTAAACTTCATATCAGCTGAAAGAAATTTTGAAAGTTTAATCATTTTGGGCATAGTTGTAGTACCAAGGTTACAACTCTCAACTTCTTCATCATCATCTTGCATCTTGGGAGATTTAAAAACATCATTCTGATCAAAAAAAAATTCTAGAGGTATGAGTCCCTTTGGTATGGATTTATTCTTTAATTGAAAAACTTCAGAATTTCCTTTAGATTCAACTAACATGTTCTGATAATATATTTATACATTTTCAAATTCTTCTTTCAGCTCAATAAAAAATTTCACCTACTGATCATCCTCAAAAACTTTTCAATGAGTATAATTATCAGGAATGGCTAGCCTATGGAGGACTTCAACTTCATACTTTTCTATGGAGTACAAAGGAATAATGAAAATGCTTGCAGAGACAGCAAGAGAATCAACAATGGAGTTTTGTTCTCCAGTTTTGACTGTGAATGAATAGGCATGAAATTTTTCTAACATGTCCAAAACCAAATTACTATATGCTCTCATCCTTGTGTCCTTTGTTTGATAAACATCCTCAATTTGTTTTATTACTAATTCTGAATCTCCAAAAACAGAAATATTTTGAGCGTTCATTCTTTTCAACACTTCTAGACCCAAAATCAAGGATTCGTATTCGACCATGTTATTCGTGCAATCAAAGTTCAGTTTATAGGAAAAGAACTTACTTTCATCATTTGAATTTCTAATCCAGATCCCTGCTCCTGCTACTTCTTTGCCTACTGACCCATCAAAATATAATGATCACCAACCTTCTTCCTCTTTATTACTGACTTGCTGACCTTCCGCTTGCTGATTTTCAGACTATTGAATTTCAGAACTCTGATTTTCTACATTCTTTTCTGCTTCTGCTTCATTAGTCAATTCATTGAAAAGAATAGCAGAACCAAGCTCAGTATCAAGAGCATAAATTGGAAAGTTTTAGGGCTTATCTTTCCTACTCACCATGTAATCCATCCTTGTCTCTCGATACAATCTTCTTTGCTCTCCAAAAAATGGAATGGTAGCATAAGTAAGATCCATTTGCATTGTACCTTTAACTTTTTCTGCCCATGACCTTGAAAAAAACATACTAAACTTTGGTGGAATTTTTGCTACAACAATGTCCATGAATATAGTCTTAGCGGGAACTTGTGTCAGACCAACAACAACATCCTTGATTAGACCAATGCATTGAACTCTTTTTGAATCAAAAGAAAAAAAAAATTGTATGTCCTAGTTATTTCTAACCCCATTATTTCCATGATTACGTTGGGCATAATATTGTGAGAAGCCCCTGAATCTAACATAGCATTATGCAATGTCATGTCGTGAATGCTAAGACTCACATAAAAAGGAGGAACTTCCTCATTCTGTTCATCTTCTAGTCTTGGTTGCAAATATATGGTCGGATGATATTTTAATACATTCAATATATCAGCAACTCCAGGTTGTGAGTTTAGAATTTTAACAATATTTCTTCTATTTTCATCTACCTTAAGAATTTCACCAAAATGAACTGATATTTTTATCTTAGAAATTTCATTTTCAAGATTGAAAACAAAAATAGATTTTTCAGCTTCTTTGGAAGAAGGACAACATGTGTATCTTTCTTACCTTCAATGACTTTAGGAGCTTCCTTCTTTCCATCAGCAGCTTTAGCTGCATCCTTCTTAGGTTGTGTCTTGTTTGCAATGATAGGTACATTCCTATTGCTGAGATTATGTTGTTTCTGCATCTCAAAAATGGCATGTTGATATCCCTTTAGATAGTCTGATGTTTCTTCTTCATGATTGTTTTGATCTGACTGATCATGTTCTTCCTTGGTCAAGAAAATTCCTGACATTTCTACATCAAAACAATGAATAGACACTTCAGGTTCTTCAGGGTCATCTTCTTCATCAACCAAATTTTGTTGAAAATGAGGTCTCACTAGAGGATCAGGCTGTTGATTTCTATTCTCCCTTGTTCTTTGTTGATTCTGAGTTATTTTGAACTGAGGGTTTCTAAATTGAGGTTCATGTTATGCAGGAGGAGCAGAAGTATTTCCAAGGGCTATTCTATCCACCAATTTTTCCATTGTCTTCATCATTGAATCTAGTTTGTCTTGAGAGGTAGAAGATGAAGGTTTCTCCTCCTCTTTCAACTTACCCTTACCCATTTTTGACTTTTTAGCTGCTATCAAATTAACCTCCACCTTCACAACATCATTTTTCATTTCAACAAGTGTAGGAGATTCTCTTTCTCTCAACAGTATGGAAAACTCATATTCGAAAGCTTTAGCATACCTCATTTGAGCTAAAGCTTCTGGTGGTTTCAAATGAGCAGGAATAGAATCTAACACTTTATTAAACCTTTTTGAAAAAAATTGGACAGTTTCATCAGTAGCTCTTTTCAAAGTACTATATTTAGTAAGAGATTGTACTGGATTAGTTCTATTTCCCCATTTTCTTAGCAAAACATCTTCAATTTCATTCCAATTATGAATACTTTGGGGGGCAAGAGCTTTATACCATTTCCTAACCTCACCAGTAAAACTCTAAGTGAACAATCTCAATTTAACATCTTCATGATCAACCTCCTCCCTATCTATAAAGTCATTAAATTGATCTACATGATCCTCTGATGTAATGTCTTCATCACTTCCCCATGTTTTAATTCTAGCAGCATATTTACTTGGGAGGTCATGTAAGACAGCAATAAGGACAAGAGGGGTGTATCTAGCAGACACAACAGGTGGATTTCCAGCCATGGTTAGAGGTTCTATGGTAATTTTAGGAAAGGCAGAAATAGTAGATGATAAACTACTATGAGAAGGACTGCCTGGTATTTGTAGGCCACTAAAAATTGAGCTCCAGTTAGGAAGAGGTAAACCAGCTTTACTTTTCAACATTACTTCGAAAGGATCAAGCTCCTTTAATTTGTCTAGAGACTCTCTTTCCAACAACAATTCTGAAGTGACAGCTTCCCAGAATTCCTCTATCTTCTTGTGTTACTAGAGCTGAGGTGTCAATTCCTCTCTTATGTAAGTCTAAGATAATTTCAATTAGCTCCTTTTCATTTTAAGATCTAAACAAAACCTCATGAATTTTATCATCAACTCTTTTGTCTTCAGGACTTCTTGATATTTCAGAGGACAAGGATTTCGAATGAGATGGAGTACTTGATATTTCAGAAATGCCTTGACTGCCTCTTGAATTGTTGTTTGGATTGTCCACGACGGTAGGTGGATCTGGGTCAGGATTACTCCTCGTGTATCTCCTTCTCGAGTCCAACTTTGAACATATAAAATTTAAATGGAGTCACCAAGGTAGATGTAGCCTCGAAAAACTTCATGATCTCCTGCTACCTTCAGAAGTTCACCTTCAAAATCTCAAGAATGTATAATCTTCAGAATCCCGGCAGATGCACCAAAATGTTATCACAAAATCAGACATGATAGGCTGCTCATCAAAACAATCTTGTGCAACTATTTCAAACCAATCTTTTAGTTGAGGCTCAGCCTCCTCAACCTGAGAGGGCTCTCTCAAGGGTTTATGATTTTTGATAAATATGTAGATGGCTAAATCTATATGGGATAAAAAGAGATAAATGATTTAAACTAGTTGTAAATCACATTAGCAAGTGTACATTGGGCTTATGGAGTCATGATAGCTTCAAAAAACTAATATAATCTACCTAGCATGGAATTCAAGGCATATCAGAGTTCAAGTCAATGAATAAACATGTAGAACAGTGAAACACACAGTCAGTTTGTCTATGAAGGAAATTAGAGCATCATTGATGAATTCTGAGTAACATAAGCAAACACCACTACAATAAAATATTGAAAAGATTCCATCAGAAAAAAAAACATACAAGAACTCCTTATGAATCTTGAGTTGTCAAAGTAGAATTTCTTTATTAAGCTGAAAACAGTCACTTACATAAAACAGAGTATTTTTGCTAAGAAATGTCCAACCCTTTCTATTTCGAATTCTTGATCTTTTATAGATCCTTTACATCATGAAATAAGCTTCTCCATCACTATATACATCAAATTCCCATGCTTTGACACCTACTTCTAACTATAAAACATGGTATTTATTACAAAAGCAACTGTAAAACTAACATAGAGTCCTATTACAAATCGAATTAGAGCTCTTTTTGGTTCTAATCAAAACAACCTGAACTTAAATACATCATTTTCCACCTATAATTCCACTCAGTCAAATTCTGATGATGATTTTCAACTTTTATAACCATAATGTTGATGATGTTAATCCCCTGAAATCTAGGAAACTGCTCCCCCGTTTTTAGGCTTAGGATCCCTTCAGTTTCTTGAGATATTCTGACCATTTCAAAGGTATAAATTCGAAGCTAATCAATGTTGAGAACATTTTTGACATATGTCCCAAGTGATCCCTTGATGCCAGCTATGTGAAACCACCTTGAATTTCTCAAAACCATGAAAATAGACCTGCGCTACGAAAGTAGCATAGTTTCGTACCACTTTTCGTAGTGCGATCTTTTTTCCCATTTTCCTTCAAAATTAAACTTCCTTTCGTTCATATTTACTTTGATATTAATTTTATATATCTCCCTTAGGAATTTCAAATCAAAATTCTTGGTCTTCCCTCCAAAATTTGATAAGAAAAAGGGTGAAAAAGCTGCTACAACAGTTTCGTAGCGCTTTTCACCCTTTTTTCACTACAGGTGCTATGAAACTGCTATGCAAGCAGTTTTTTCTAGATTTTCACAAAATTTTAAAACAAAAATGTACCATAGCTTCAGAAAATAATTGACCTCATCAAAACCATCAGATATTTGAACTAAAAACATAAAATTCACAAAATTTGATCCTTCTTTTCCATTTAGAGTTTGTTTTGAATTTGTCATTTTGTAACTCTGCTTTTTAGTTCATATTGAGACTTTTTTAATTGTAGCTCCAAATATTTCACTTTTCTTCTTAGCTTCCTATTGCTTGCTCTCAAATGAGTGTTGATAACTCTAACAAACCTTGCTTCTTTAATAGCTAGAATTGTCCATGTGTAGAACTGTTGGGCACTGCTTGGGATCTCTGACCTAACAACTGTTTGACCTTCCCAAATAGCCTTCAATTTCTTGAATTCTGTCTTTTCAATGATGTGTTTTCTTGCCCTCTTTCTCATCATTTCCATTTCTTGATTTTCTAGCTTCAAACTTTCTTCCAACAGCTGACACTCTGACATGTGTTCTTTTCCCTTCTCTTCCTTGTTGACTGCATGCTCTACTGTAGGAGATGAGAGATCAATCACCTTTTTAGGGGCCTTAGCTACTTCAATAGTTACTTGGGAATATTTACTGCTTCCTTGGAGTTTATTTTCATATCTGGTTAGAGGTTTCCTAGCTTGAAATACTAAAGCTACATTCTCACCTTCAAAATCCAATTTCTTTACTGATTTGATTTTTTTTTTCTGTTTAGGATCATTCACTTCAATAAAATATGCCTACACAATGGGTGATTATTCTATGTATATTGCATGCAGTATATCATCCAAGTTTCCTTTCATCTTTGTATTTTCCTCTACCATTGAAACAATTGGTTTTCCCTTTGATTTTGATACTTGACTTATTTTCTTTCTCTGGCTGTCTTGCTTACTGGCCACCTGTTTTTGTTTTGTTTCTTTGACCTTTTCTACTTCTTTTTTTTATAGGTGATGGGGTTTTTGCAAAAAATACTGGTGCTTTCTCAGTTCTATCTTCAACCTATTTCCTAGGTTTCTACTTCACAAACCTCTTAGCTTTGGTAACCACTGGCTGACTGGATTCTGCTATTGGTGTTGAAGGATTTTCCTTGATCTTAGGGTTTCTAGATGGAATCAGGGCTTCCATTTAAAATCCACTCATAAATAAAAAGGAAGACCAATCTCTATTTATTTTCTGTAGCTCATTTAAAACTAGTAACTTAATCAAACCATGATGAAATAGGGATGTTTCACAACCATCAGATTTAGCTTGGACTTTGTCAGCCATTTTGGAAAGGCTTCTATGCAAGAAGAATGGTAAATCTAATGATATCATTCCTGTGAAATGCAACAGTATTTTAAAATGATAAGTGTAGACTTTATGGTACCTTCCTTCACATGTGAAATATCTTCGGATGTTGAATAACAACTTTGCATAGCTATCCTTGATACAGCTCCTAGGTATTTCATTGTTCAAGTCCATGTCTACAAATTTAGGTTTCATAAACTCCTTGCATGGCTCCATGTCAAACCTAAAACCTTTAAACCAAGATTGTTGTCCCATTTGTATCTTTGTCATAGCAGCTATGATCTCAGATGTCACTAGCATATTTATCATTCCAACTTTCATGGTGGATCCACTGAAATGTAGAGCAAACTCTTTGGACACTTGAGTGTGGAAACCTAGAAGCTTCTCACAAAATTTGAGATAGCCAGCCTTGCTAAAAGCCTCCATAACCATTTGACCCTCCATAACAACATTTTCATTCTCAGGTTCATATCTAAGACAATGTCCCCCTCTGTGGATCTTCTTTTCTTCTTCTATGTTTCACGTAGAAAACCTGTTTGTTTCTCTAAAACCTGTAAATCAACCTCTCTTAACCAGATGAACAACCTCGCTTGATTTGATGAAAGTTGTCTTTGGATAGAACAACCATAA
Organism: Pinus albicaulis; assembly: GCA_034641835.2. NCBI lineage: Eukaryota > Viridiplantae > Streptophyta > Pinopsida > Pinales > Pinaceae > Pinus > Pinus albicaulis. Next base: position 29,766,894 of record CM076583.1, on the reverse strand, counting down.
ACTTATCCTCACTATTTTAGAGCATGGACATCATATGAGAAGGTGAATGAAACAGGAATGACTCAATTAGGAAAAATAATTCAAATTAGGGATGTCACTTCATGACCAAATGATGTTTGATTGATACCCTATCATGAACATGATGAAAGTAGGACAAGTGGGTACTTCGAATCTGTTAATTAACTGACTCACCATACTCCTATCATGTCATTCCCCAACTAAAACTGACAAATCTCGGCTTATTTGACACACAACTACGTAAATCGTGGTTCAGCAAGGTTTTACAAAGGTAAATTTTTCAATTTGCACTATGAAAGTAGAAGTGCTTTCATAGCGCAAAGCTCATTTTTTGAACTATCGGCACTATGAAACTGCAGATTTGTAACTAATTGCAGGAAACCAACCTAAAACCTACTTATATGACCTTTACATGAAAAATGTGAACTTTTAAACTATGGAATGGACCTAAAGACCTCTTTTGAATTTTGATGGTGAACACTAAACCTCCAAAAGTATGACATACCCTTAACCATACTCAAATGACCTTCAAAACTATTTATATCATGATCAAAAAAGAGTTGACATGCCCTGTTTAAAAAAAAAATAGTCATAACACTTTCATCATGGGGTTCATCCTTCTTTGTGGTTGCCTTATAGGTTTAATTTGATCATCAGTGTAAATGTGATGGATACATGTTTTTGGATGAATTCCCTGCATGTCTATGTAATCCCAGGCAAAATATTTTGAATATTTTTGTAACAATTTTATTAGCTTTTCCTCTTGTGATGACTGTAAGTTATTACCAATATTCACATGTCTTTCTGGACTGATCTCAATGATTTTTCTATTTGAATTGGTAATTGAATTAACAATAAAAATTCTTTCGAATTTATTTTGCAATGATTGTATAGTGAAATTTTCCAGAAAACATTCATTTAAAAGATAAATAGTAGTTTCATATTGAATTACTCTAAGTTGCTCTGAAATATTTGGTTCTGAGATGAATAGATATAATAATTCCTCATTTTATCCCTCCTCTCTAAGATTATAAACTTGATTAATACTAAGAACGGATTGAAGCTCTTGTGGTTCCTCTCCACCAAGCCATGATAGTAAAGAAGGAGATTTTGCGAGGGGATATAATGTAACATGTTTTCTTTCATCTCCATGTGCAATAATCATACTTCCTAACCTGCATACAATGTAATCATCTGCAATAGCTAACCATGGTCTACCTAAAATTAAGGGATGCCCTCCTAAAAAAATTTTCGACTACAAAATCAAGAAGTCTACAGGATGCTCCCATGAATCCAGTGAGACAATGATATCTTCCAATATACCTTCTGGTACAACTTTAGATCTATCTTTAATTTCTAAACTGTATTAGTAGGTCTAATGCTTTTCAAATTCAAATGTTTCATAGTCTCTGTAGTCATAACATTGATAGTTTCTCCCAAGTCTATTAAAGTATTTGGCATTGAAAATTTGTTAATCGAAATGGTAACCATAGGAATTCCTGGATCAACATATTTTTCAATGGTTTTGTTTATAGACATGAGACTAGATAGACTTCCAATTACCTGGATTGTAGGTGGATCCTTCTTTCTTCTACCATATTTCTTAATGCATAATTCCTTTATTGTTTTTTCATATATCAAAATATATTTAATTGCCTGCAACAAATTAATTTTGACATATGTGTTCTTCAATTCATCTAGAATATTAAATTCAGGCAGAGATACTGGGATATTATGTTGTATAAATATCTCTGGATATGGTGGAGTATGTGTCATAATAGATTTACCTTTCTGAATTTGATGTTCTGGTTAAGTTTGTTGACTTTGTTCTCCTTGTTCAGTTTTTTCTTCAATTATTGGAGGATAATAATTTTGCAACACCTTCCCAAACCTTAGGTGGACATCTTGTATCAGAAGAATTGAATAAATAGGATAATGTGTTGCCTCTTCCACATGATATGATGGTCTATCCACCTTGTTACTTGGATTAGCTACTGGATGAGCTCGCAATTGTGTTGGTCTAAGAGGTGGTTGGTTAGTGGGCAACTGAAGTTGTTGCGGTTGAGTTAACATTGGTTTATTTTGAGATGGAAATGACATTGGTTGATGTTGCTGGAATTGTTGTTAATGAGGAAACGGTTGAAGAGTGTATGGTTGTTGATATTGATATTATTGAGGATACATATACTGAGGTGGCTGGTTTCCATAACTATATCCCCTCCAACCTTATGTAGGTTGATTTTGATATTGTTCTGGTGGCTAAGCTTGCCATGGCATTGGTGTATTCCATGAATTTTGAGGATATTGAAAATTCTGGGGGTTTTGTTGAGGGAATTGTTGAGGCATCCTTGATTTCCAAGGTCTCCTTGGTGCCATATAGTAGAGAGAATCTACTCCTTTCACTTCTTCTCCTTGCAATTATTTTAATTTGGGACATTTTTCTGTTGCATGATTTTCTGTGCATAGTCCACACTTGTATACCTTGCAAAGGACATTCCCTGAGTGAATGTTTTTGCCCACACTTTGAACAGAAAATTGCTAAGATTTCATCTTGTTCTTATTTCTTTTTCTTAGCTTTCAAGACATCTACTTGTGTTCCCAAAGTGCTTAAGAGATCTATTTTGAAATTTTATATTAAACTTCCTATCTCTACTCTTGTTACTACACTTGTTGCAAATTCATAATCTTTTGATGAAATATCTCTTTTTCCACTCTTTTCTCTTCCCCTAGAGTATTTCTGACAAAGTTCAACAATTTCTTGAAATGGTAAATTGGAGATATCTCCTTTTCCCATCACATTAAGGATGTCTAAATATTCATCTATGGTACCCTTAAGAAATATGGTACGATGGTATTAGGACTTAGAGAATGATGTTTGGATTTCTGTAAATTGTAAAGAAATCTTTCCAAATATTCTTCCAAACTTTCATCTTCTTGTTGTGTCATTCTAAAAATTTCTTCTTTTGAGTCTCTAGCCCTGCAGTAAGCTTGATAATTTTTAAGAGAAAAAAATTCATATCATCCCAAGAAGCTATTGTATGTTCTCCTAATCCCATAAACCATTTCAAGGTTGATGTTTTCAGATTATCAGGAAAAAGTTGAGGCTTGTGTGTGTCATCAGTATATCCATAAGTTCTACACAAGATATCAAACTCAAACATGAATGCATCAGGATCTTCTGTTGACATTCCATAGAAATTAGGAAATACAAAAGGTGGAATGTTTTTTGTTTTTATTTCTTCTCCTAATATTTCTCTTGCATCTAATATTGGAAAGCCAAAAGTAGTTTCCTAATCATTGCTATTTTCTTGCTCATTTTCTTCTGTTCTTCTATTTTGATTTTCTCTTCTTCCTTTTTCCTCTATCCTTTTAAGTGTTTTTTTTCTTTTTTCTTCCTCTTCCTTTCTTTTGTCCTCAACTCTTCTTTCTTCCTTTCATTGTCTTCTCCATTCCCTTTTCTGTCTTTCATATTCAATTCAGGAGTCATGTTTATTCTAATTGATACTTCTCCTTCTTCAGCCATTTCTTGTTCAAAGATATGTAGTATTTCAATATGAGGTTGATTTTGTATTTCTTCCACTACTTTGATTTCTTCAAGGACAGGTTGCTCTAGTTGTTCAACAATTGGTTTTCTTGTATCTTTTCTTGTAGGCGATTGCTTTCTTTTTACCTCAAAGGCTAACAAGATTTGTCTTTCAACTAAAGTTAATCTCTATCCTGATCTTTTTTTTTTCCTCCAACTCTTCTATAGTAGGTATTCTAGCAACTGGTGTTGTTATTATTATGGATGAATGAGCTATTGGGGGGTTTTGTTTCACAAATCTACCTTTCTGATCTCTATCACTAGGCATAAGAAAACATTACTTGAAATAAAAACTATGTTTTTTTTATGATTTTATATTTTTTATCTTTTTATCTTCCTATTTGACCATTTTGAAATATGCTTCCCTGACAATGGCACCAAAATGTTGGGACAATTTACTGTGTAAACTAACACAAGTATTTATTATCAATCTGGGCTAGTGGAAATTAGAAGCATCCCCAAAGTATATGGGTTTCAGTTATGATCAATTTAGAAGGTGGTTTATTAATGACCAAGGAAATGCATATTACAAATATAAATCTAAATTAAACAATTTCTAAATTCAAATGTGCAATCAGAAGCAGAATAATCTCCTAGCTTAAGAGATTTGTTTATCCTTCTCTAACAAGATTACCTCATGAATTAGAAATCAAAAACTACTAATTGAACAATAGATTAAGATACATGAATCAATAATTGAAGAGGCTCTTCACTGAAGAGGTCCTGGTTGTCCTTCATCATAGATTCATTTATCGGTAATGCTATTGTTAGAAACAGGAATTCATAAAAACATGTAAAAGCATGAAAAGATGAATTCTAGCTTAAGATCTTAATTAGATCGAAAGAATGTTTAACTTAAACATTTTTTTTCCTTTCATATGAAAAATAAGAATTATCATTAGATTCATCAACACTCATAGATAATCAGCATAAACAGGTTAAGCATAAGCAAACTAATTCAGAAATTGCAACTACAAATAAAATAGGAAGTGCACTTATCTCGGTGTGGGGGCCCTCCACCCTTGCCTTGCACAGTGAAGGTGTTTTCAGCTACTTAAAAATTCAGTCAATCAACCAACATATAACATCATAAAATGGAATAGAACATATCTTCAATTTTTTCTCCAATGTCTCAGAAATAATAATGTTAAGTCATACAAATTCTACATATCAATGCCTTCAAAGTCTGAGGCTTAAATAGGTAAAGTATCTAAAAAAATCATCTAAAATAGCTCCTATAGTCATGACTATCCTTATCTTATCCAATCAAGTCTAATTCATCCATCAACTCCATCAAAATCTAGAAAATCCCACAAAATAAGAATTTTGACCTAGTTTCTAGGGATCCTTCGTGAAGACAAGTCATGTTTGACCGCCTTTGATTGGGCCTATTAAAGCTCATTTTGATTGTACCAAAAAGTGTACACTTAATATTAGTTCCCAAGACTTCTATAAATATATCCAGCTCGAGCCCAGCTGTCCTACAAATATGCAAACCATGAGGCCATTACAGGAATTTCTAATGTTGTCCAAAAATGCACTTAAATTTCAATTTTTACAAACACTTATAATAATTGAAAAACATAATTTAAATACTTGTATATGCATTTATTGGTCAAAATAAGGTGGATATGATGGTGTATATATGGATAGTATGGAAAATAACATGTATTTCATAAACAAAAAGAGATAAAAAATGAGGGCCAACACCTTGCTTTTTCATTCTTGGGCTAATTGGGACCCTATTAATTAGGAAATTCCTAATTAATGATTGCACAATCCTTCCTAGGCTTGATAGTGACCTCAAGCATGACCTATAAAATTTTCTAATAGTACAACTAATTTTTATCTTCCCTTTAATCCCAATCCCAGACATGCCTTCCTTAGAACTAGAATGCAACAAATATTTATAGAGAACTATCAATTAACTGGACCTATCATGAGCAGATCTCTCAGTTAGAATGAGGTAAAATTATTTTAACTCAATTAATTGAGTTAACTAATTAAAACTCACAAATAATTGTAACTAGACTTCCTAAAATCATGGGAGAACTCTACATGCCTTCTCTCTCACCCTCTACTCAAATTTCCTAAGCTAACTCAGTCTTTCTTACTTAGTTAACTAATACAAGTTGTCATGTGATGGAATTAAAATTTCTCTTCCAATTTAATTAAGGGAAAATTAAAACAGAAGCCCCATGGGTTCCATTTCTTGTTTCAATTTCAACAATTTCTCTTTATTAATCCACATGGATATTTGATTCTCTTTCTCGACTCGTTAATTTCTTTATCTAGTTTTCCATTTCTTCCTCCCAAGGCTTAGAATCCATTTTCTAGTTCAATGATCCAAATTTAATAAGGAATGGAACATAATAAAGATATAATCACAAATACAGAGATGCAATAGAAATAATATTTCATTTATTTAATATCAAATACTAAAAATTCTTACAGATAAAATTGAAAGAAACTAGCTTTGGCGATGGCAGCTTATCTCTAAGAAGAGATGTGGTGACTACATACCTCTGAACTGGGGTATGATGAGGATTGAGGGCATTTTTATTATTGAAAAATAAGAGAAAACCTAAACAACCAAAACCATAACCTAAGGATATGTAACACCAAGGATTTATGGGCCCCGTTCGAGTTAGTTGGGCAACCAACTTTCGGGGGTCGTAACTTGGTCATATAATCTTTGTTTAGCGCATATGATACCTTGTTGGAAAGATCTCTCTGATAACTATAGGTTTTTCCATAGTACCTTGCCTTTGTCTATGGAACTACAAATAACCTAAAAAAAACATCGTTTAGGGGGTCAAAATTGATCTGGAAGTTCAGAACCTGAAAATTGCTAAAAATAGTGAATAAGAAAAATGATGAAATTGTCTAGGTGGAGTAGGTAGCTGGCCACCAATATCCATCTGGACCATTCCTGGCCCCTTAGGAAGCAATGGCCCTTATTGCATGCAGAGCCTCGATGATGTGGGGAAATTTATGTTGAGCCTGGTACTTGGTGAACCACTTGCCTTGGTGAAAGAGTTGGCCTGCTTTGACAACTCGACATAGCTTGATCCACTGTTGGTGAGTGATATTAAGTTGAGATTCCATTATCTGATTATTTTCAACCCATTCCATGTAGTATTTATTTAACTCTGTCAGTGTGAGTTGTTCTGCAATTTCGACTTTTTCTAGTAATGGTGGAAAGTATGGCCGAAGGCGATCCAAATTTAACACTAGGTGTAGGTCAAGGAATGGGGGAATGTTGAGCTCAAAATCATTGTCTCTCATTACCTTGATGATGGTGTAAGGCCCATAATGGAGTGGTATAAGTTTTTGATGGGCTTCGATTATGCATTCTTTCTGGAAACACAACCAAAATTTGTCTCCCACCTCAAACTTGTGTGGCAGTTTATGTTGATCATGTTGCTGCTTGTACTTTGCATTGGATTTCTCAAAGATGTTGTTAACCTATTGGAGGGCATGCTAGATGTGTTCAATAAATCTAGTTTCTTTATCAGCCTTGAAAAGTACATGTGTGGATTCTCTCTGTGTGGTCGCATGAGGTATGAAAACATCAATCAGACACAATGACTGAAATCCTAGGCCCACTTAAAAGGGACTGTGACCACTCGAGCTATGGAGAGCTCTGCTATAATTATGCTGCACATCTGAAAGTCTCTCATCCCATGTTCATGGATGCTTGGAGTTATACATGTGGAATATATACACTATCATCCTATTAAAGACCTATGATTGGCCATCTGTCTGGGGATGGAATGCAGTTGACTTGGTGAGCTTGCTGTCCAATAGTGCCCATAGACTTGACCAAACTGTGCTTCAGAACCTACTGTCATGATATGATATAATAGTCTATGGGATCCCAAAATGTACCCACTCTATTTCGAAGAGTTATGTAGTGTCCTCTGCTATCATACTCTTCTTGCAGGCCACCAATATAGCCATTTTTTAGAATACATCCACGACCACAAATACACAGTAATTTCCATGCTTGGTAGAAGGGAGGCCATACACATAGTACATGGAGATGGACTCCCAAGGTTGAATCAGAGTGGGACGAGGATTTTACAAGCCTTGCATCTTCATGGTTGGCTTGGCATTAACACAGGCAGTGCAGGATCTGATATATTTCCCAACATCTTGTCGGACCTTTGGCCAATAGAAATACTACTACTATAAAACCACCCTATTTTGTACCTCGAAGTGTTCAGTGACCTGACTGTAGTGTACCTCCCAAATAATCCTTGCCCACTCACTTGAAGGAACACAAAGGTGTCCCAGGTGGCATAACAATGCATCTTGGAGGTAATAATATGGCACTTGTTTTCCTCCCAAGAGATTTTGGTATGTGTTGCTGAAGTCTGGATCGCTATTATAAAGAGTCGGCCAGCTTGAAGTCTCGTGTGCACAAGAGTCAAGCATGGCAGTCAACGCCATGAAATTTGGTCAGTTGGGTCAGTCTCCAACATTCTTGATGTTGCCATTCCTATACTTAATATTAAAATGGAACTGTTGAAGGTATGTGGCCCATTTTTTATGGCAATCGTTATGAAACTTCCCTTGTGTATGTATGCAATGCAGGGGTCGGTGGTTTGTGTGGATGACTATTTCCTTCCCCATAATGTAGTGCTTCCACTACCAGCAGTGTTGCATAATGGAATACATCTCTTTGTCATAGGTGGGGTACTTCCAAAATATGTATGAAAGTGTCTCACTATGATATGCTACTGGATTACCCTTTTGAGCAATAATTGCACCAATCACATTGTCAGAGGCATCTATCTCAATCTCAAATGGGTGTTTCAGGTTTGGTAATGTGAGCACAAGTGCATAGAAAAGACAATTCTTACATTCGGAAAATGTATTCTGTTAGGATGTAGACCAAAAGAATTTTTTCCTTTTCTCCTCCTTTTCTGACTTGACTCGAGGGCCAAGTGATATTGGATAATCCCAACACGAACCTGTGGTAGAATTTGGCAAGTCCCAAAAAGCTTTGGAGCTTTGTTAGAGTGTTTGTGGCTGGAGAATCCTAAATTATGTGTATGTTGGATGGGTCCACATGCACACCTCTCTCATAAATGATTTATCCCAGGTATTGAACCTGGGTCATACCAAAAGTTGCGGGGGAATTCATTAACCCAAAAGGCATGACCAACCATTCGAAGAGGCCCTTCTTATACTTGAAGGAAGTCTTCTAGGCATTAGAGGGTTCAATTGGTACCTAGTGATAGCCAGAATTCAAATAAATTTTGCTTAAATATTTGGCACCCCTGAGCTATTCCAAGAGGTCATCAATCCATGGGATTGGATACCTATTCCATACAATGATCTTGTTCCACACCCAATAGTAAATATAGAGTCTCCAGGTGCCATCCTTCTTTTGTACCAACATGATCACCCTCCCACAGGGTGAGGATCTTGGCTTGATGTGACCTTTCTACAACAACTCTTGGATCTACCTCTTGATTTCATCATTATCTATAACTAGGCATCGCTAGATCGGCCCATTAGGAAGCGACACGCTTAGGATGAGATAAATGGATTGCTTGACCTGATAGTGTAGAGGAACCCCTGTGGGTGAGGAGAAAATGTTCTTATATTCCACAATGACTTTTTCCATCTACTACTACTGCACAAGGGAGCCCTGTTGGAGGCTAAGACCAAAAAATTATTCTTTGCAGTAATCAAAAGAGATGGCGAAAAGTGGTACTACCTATGGTATATTGTACAAATTATTTCCCAAAGTAATAATAATAGAATGAGGCATAGACTCATACATAGCATGTCACTTCCATAAGTATGGTTGGCCTAATAATACATCAAAAAATTCAAGAGGAGCAACATCAGACAATACCTCATTCATGAAGGGCATGATGTTGTCTGGAAGGCGACACTCTTGGCTGATGCAAAGATCTCTTCCTTGGTGAAGCCACCCGATGGTATACAACTGTAGGTGTGTTTTGTTTGGTAGGTGGAGCCGATTCATAGCCTCTACTCAAATCATATTCTTTTGGCTTCCGCTATCGACAATGAATTGTAGTGGAGAACCCTTCACCCATCTCTGGGAATGGAAGAGGTGCTTCCCTTCATCTGGAACCACAGACTCCTCCCTTTGGAGCTTGGTGGTGGAAACAATGGAACTCAATTCTGCATCAATGGTCCACTTCCCTTTATCATTCCCCTTGTCCATTTCTGACTCAAAATTAAAACATGCATCTCATTCGAATGCCTTCAGCTTGACCACCAACGATTGTTTGGCCTGACAATCACTTGGGTTGTGAGTGGAGCTTTTATGAAATTCACACCACTTCTCCATGACCTTATTTGGCTTTGTGGTTTTTTTCTTTTCTTGTTGCTTCTACGGGTTGTCCTGAGTTTCCCAGATTTGTCTTTTCCCTTTGTTCTGTGGTTTAGGGGCACCTTTCGCTAGCTTCGGATTCGTGGATCCAAAGTCTCACTTCTTTTGATTAAATTTATACTAGATATTGGTAGCATATCAATATGCCACACCAAGCAAGGTAATGTTGAGGTGATCCATTTCCTCATGAATGTATCTATGCAAACTATTAGCATCTATCAATCCTACCAATCACTATTGATAAAATATTCTCTTACAAGGTTTTTTAGAGTCTTAAGTCAATTTTTAATGGTTTCAGTAGGTCTTCAAATAAAAAAAAATTCACTGGCTAGTGTGTCTAGGTGTGTTACTACTCCTTTCAATCCATTTTTTGGTCTTTACATAATTCATTTTTATGAGTCATTATTGAAATTTATTCATTACCATCTCAGTCACATCATCATGGTCATCATTCAGCTCATTGCATGTAGTGTCATTATTAGGTCTGAGGGTCAAAATCATAGAAATCCATCATTTCACCAATAAAACCAACATTGAAGGAGTAGTAGTATTGAAAAATTATCAATAAGGTATTTTAAAGTGTAATTTCATTTCAAATATGAATTTAATATGTTTCTCAAAGGTTCTAAAGGTGCCAAGTTTCAAATCAAAAGTGAAAAGACCTTGTGGGGCCACTTAACCACCAAAAGTGAAAATTTGATTTCCAAAGCTACAAAAGACCCAAAAGAGTTTTTCATTTTATCATTTCATCCTCAATAAACCTCTCTCTAGCAAGAAAAATCACTCTCACCCTCATAAGATCAGTTTCATTTCCCAAGAGTTCTCATTCCTCCACTGTGTTGCGCAGGTGTTGCACATGCACTACACTTATTCTGCGCTTTCTCCCGAGCGTTGTGATTTCTCTATTTTGGCACAAATCATCATTTTCCATGGATTATTAATCATCCAAAAAATTCCACTGTATAATTGATAGGTAAGTGGGCCCTCCAAAACATCTCTTGCATTTTCAATTTGTGATTGGAAGGAGAAATTCCCTCTTCTAGGGTTTCTAGTTGATTTTCTTGGTTTCATGTTGATATTGATAAATTGTTGAAAGAAACCCTATTTTTGAAGCTCACTCACCTTATCACACCTATTATACACTTACCTAATCATTTTACCCACCTCCTACTCCTCATGTTCACTATTTTCCTACAAACCCTAGCCTAGACTAGACATTTGTAGGTTGGGATTGTTTTTTCCCTCTTTGGACCCCTTCCCCTCATTCATTCCCTAAAATTTCACTTTCCCCTACTCCCTAAAATTTCTCCCTACCCCCCTAAGTTTCCCCAAGAATTTAGGAAGCGGTCAACCCCTTCATGTCCCTTCATTCCCAAAATTTACCCAAATCCCCTATTTTTTCCTTCATTAAACCCTAATTCCCTTTCCCATTGAGCTATGGTTAGAAATGGATTTTGAAACCAATAAGAAGAAGAGGCATAAGGGAGTTTAGATCAGTAGGTATGAGCCCACTTCAGAAAATGAGGTCATCTCTTCACCCTTCCTCAAAAAATCATTTCAGGATGTTGGTTCCCTTGCATTTTTCCAAAAGGTGGAGGAATTTGGTTTTCAAGACAAAATCACTAGTAATTTTTCCACTAGATTGAGGAGAGAAAAAGTGAATATTTTAGGTGTGGTGTTCACTCTTTCCATAGATATCATTTCCTTAGCCACATCGATTCAAAAAAACAGAGAAAATTGGTTCAAGAGTAGAGACCTTGACCTTGAAAGCTATAAAATGTTCTTGAAGCCAACATACAAAGAAACTCCTAAACACATAATTCCATTTAGGCACTTGCTAGAAAAATATGTCGCTCTCATGAAAGTTATCATGAGGTACTTCACATGTGAGGGTAGGTACTCAAGGTTATACCGGTATCATATGAGACTCTTAATGCATTTCATCGGTGTAAAAACCCTAAAATTACCTCATTACCTCTACAAGAGCATGGTAAAGATTGCAAAGAAGGTAAGGAGAATGGGAGATAATCATCATGCTATTTTGTTTCACCATGTCTTGGTGAAGGTATTGGTTTTCCATCAGCTATCACAAATCAATTTTTCATGGGAAGGTTTTGTGTATTCAAATTCTCTTTTGTCTTCTCCAGCTCAATATAAAAGTCACTCTACACCCTTGGCTTCACTAGCATATCAAGAGATTTACTCCTCAAGAAAACCTACCAAAAGAGTTCCTAGGGTAGAGGTGACACAAACTTATTTCAGAGGTTAGAGGCTTGTGTTTGCTCCAAATATTGTTGAAAGGGCCAAGCCTACATCAACTAAACATGGATCATCATCACAACATGAGGCACCAATGCAAGATGAGGAGCCATTCCATCTTGACACTGACATTGAAGACTTGGAGCTGAATGAAGAAAACAACACACTGGAGCATATCATCATGGAGAATTATTCTAATATCAGAGAACTTAAGGAGGGCTTTTCAATGGCCAACTTCTTGGTGTCATTCTTGCAACAAGATAATACACAATTAAAGGTAAATCAACTACTTTTGAATAATCCCAAGGTTGATTTGAGAAAATATGATGTAAAAGGTAAGGCAGTGGTTGAGATTGAATTCAAATGATCAGGAAGATCAGGTTAGAATAAAGAGACCAAGGACAAGAGGCCTCAAGAGGGCACTTGAGAAAAAAAAGAAGCATCTCCACCAAGAAATCAAATGGTAGTTAATGAGCTCATCTTGGTAGAAATTGAAAAAGACAAAGTTGGATGGATTTATAGAGTGAATTTCCACATGGAAATTCTTCTCAAGAAGGAAAATAGGAAAACAACCTGTGAAGACACATGGCCATGCTTTACTACACAAGAAATCAGGTCTCTTAGGCAAGAATCAAGCAGTTGAAGAAAAAACTCAAGGAAACCTTAATGAGGAAAAGAGAGAAGGATAAGTTGGATTTTCTTGCCGAAGCCTCCTTTATAGAATGACACCTCATCACAAGTCTCCATGGAACAATTTTGGTGAATTTTTGAAGAAATTTTGGAATATTTTTTTGTGACCTTTGGCCAATTTGGAAAAACTCAGTACAGCCAAAAGCGCAACGCCTTGGCGATGCGCTTTTTAATCAAGAATCCAAATGCCAAAAATTTGATATGCCTGGCTATATATTGACCCCTGCATCTTATCTATCCACTTGGGGTTCCTTTTCAACAATCTAGTTGAGAGAAAATTCCAAAAAAGGGGTCAAAAACACGCTTTATGCCATTATTGTGAAATAGGTGTTGTGAAATAGGTGTTGTGAAATAGGTGTTGTGAAATAGGTGTTGTGAAATAGGTATTGTGAAATAGGTGATGTCTTCCTAGGGGATGATAGGAAGGCCAGAATTGTCGGACGTAGAAAGGTCAAGCTGAAGCTACAAGGTGGAAGGATTAGAACACTTCCTGGTGTTTTGCATATTCCCGCATTGGCCAAAAATCTGATTTTTATAAGCAAGATGGATGATGCAAGTGTAAAAACATTGTTCGAGAAAGATCCCTGCAAGATGGTTCGGGGATCACTGGTATTAATGCGGGGAGTTCGGACTGGAACTCTATACAAGCTATAAGGTAGCACTGTTATTGATGGGTGTAACAGTTATGTGGTTCCTAAAAGTGGAGCGGAAAGCCTAGCTATCTCTAGAGAAAAGGCCATGTTATGGCATCAAAGGCTTGGACATATTGGAGAGAAGGGCCTTCGGATACTGCATAGAAATGGCATGGTAGAAGGTATGTCTAATTTCTCTCTGGAGTTCAATTTCTGTGAACATTGTGTATATGGGAAGCAGAATCGAGTGAGTTTTCCTTCTGGTGCTAAGAGGACGAACAAGATATTAGAACTTGTTCACAGTGATGTGTTTGGACCTGTGTCAGTTCCATCACTAGGAAAGTCTGTGTACTATGTTTCATTCATAGATGAATTCTCAAGGAATACATGGATATATTTCTTAAGGAAGAAATCTGAAGTCTTTGACAGATTTAAAGAATTTAAGGCTCTGGTGGAAAATCGGACAGAGAACAAGATAAAGGCGTTGAGGACAGATAATGGTGGGGAGTTCTGCAAGAAGGAATTTGAAGAGTTCTGTAAGAAGTATGGTATAGCACGGCAGAAGACTACTCCATACACACCTCAGCAAAATGGAGTTGCAGAAAGAATGAACAGAACACTGATGGAAAAGGCAAGAAGCATGCTCAGTGGTACCAGGTTAGGACAAGAATTTTGGGCAGAGGCAGTGGAGACTGCATGTTACTTAGTTAACAGATCACCTTCATCAGCGTTGGAGGATAAGACTCCACATGAGGTATGGACTGGTAAGAAACCCTCTCTTTCACATCTAAGGGTATTTGGATGTGATGCATATGTACATGTTCCAAAGGAGAGAAGGACCAAGTTGGATAATAAATATGAAAGGTGCATATTTATTGGGTATAAGGATGGTTTAAAGGGTTACAAGCTTTGGAACCTAGAAAAAAGGAAGGTTGTGTACAGTCGAGATGTGGTGTTTAGAGAGGTGAAAGATGTTTTTACACATGAAGTCCTACCAAAGGAACCTGAGAAGATAGAGTTTGAGCTAAAGGAGGATGAATCAGACTCTACAACAGAAGAAGACTCAGAAGAGGAAGAGCCACAAACTCCAGCTGTGAGAAGATCAAATCGGGAAAGAAGGCAACCAGAAAGGTATATTCCATCTAATTTTTGTTTAGGTTTTGCCTTAACTATAACTAATGATGATCCCAGAATTGTCAGGGACGCAGTAGATTCAGATGATGGAAAACTCTGGAAGGAGGCCATGGTTGATGAGATGGCATCCTTGCACAAAAATGAGGCATGGGATCTGGTAGAGTTTCCAGCGGGAAGGAAGCCCATCGGGAGCAAATGGGTGTTTAAGAAGAAGATGAATGTAGAAGGCAAGGTGGAGAAATACAAAGCTCGGTTGGTAGCAAAAGGTTATTCCCAGGTGCCGGGAATTGATTTTGGTGATATTTTTTCTCCTGTTTCCAAATTTACTTCTATTAGACTACTTTTATATGTTGCTGCTGCATTTGATTTTGAGATAGAACAGATGGATGTGAAGACAACATTTTTTCACAAGGATATAGAAGAGGAGATCTACATGAAGCAACCTGAAGGCTTTATGGTGAAGGGTGAGAAATAACTGGTGTGCAGGTTGAAGAAGTCTCTATATGGGTTAAAACAGTCACCAAGGATGTGGTATCAGAAATTTCATACCTATATAAGGGGACATGGCTTCACCAGAAGCAGGGAGGATTACTGTGTTTATTTTAAATTAATTGGTGACCGTGTTATTTATTTGGTCTTATATGTGGATGATATGTTGTTGATTGGAAATGACAAAGAAATTATCCAAGATTTGAAGACCCAGTTGTTCTCCAAATTCTACATGAAGGATCTTGGTGCTGCAAATTATATTTTGGGCATGGAAATTAAGAGAGATCGGGCAAAGAGGAAGCTCTGGTTAAACCATAGGAAGTATGTCAAGACTATATTGCAGAGGTTAAATATGCAAGATAGTAAACCGATGAATGTTCCTATTCCTGTAGGTGTAAAGCTATCTGCTGAATAGTGTCCCAAGACACAAGAAGAAGAGGAGGATATGTCCCATGTTCCATATGCAAGTGCAGTGGGTAGCCTGATGTATGAAATGGTCTGTACTAGACCAAACATTGCACATGCAGTGGGAGTATTGAGCAGGTTTATGTCAAACCCAGGGAAGGAGCATTGGACAGCAGTGAAGTGGGTTTTCATATATTTACGTGGCACTAGTGATTATGGCTTGTGCTACCAGGGAAGACCAAGATTGGAAAGAATGTTTGACATTCGTGGTTTTTTTGATGCAGACTGGGTTGGAGATCTGGACTAAAGAATATCTACAAGTGGGTATGTCTTTAGCCTATTTGGAGGCGCAGTTAGTTGGATGAGTAAAAGACAGTCTGTAGTGGCTCTTTCAACTACAAATGCAGAATACATAGCAGCCACTCATGCAAGCAAGGAAGCAGTTTGGTTGCAAAGATTGTGTTCAAGTATGGGGTTGGTACAGCAAGCTATAAGGATAGACTGTGATAGCCAAAGTGCAATTTTCTTGGCTAAGAACCCTGCTTACCATTCAAAGACAAAGCACGTTGATGTACAATATCATTTTGTTAGAGATATGGTTGAGGCTAAAGGGGTGTTGCTAGTAAAGGTAGACACTTTGAAGAATGTTGCAGATGCATTGACGAAGTCTGTGAGCACTCAAAAGTTCTCTTGGTGTAGAGAAACAATGGGTGTTGAAGAATTGCCCCAATGACTAAGCTCTCCTGTGGTCCCCCGTGGAAAGGAAACAAAAAGTGGGAGAATGTTGGGTATGTGTTATATTCTTTCCACGACTAGCCCCACACATTGTACGTTGCATTGGGCATAGAAGGGGGGTCACAAGGGGGGAGGCAGCCCCCACTGTTGGGGTTTGGAAAATTTGTTTGGTGTGTGGACCCACTCATAGGCAGATGCACCCATGTTTTGTGCATGATTTTGCACATGGTTTTGGGGTATGATGGTTTTCGTCCCCTGGTATTTTGTAGATCTGGTCAAGGGAACTACGGCTATGTTCTAATCCAGGGTTAATGGATTGGGGTTTATGTATGCTTCAGCATGTATATATATGTGTTGTAACACTAAAAGGAATATAATGAAAAATCAAGCTGGTCGTCCCAATTTGGGATCCAGGGGAAAATCTTTGTGTTTACCAATTTTATGTTTTATGCTCTCGCTATTGTTTATTTTCTGTTATAAGATTCGTGTGTAGATAATTTATGTTCAGGGTTAAAACCTACATGCACTGCGCTTTATCATAAGTGCATTGCGATTTTCCCTGTGTGCACTTTTCAAAGTTTTTCTTAGTGAAACTTGGTTTGGTGATGTAATTATTCTTATGTATTGTGGATGTGATGTAAATATGATGTAAATGGGTTTATTAGGGTCTCTTTGACATAAATTTTGACCTCATTTATGAGG
Organism: Pinus albicaulis; assembly: GCA_034641835.2. Classification (NCBI taxonomy): domain Eukaryota; kingdom Viridiplantae; phylum Streptophyta; class Pinopsida; order Pinales; family Pinaceae; genus Pinus; species Pinus albicaulis. The sequence goes on along the minus strand of CM076583.1, from coordinate 29,749,871 downwards.
GGAATCTTAGTCAACTCTATTTGGAGGGTTTGTTCAAACCTCCCTAGACATTAGGGTTTTGTTGAGAGATATTTTTGAGTTGTTCCTACACTAAGGGATTTTACCCCTGAGAGAGAGGAAACTATTTTTTAGTCTATATGTATGGATTTTTCAGTCATTTTGATGGTTGGATATCATAGGGTGAAACTCTTGTAGCTTGTACTTCATCATTTTATACATGAAATCAAAGGACTAGTTGCAGCTATTATTCAAGAATTCTCATGTTGTGAGTTTCTTACTCCTTCCTTCTTCAGTGATTTTTTTAAGAGGTTTATAAGCATAATTCTTTTCATGAAAGCTCTGTTTTGTTAGGAATGTCATTTTGTGTAATTTTCCTTCTTGATTAATGAATTCATGGTGCACATGCTCATTATGATATCTTTCTCTTTCAAACCCTACACTACACCGAAAAACTCCTAGGCCATCACAAAACCATTTTCTCCTCTATAACTCTTGCAGTTGTAACCTTTGATACTTTGACCTAATTACGCGGTTTTCATCCCTGATCTAGCAGAAAAGCCCTAAATCTTTAAAAACCCTAGAGCTGAGCTCTCTAGCATAAAATCCATTCTTGCACCAGTAAAACCCTTGGCTATTTTTTTTCATAGATATATCCCTCTTTGGTTTGGTAGGGTTAGCTACCAAACTAAAAGCTTGGTTTGAGTTTACCTCCATCAATATCCTTTTAGCCTAGGGGACATTGTGGAGGCTAACATTTTTGGTTTTTTTGTTGGGGAATGAGGTGACATATATTCCCTGGGAAATCATGAAAAGGATTAGATATGATTGTTGATGGTGAACAATGATCAAGCAAAAGAAGGCTTTTCATCTTTCACCTGACGACTCAAGTGTCAAAGAATCCAGAGGTTCATAATTTTCATGGCGATTCCACTGTTCAAGAACCGGTAGTTTGAAGAAGTTCCTGGTGACCTCACTATTTTCAAGATGGATTCAACTGCTTGAAGGTATGCTCCTTTGAATTGAGATCACATTCCTGGTTTTCCAAACCGTAGTCCTTGTATATATTGGCAAACAGGAATGCCAAAATTTGAAGGTCAAGATGGAGAAGATGCTAGTTTGCATTTGGTCAAATTTCATTTTCATATTCACAGAATAAAGATTGAGTTTCCTGAAGATTGTTTGATGAATATTTTCATGGCTACCTTGGAGGAAAAATCGAGATCATGGTATGAAGGTCTACCATATGCTAGTTTATATTCTTTAATGGATTTTCATTCAGTTTTCCATTCGATAAATTTTGAGTTCTAAAATGGGCCTCCTAAGAAAAATGTACAACCAAAATAAAATTTATAAGAACCAATAGGATTCAATATGATGATATCAACCATGGCAGATAATTCACCATTTTGTGAGTAAAAAGGTAAAAATATGAAAAAATAATAAAACAATAAAACTATTTTTTCAACTTGTATTTTTCAACTTATCTCCCTAAGTTTTTACTCAAATTTCAAGCAGGAATACTCATTGGATGTAAAATTTAATTCTTCATCCAAGGAGTACCCATATTGCATACTTTCGATGGACCCTACTAAACAAAAAATGAGAAACACATGGAAAAACGTGATTTCACTCACATTTTTCATGTATTTATCATTTTTCATCTAAAAGGGTTCATTAAAATTTTGCAACATGGGTACTCCTTGGATGAGGAATCATATTGTGCATCCAACGAGTATTCCCACTCAAAATTTGAGTAAACCCTTAGGGAGATAAGTTGAAAATATGAGTTGAAAAAGTAGTTTTTTTCTTTTTTTTCCCCTCTAAAATTTGATGATGTAATATAATATTATTTTATTATTTCCACTATTATTTTATAATTTCCTTAGGAGGCCCATTTTATACTTCAAAATTTCCCTAATGTCTCAACATTATCAAAGCTATAATTTTTCCTTATCGATGATTGATAGGTGTTGTAATATTTCTTAAAATTTCATTAAATTTCTTGAAAATTTGTATAGGGATGAAGAATGTATGGAAGAAGAGATGTTAGAAGCCCTTTATCGTTTTTCCTCCCAAAAAGAAACAATAGCTTCCTCTTTGGATGAAATAGACTAGGACCAAAATAGAGAGAGGCTTATTCCTGATCTTGAAAATGAAAATCATCAAGCCAATGTTAACTACTATAAAAATTAGTTTTCTCCTATGTCTAAATATGAAATAGATCATCTCCTGAATATTCATGTTACAGTCCAATCTAATGTAGGTTTTTAGCTCTTACAATGTTCACATAGTCAAGAATGTGTGAGTGAGATTTCTTCCATTATTGAAAATGAAAATTTGGATTTAAATTATGACAGTCATGAGACTAATGAAACTATACAGGGATTTTTATGAGTAAGAAAATTTTTGATGATGATTTCCTGCAAGGAGATCAACTAACAAGGATTTTTTTCTTTCATGAAGAGGATAGATTTGTCATGCTTAATAATATTTAAGAATGTTTTATGTTCAAGGATGATTTAGATTATGAATTGAAAGAGTATGAGTCTGGGATAAAAAATATGCCAGAGATAGAATTAGAGTTTCTCATGCTTGAGGAATTTACAGGCAACACTCAGGTAGCGGAAATTCATACTTACCTATGCCTTCCTATGGATCAACAACCAAATATTCTTTCAGATCAAAATGAAAGGGGAAATGGTATTTTTTTTGCATTTCAAGACAATGTAACATTTCAAATTATTGAGGATCCTTACACTGATTTGCTACATACAACAAGAGAGATAACTTTTCTTGTATTTATTGATCATGAGCACATCTTCAATGGACATTCAGAGTGGCCTATATTTTGTTTTCTCTACCTTCTGAAGGAAAATGTGAGCACGATTATAGTAAGTATCCATTTGTTAGATTTGTTACACTAGAGGGATAATTTCACATGATTGTATATATTTCTTCATTTGGTGGGTGGTTATCATCAGGATTTGAATCCTGAGGTGAAGGCCCTGAGATGTTGATGATATGCTACCATCAATAAGTTCTGTAAGTGTTGTTGTTGTGAGTAGTCAGTTTTTTTTTAGTAAATTTATTTCAGTTTGTCAATGAATTTTCAATATTGAGTTTGATATTTTTATTTTTTACTCCATGGCCAATGGATAAGGCTACTTGGTCTAGGACATTCTTGACACCTCCAAGGAGCTGCCATCCCCAACTGGAGCCAATGTTAGTGTCTGTCATTCCTTCCAGTCACCAATGATAAAATATGCTCTTACAAGGTTTTGTTAGGGTCTTAAATCAAATTTTTATGTTTTTAGTAGGTCTTCAAATAAAAATTTGGTCACTGGCTAGTGTGTCTAGGTGTGTTACTACTCCTTTCATTCCATGTTTTGGTCTTTCCATCATTCATTTTCATCATTCATCGCTGAAATGACTTCATTTATATCTTAGTCACATCATCATGGTCATAATTTAGCTCATTGCATGTAGTGTCATTATTAGGTCTTAGGGTCCAAATCATAGAAATTTGTCATTACACCAATAAAACCAGCATTGAAGGAGTAGTAATATTAAATAATTCTCAATGAGGTCTTTTAAAGTGTAATTTAATTTCAAATATGAATGTAATATGTTTCTCAAAAGTTCTAAAGGTGCAAAGTTTCAAATCGAAAGTGAAAAGACTTGGTGGGGCCACTCAACCACTAAAATTGAAAATTTGATTTCCAAATCTACAAAAGACCCAAAAGAGTTTTTCATTTGCTCATTTAATCCTCAATAAACCTCTCTCCAGCAATAAAACTCACTCTAACCCTCAGAAGAGTAGTTTCATTTCCTAAGAGTGCTCATTCCTCCACTATATTGTGCATGTGTTGCACAAGTGCTACATACACTGCACTTTCTCTTGAGCGTTGTGCTTTCTCCATTTTGGCACAAATAATAATTTGCAATGGATTATTCATTAGCCAAAAAATTCCAGTGTATCATTGATAGGTAATCAAGCCCTCCAAAACATCTCTGGTGTTTTCATTTTGTGATTGGAAGGAGAAATTCCCTCTTCTAAGGTTTCTAGTTCATTTTCTTGGTTTCATGTTGACATTGATAAATTGTTGAAAGAAACCCTATGTTTGAAGCTTAATCACCTTCCGTAACCTATTATACACCTACCTACTAATTTTCCCCAACTCCTACTCCTCATTTTCCCTATTTTCCTACAAACCCTAGACTAGACTAGATATTTCTAGGTCAGGATTGTTTTTTCCCTCTTTGGGCACCTTCCCCATACTTATTCCCTCAAATTTCACTTTCCCTACTCCCTAAAATCTCTCCCTACCCACCTAATTTTTCCCAATAATTTAGGAATCCCTCAACCCCTTCATCTCCCTTCATTCCCAATATTTACCCAAATCCCCTATTTTTTCCTTCACTAAGCCTTAATTCGATTTCCCATTGAGCTAGGATTAGAAATGGATTCTGAAACCACTAAGAAGAAGAGGGATAATGGAGGTTAGATGAGCATGTATGAGCCCACTTTTAAAAATTAGGTCATGTCTTCACCCTTCCTCAAAAAATTATTTCAGGATGTTGGTTGCCTTGACTTTTGCCAAAAGGTTGAGGAATTTGGTTTTCATGACAAACTCACCAGTACTTTTGCCACTACATTGAGGAGAGATAAAGTGAATATTTAAGGGGCGGTGTTCACTCTTTCCACATAGATCATTGCCTCAGCCTCAGGGATTCCAAACAAAGAAGAAATTAAATTTACTTGAAGCCAACATACAAAGCAACTCATAAACACATCTTTCCATTTAGGCACTTCCTAGAAAAATATGGCCCTCTCGTGAAATTGATCATGAGTTACTTCACATGTGAGAGCAGGTACTCAAGATTATACCAGTGTCATATGAGACTCTTGATGCATTTCACTGGTGTAAAAACCCTAAACTTACCTCATTACCTCTGGACGAGCATGGTAAAGATGGAAGAGAAGGTAAGGAGAATGGGAGAAAATCATTATGCTAGTTTGTTTCACCATGGCTTGGTGAAGGTCTTGGTTTTCCATCAACCATCATAGATAAATTTGTCATGGGAAGGTTTTGTATATTCAAATTGTCTTTTGTATTCTCCAGCTCAGTCTAAAAGTCACTCTACACCCTTCGCTTCACCAACCTATCAAGAGGTTGCTTCCTCAAGAAAACCTACCAAAATATTTCCTAGGGTAGAGGTGACAAAAACTTATGTCAGAGGTAAGAGGCTTTTATTTTCTCTAAATATTGTTGAAAGGGCCAAGACTACATCAGTTGAACATGGATCATCATCACAACATGAGGCACCATTGCAATATGAGGAGCCATTCCATATTGAAACTGACATGGCAGACTTGGAGTTGAATTGAGAAAACAAGACACTGGAGCAGATCATCATGGAGAAGGATGCTGAGATCAAAGAACTTAAGGAGATATTTTCAAAGGCCAAATTCTTGGTTTCATTCTTGCAGCAAGAGAATATGCAATTAAAGGTAAATCAACTACTCTTAAATAATCCCAAGATTGATTTGAGAAAAGATGATGTAAAATGTAAGGAAATGGTTAAGATTGAGGATTTATATTATTATGAAGAGCAGGTTAGAAGAAATAGACCAAGGAAAAGAGGCCTCAAGAGGGAACTTGAGCAGGAGAAAGAAGCATCTCCACGAAGAACTCAAATGACAGCTGATGAGGTCATCTTGGTAGAAATTGAAAAATACAAAATTGGATGGCTTCATAGAGTGAATTTCCACATGGAAATTCTTTTCCAAAAGTAAAATAGATATAAAAACCTACAAATGCACATGGGCATGCATTACTACACAAGAAATTAGGTCTCCCAGGTAAGAAACAAGCAGTTGAAGAAAAAACTCAAGGAAACCCTAATGAGGCAAAGTGAGAAGGATAAGTTGCATTTGCTTGTTGAAGCCTCCCTCATAGCATGACACATCATCACAAGACTCCATGGAACAATTTTGGTGAATTTTTGAAGAAATTTTGGAAATGTTTGGTTTTTTGTGAATTTTGGCCAAATTGGAAAAACTCAGTAAGGTGCAACACCTTGGCGCTGCACTTTTTCCTCCAGCATCCAAATGCAAAAGAGTTTATATGCCTAGATAGATATTGATCCCTACATCTCATCTATTCACCTCACATGTATTGTTAGCAATCTGGTTGAGAGAAAATTCCCAAAAAGGGGTCAAAAACACACTTTTTGCCACTATTTTGAAATAGGCACTGTGCTTATGGGAGTAGTTGTGGGAAAATCCATTTTTCGTCCTTATGGAGTGTCCATTTGGCTTGCTTGAGGTGTCTAATGATAAATATACATCCTTATAATTCTATAACATCTTTCAAAAGTGGATTTGGAGCATAGGAAGGCCGCCAAAATCCTATCACAAGCCAGACACTACACTTTATGAAAAGTGTGTTGCGCTTTATCAGCTAAGCGCTACTCTTTTCCCTCTGTGCACTTTTTTGAAGTTTTTCTCAGTGAAAATTGGTTTGGTGATGTAATTATTCTTTATTATTGTTGATGTGATGTAAATATGATGTAAATGGGCTTATTAGGGTCTCTTTGATGTAATTTTTGACCTCATTTATGAGGAGAAGCTTGTCAACTCTATTTGGAAGGTTTGTTCAAACCTCCCTAGACATTAGGATTTTGTTGAGAGATATTTGTGAGTTTTTCCTACACTGAGGAATTCAACCACTGAGAGAGGGAAAATTGCTTTTGATTCTATATGTATGGATTTTTCATTCACTTTGATGGTTGGACATCAGAGGGTGAAACTCTTGTGTCTTGTACTTCATCATTTTATACAAGAAATCAATGGACTAGTTGTGGATATTATTTAGGAATTCTCATGTTATAAGTTTTTGATATTTTATTTTCTCTGTTATAGTTTTATATGAATGATATACTTGTCTCCTTACCATATATTCCTTCTTTAGTGATTTTCCTCAAAGGTTTTATAAGAAGAATTCTTTTCATGAAAGCTCTGTTTTGTTAGGAATGTCATTTTGTGTAATTTTCCTTCTTGATTAATGAATTCATGGTGCACATGATCATTATGATATCTTTCTCTTTCAAACTCAACACTACATCGTCAAACTCCTAAGCCATCACAAAAGCATAGCTATCTTGCTCTTCTATATCTCTTGCAGTTGTAACCTTTGATACTTTGACCTAGTTACTTGGTTTTCATCCCTGATCCAATAGAAAAAACCTAAATATTTCAAAACCCTAGAGCTGAGCTATCTAGCCTAAAATCCATTATTGCACCATTCAAAACCGTTGGCTTTGTTTTTCATACAGAGAGCCCTCTCTAGTTTGGTAGGGCTAGCTACTAAACTAAATGCTTGGTTTGAGGTTACCTCTGTCGATATCCTTTCAGCCTTGGGACACTGTGGAGGCTAACATAAAAAAATGCAGTACTTGAGAACCAAATGTTTCTTTGAATATTTTATAAGAAAAATTGTGTGTAGGGTATGGAAAAAATTCATCATCTCATGCACATCTTGATCCCTTTGCTACCACAACATGATCCATTGGATGTACTTGTCCTAATATCTCCCCATGGGGTAATATTTTTCCTTGATGTATTCTCACAATGAATTACAAGTCAGTGCAGCTGAAAAAAAGTGAGTGTTCTTCCTCATGCCTCTGTTCACAGTAGGTTTCCCACTAATTGTTGACATGGTGGATGGCTCTGAGGAGCACAAAGGTAATATTTTCTTGGTCAGATAAACCATAGACCAAAAAATAACCTTCCATTAAATTCAACCATTTATCTATGGCACCTGCATCTATTTGGCCTTCAAATATAAGAATGTCAAATTTTACTTGTACCTTGAAGGGAGTGGTGCCTCGAGAGTGACTGTCAAATGAAGATGCGCCACTCGTTGGCATCTGCCGAAGGACCTGAGAAAAGTTCTCTATCATTTCATTTCTGTGTCGCTCGAGAGTTTCTTCGAGAAATATTTTGATGGGATATCTTGCTCCCTCGTCTTTATTTCTGCTCACCCTGGGAGGTCATCAGGGTTTGCGATGTCGATCTTGCAAGGGTGCATCCAGTCGAGCCTTAATTCCTTATACCCTGACCTCGTTGGGGAAATGCTAGGAAAAAAAATAGAGAAAGAGTAGATCACTCTGATACCACTTATTCTAATTTAATAAGGAATGAAACAAAATACAAATATATACAGAGATGCAACAAAAGTAATATTTCATTTCGTTAATATCAATTACTAAAATTTCTTACAGACATAATTGAAAGAAACTAGCTATGGCGATGGTATCTTATCTCTGAGAAGAAATGTGACAGCTACATGCCTCTTAAATGTATTAAAATGAGGCTCAAGGGCCTATTTATTATTGAACAATAAGGTAAAACCCTAAACAAAAAAAACCCTCACCCGAGGAGATGTAATATCAAGAATTTATGGGACTCGTTGGGGTTAGTTGGGCATCCAACTTCCTAGGGTCGTAAATTGGCTATATTATCTCTGTTTGGCGTGTATGATACATCGTTGGAAAGATATATCCGAGGACTACAGGTTTTATCATAGTACCCTGCCTCTAGCTATGGGACTACAACGGACCTTAAAAAAACACCTTTTATAGGGTCAAAATTTCTCTAGAGATTTAGGACCTAAAAATTGCTAAAAATAGTAAATAAGAAAACTAATGAAACTATCTAGGTGTAATAGGCGGGTGGCCACCAATATCCACCTGGATAATCCCTCCACCCTTAGGAATCAATGGTCCCCATTATGTGTAGAGCCTCCATGAGGTGGGGAAATTTATGTTGAACCTAGTCCTTGGTGAACCACTTGCCTTGGTGAAGGAGTTGTCCTACTTTGACCACTCGATATAGTTGGATCTGCTCTTGGAAATTTTCTTAACCTGTGCGTCCATGATACGATCAGTTGAAACCTATTACATGCAGTTTGGATTTAACTCTATCAACATGATTTGTTCTGCAATGTCAAATGTGTCCACTAATGGTGGAAAGTATGGTCGAAGACGATCGACATTGAACATTGGGTTCAGGCCAAGGAATGGGGTAATGTCGAGATCAAAAGAATTGTCTCCCACCACCTTGATGATTGTGTAAGTCCCATAATGGAGTGGATTGAGTTTCTAAAGGGCTCCAGTTAGGTGACATTTCTACAAATGAAGCCAAAATTTGTTGCCTACCTGAAACTTGTGTGGCAACCAATGTTGATCATGTCACTTCTTATACTTGGAATTGGATTTCTCAAATATTTCATGGACCTACTGGTTGACATGTTGGATGCACTAAATAAATATGGTTTTTTTATCAGCCTCAGATAGTACATGTGTGGATTTTTTCTATGTGGTCACATGAGGTATGGCAACAACAATCAGGCACAACGGTTTAAATCCTAGTCCCACTTGAAAGTGACTGCGCCCAGTCGAGTTATGGAGAGCTCTCTTATAGTTTTGTTGTACATATGGAAGGCTCTCATCCTATTGTAACATTATCTATTTTCATAAGTTAGCATGGTAGTTTGAAAAATAAAAAATAAAATGCTAAGTTAGAACATGGATGAAAAAGAAAAATAAAAAATTGTTAGGAAAATTATATTTTATTACATCCATGTTAGAATAAAATGTTAGAGTAGATTTTCTCTAAAGAAAGAAGGCAAAAATAAAATTTTAGGGAAGCATAAAAAAAAGAGTGTGTGAATGCTTTAGTCTTTTGAAAATAAAACTATGGCTGCATGTTTAAACACATCAGATATCTAAGATATTAAAATTTTAATTTACGACGTTAAAACCTTCAAAAATGGAGTTTAATTTTCATTTGTTGAAATTGATATATATAAGTGCTTATTGACTTCCTAATAAATTCACTAAGTGACAAAGGGTCAAATCAAAGTAGTAATGCACCAATAGTTTTCAACGGTAGATCTGGAGCCCGCTCAAGATCTACGGCAGGGAATAACTTCACAACCCCCCAAACCATTGCTTGTTAACGTGGGGGGGGGGGGGGGTGTCCCAAGTGTGGTTTTAATGGCAGCCCAGATTTGCGATGTGGAAGCAACATATCATTTTGCACCCCCTCAGCCTAAAATAGGAAACTAGGAGGTACCCTCCCCCCCCAAATCCACTGATAGTTTTCATCGCCTGATGACCGTTCCTCCCGCGCTGATGACCATTTCCTCCTCGCCCTCAACCAATGGATATCCTTCCCATGCCATAATCATTAGTCCACTCTCCAATCACATCGCTCTACTTCATTTTATCGTTACCCTCCAACACTCCACTTATGCTTGTTAATCATCCTATTATGCAATTAATCCCCATCATATCTGTTAACCCCTACAGTCATATACTAGATTGTTAGTCGCAGATCATTAAATCTTAGATCACGCCTTATAAAACTATTTGCAGAGAGCTCGATATTACTTTACATTCTCCATTCATTTATATCACCTCTCCATTTTCTCTCAAGTGTTAGCATTCTACGACCACTCTCCCTACTTCTGAAACCCTATAACTTTTACTGAAACCTGATCTTCAAATCCTTTTTTCAGTCCATACCCTATCAAACATGACACCCAAGGACAAAACCAAAAAAAAAAATGACTCCTAAGGGTAAATCCAAAAAGCGGGTGACAGAGGAAGTATAGGTCGTCAATCCAATTTCTAGTCATCTTAGAGGTCGCCAAATCAATTGTAGAAGACATCCCTACTGTAATGCCACAACTTAACCTTGACATCATACCCCTAGCCGATGCCTTTTTCAAAGTCAGAGACTGTCATTTTGAATTTTAATTCTATGAGCTACATCTGTGGCTAAAACAGAAGCACGTAGATAACCAGGACCCTATCAGGTTATCTGAATCCATGTTTCCTTTATTTTCATTTCCACAAACTCATCCTTTTCCTGATCTAATTGCCTGGTGTCAGAAATAATATGACCCTATAACCAGGTCATTGATGGCTCAGAATGGAAACATTCTGATCACCATATCCCCTGATACCATAAACCAGATACTACTCATTCCTTCATCTAATTCCTTATCCCATTTCTCACATGTTGCTCTCATTGACCTTTATCACAAACTTTCTTCCCCTTAGAGAGCTCAAATATTTGACATTTTCTTACCTGAGGATGTAGGGTTGCCCAAGAAAAATCCCCCATGTGCATCCTCCATCTTTCCTATAGATTCCAAGAACTACATCTCCCTTCTTTCTTACCTATTACGATACCCAAACAATGAAACAGTTGATGAACCCATCATGGGTTCTTATCTATTTTGAGTCATGATAAATCACCACTGTTTATGTATAATTACAACCAATTCTTGGCTAAAATTATACCTGAGCAATTCATGAAATTCACCATATAAGAAGTGTTCAATTATTCTTTTGTGATTTTTCATATGATTTTGTTTCAGTAGGTAGAAATGTCGCCTATTCACTTCAAGAGGCAGGATGCACAGGGAGTGAATCAATTAGTGATTCACTGGACAGAATTGGTTAAAGCTTCATTAACAACCACTTCCTTTGTAGAGTTTAGAGTCTCATTCATTCACCCAGTTAGGTAGCTCCTTACAAGTCAATCAAAGCCTAGAATTGGCAAAGAAATCAAAAGGATATTGCACCTCAGTGAGCAAGCTAAGATAGTTAATTGGTACCTATATAAAAATTACATAAAGATCAGGGTATATGGCTATGAACTCTCACCATACAAGCTTCCAAGATATGTACCTATGATATTTTAATCCTTACTATACATTAGAAAAATGTTAAACATGGATGAGCTACATTTTGTCTCAGGAAAGAGAAAAGCTCAGTTTAAACTCAAAGCACATTGGATCCTTCATCTATAATACCAAAGTAGCTGGTGCTGAAGAAGATGCATTGTTCAAGAAGATGGGTTTTCAACCAAGTTTTTCTTGGTCATATGACCCCCATGGCATTATTTCTTCTCTGAGAGTTGAACTCAAGACAACTTATTACACTCATACCTCTAGAGCAGAAATAGACAAATACATGAACAAAGATGAATGGGTGGAATGTACTCTCAAGGAGGCAGATGAATGGGTCATTTCAACTTCAAAATTATAGAACCCTATGCCTGATATTAAGTAGCATAAAATAGTCAGGGAAGAGCCTCCACATGCAAGGAAATCATGAAATAGTTTATCTTGTAGCACAAAAAGAAAAATCTCACTTCCACCTTGCTTTCAGAGGGAGAACAACCAGAGATCATAGATTCTGGATATACTGAAGTCTACAAATCCACCAGTGTTCCTAAGACTCCTCCTTCATCATCACCTGTAAGAGAACCAATGGAAATTATCCAACATTCAGATGCCAGCTCTTCTGAAGAGAAAAATATTTTCTCCAGATTCCTAGACATCAAGCACAAGAATGAAGCATTGAAATCTGATGTTTATAGTCAATTATAGAAGAAAACATCTACATAAAATCATAGGCTTATCATAGCCTTTGACAGTGAGAAAGGAAGGATACGGATGGGCTTTCTGCAATCAATAGTGCCATTTCGAAAGACTCATGCTGAGTATAAGAAGATTGTCTTCTCTTTTGATGCAAAGCAGATTCACCCAATTGACCAGATGGACAGGCATAGGCAGTCAAGAGAAATGTTATTTTCAACAATGACCACAACATCCATGTCACTTTCCAAATTGAAAGCAGCACTGTCAAATGTTCAATCTCAACTGAAGATTGAAAAATTGTCTTCATTGGCTAAAGACAACATAATGAAGTCATTGGAAGACCTTATAGTGAAAGTTGGGTATGACCCAAAATATTGCAAGGAAGTTGAGGAAATCATTAAAAAGAATAATGCAGACATCTCTGCTCTGTGCAAACAACTCAATCTACCCTCAACTGAAGACCCACAGACTAAGGAGATTGTAGAAAATGAATATAACAAGGAGGAGATGTTGAAGTTGATCATTGATCAAAATATGAAAATTAGAAATATGGAAGAAAAAATTGAAGAATGACCACTGAAAGAGAAATCAACACTCGAGGTGAATATTGATCCTAATATAGTAACTCAAGCATCTTCTGCAGGTATAGAACTTTCAGCAACTTTGACTACAACTGATGCAGTGAAATTAGCATAAGATTTTGCCATTCAAAAGTAGGCACATGAGAAGTTACAACAAAGGTTTCAAGTTCTTGAGCCACAATAAAATTATGATACTTTATATGTAGAGAAAATGCAAAAGACTCATCAGTTAGGACTTAATATCAAAGAACTAGAGAGTGAATCTCTTATGGCAGCATGATCAGGAGATCATGAATTTTGCTCAAAATTGAAAGTGCTCGACACTGTACCGAACCTAAGATACTAAGTAGATCTCATCGTGTTGATTCTAGCACCATGAATGATTCGAAAAATTGATGTTGTGTGAGGGAGATATTACGTTCAGATCGATTTCCCAAAGAGCTAAAATTTTGTGACAGGGTTGATTGGAATGCCCAGTTAGCATGCAGGTACAGTTAGCAAAAAGTAGAATATTCTCAGAATATTCCATTTTCTCTAAGCCTATGAGGTTTCACCACATGTCATATTCTCGGTTGTTTATTTTTTTGTATGAGGTTTTTTTTGGTCCAATGGATGGGTGACACGTGGCCAGCCCAGAGGCTGCCATGTGTCCCCTATACGGCTGATCAATATTATGGTTGGGGTCTGGGGGGTTTGACCCCGTGACCTCCGGCGCACATGCATAGACTTCGACCACCTCCACCATCACATATTTCTTACCATATAAGCACTCTAGTTAAATTTGAAGTTTGTAATGTTGCACTATGGGGGGGAACCGCCAACGGTCCCAACTCGCGGACAACCCCAATCGTTATGGTCACATGTACATCAAAAAAATCTACAACACTTATTGTAACCATGAAGACAATGTCCAACTTGACCGATAAACATCAACATTTTCCATGCCAGAAAATTGCAAAGTTTGGCCAGTTTTAGCTGTGGATAAGTGCAGTCTCCACATTTAGTGGAGGATTTCTAGGGGATATTGGGAAAAAGCTTAGCCAGGTTAATTGTTTACCAATTTGGGTGAAACAAGAGTCTACCTAGACTAATTTGAGCATTTTGGAGCCATTGGTGCGTAGAAAACAACCATTAAAGGCTTGTAAACACATGTATTTGCAATTTTTATCATAATGAAAAGATAGACATGTCATTCGGAGCTAGACCAACAGATGTAGCCCAGGAGGGGTGAACTGCTTCATCATGCCTACTGTATAAATCTTATGTGTGATGTTATTTCTCTATTATACATTGTTGTTCAGTGTTATTTAGGCTTATTTACATGCTTAAAACTCATAATTTCATATATGTTTCATGGTTAAATTCCTCAATTCTTAAGCAAATAAATGGAGACAAATATGTACATGTTTTATAATTTAAAAGACACTTAGCACAACAAACTAATAAAATCCTTTAAATCAGATTGGTATCAGAGCTATATTTTATTCTTTGGTGTTGTTGTGTGCAAATATTTGTTTAACAGTTTGCAAGTGTTCACATGCTTACTAGGCTCAAGCTTAAGAGAGGAGAAGGAAAATTGGTGGAAGCAAGAGGGTCTCAAAGTGAGCCATAGAAAAGGAGGGAAACGTTGCCACATTCTCCACCACCTATTTCACCTCCAAAAGAAGAAAAAGCAGCATTAAACATGCCTCCAGAGGAAAAAGAAATCCATGAAGAGTTGGATCTCAATGAAGAAGAAAGGGTGTTTAGGAAAGCATTTGTTGACATGACTGAGATGGTGAGATTCCTTTATCAAGAAAGGAATGAGAGACAAGAAGGAGAAGGATCCAAACTTCACAAGGAAGGACAAGGATCATCAGGAGATCAAAATGATGAAGATAAATCAAAGAAGGGAAATGGAGGAAATGGAGGCAATGGAAAGTCACCATCCTCACCCTCATCATCATCATCCTCTACTTCATCTTCAGTACATCAGCCACACAAGTCAAAGAACACTGGTAAAATTCCTTTTCTAAAACTTGATGTTAAGTTTGAATTTCTAATGTTTAATGGTGAATTCAATGCAAAAAAACTTGATAATTGGGTTAGGAAATTGGAGGTCTATTTGAGAATTCAGAACATTCATGATGATGATACCAAAATCCAACTAGCTTCACTGAGAATGAAAGGTGCAACACTTGTTTGGGGGGAAGCCAAGACAAATGAGGAGATCAAGAAAAATGGTAATATTATCCTATCATGGACTAATTTAATTACTGCAATAAAACAACAATTTTATCCATTAGCTCATATGAAGAAAGCCATAATGAACTGGAAAAAATTTAGACAATTGAAAGGACATAATGTGCAAGAATACACCCAAGAATTTAGGTGAAAATCTCTCTTATTAGGGGTAGATTTGCAGAGCCAAGATACTTTTCTCAAGTACATAGGAGGCTTACATACCTACCTAAAACATACTATCCTCATTTTTAACCCTACAAGTCTAGATGAAGTTTTTGCTCAGGCCACACATCTAGAAGCTAGAGGGAAAAACATTACTGATGAGGGTAGGAAGACACCTTTTAAGGGGAAAAAAAAGAGAATACCTCAAAAGGTAAGGGAAAAAAGGATGAATATGTCAAGAAAGAGGGAGAAAAAGTGGTCTGTAAACATTGTTTAGGAGAAGGCCATGATGAAAATCATTGATGGAAATTACATCCTGAAAAGAGGCCCAAACATCATAACAACAAAGGGAAATAGAAAATTGCAGCTACAACTCAACATGATTTAGGAGAGGATTCAAATGATGAATCTAAACTTATAGCCATGGGATTGAATAACATGAAGTGGAAATAAATTGAAACTAACCCAGTACTAGTACATCAAACTATCACATACAAGCTCCAAATGAAGAAGAGAGAATTGAACTGTTTCATGTGAGGGTCATATCCAAACATACAAAAATTGACACATTGCTTGACAGTGGGTCACAAGAAAACTTAATCTCTGAAGATTTGGTCAAGAAAATTAATCTTGAGACCATTCCACATCCAAAACCATATCCACTTGGTTGGATTTGTAAGGATGCAAATTTACATGTTTCAAAGAAGTGCATATTGCGGTTTGCAATAATTGGACATTTTTTTAACACAGTTGAATTAGATGTGGTTCCACTTGATATTAAAGGTATTGTGTTGGGAAGTCCTTACTTGTATGATAGGAAAGAGATCTTCCATCTCCATGAGAACAAATACCATTTATTCAAAGATGGCAAGGAGTACATTGTTTGAGCACATCGCAAGAAGACAAATATTGCAATGGTAAATGTTGGACAGGTAAAAAGGTTGGTGAAGTCAAGTAAGAATTTTGTTCTTCTATTGATTAAGCCTAAAATTGATGTTAATCATGAATCATTTAAGGATTGTGATCCTAAGTTGAAATAATATTTATATGATGTAGTTGATGCATATCATGAGATGTTTCAGGAGCCAACAGGATTGCCTCCAAAAAGGGAGATTCAACATGAGATTCAGTTGCAGCAAGATTGTCCTCTTCCAAACATTGGCATGTATCACATGTCGATAATGGAGAATGCTGAAATAAATAGGCAAATCAAGGACATGTTGGAAAAGGGACTCATAAGGCCAAGCACTTCACCATGTAGTTCACCCATAGTCTTGATTCCGAAGAAAGATGGGACTTGGTGAATGTGTGTAGACTTCAAAGCTTTGAAAAAGATAACGGTAAAGAATTGATACCCACTCCCAATGATAGATGATTTGCTTGATCAACTAAAAGAAGAATTTTTTTTCACTAAGTTATATTTACGAAGTGGATATCATCAAGTAAAAATTGGAGAAAGTGATATGTGGAAGGCTGCATTCAAAACCAAATAAGGACTCTTTGAGTGGTTGGTTATGTCATTTGGTTTGTGTAATGCACCAGAAAATTTCATGCATGTTATGGATAATTTTTTGCGTCCATTTATTCATGAATTTGTGATTATGTATTTAGAAG
Organism: Pinus albicaulis; assembly: GCA_034641835.2. Lineage (NCBI taxonomy): Eukaryota > Viridiplantae > Streptophyta > Pinopsida > Pinales > Pinaceae > Pinus > Pinus albicaulis. The sequence goes on along the minus strand of CM076583.1, from coordinate 29,732,830 downwards.
ATATACTAATTTTCAGCAAAACAAGAGAAGAACATGTCTTGCATGTGAAAATGGTGCTTGATGTTTTGAAGAAAGAGAAATTATTTCTTAATATGTCAAAGTGTGAGTTCGGAAAGAATTCTTTGGTTTATTTGGGGCACATTATAGGAGGAGGCAAGTTAAGAATTGATACTTCTAAAGTGGAAGCCATTTTGAATTGGCCCACTCCCAAAACAATAACCGAGGTAAGAAGTTTCTTAGGCGTAGCTGAGTATTGGAGAAAGTTTATTGCTAACTTTTCTGCCTTAGAAGCTCCTATGCATGCAGTGACAAGTGTGAAGAAAGGCTTCCAATGGAGAGGAAAATAGTAGCAAGATTTTGAAGCTTTAAAAGACAAGATCAGTTCTACTCCAGTTCTTGCATTACAGAATTTGATACAACCATTCGAGATACAAAGCGATGCTAGTGATTATGCCATGGGCGCAGTACTTTTGCATTATGGTAAGCCTATCGCTTTTCATTATGAAACATTCAATGGTGATGTAACCAATTATCCTACATATGAAAAAGAGTTGTATGCATTGGTACAAAGTGTCAAGAAGTGGAAACACTACTTGATGGGTAAAGAGACGATCATACATACTGATCACCAACCATTACAGTGCTTGTAGTCACAAACAAAATTGCAGCAATCATGACATTTTAGGTGGATGGGATTTATTCAACAGTTTCACTTGGTTAAAAGGTACAAGAAAGTTATTTTCAATAAAGTTGTTAATATGATTTCAAGGCTTTACTTAAAAATGAATCTATTGTACATGAGAGTTACATAGAACAATATGCACATGATGTTGATTCTCAAGATGTGTATGCTAGTTTGAGTGAAGGGAATCAAGTTGAGGAAAATGATTATCACATGCATAACAATTTGTTGTTTCATTTGGGCAAGTTTTGTATACCACAAGGAGAGAGGCTTAGTGTCATGAGAGAGGCTCATTTGTCTCTTATTTCTAGACACTTTGTAGTAAGTAAAATAGTGGCGCATTTATAGAGGTATTGCTATTGGCCTCGCATGATAGATAGTGTGTCACGTTTTATAAGAGGTTTTTCTATGTGTGCCACAAGAAAGCCTAGCAATAGGAAGCTTGGGTTGTACATGCCACTACTGGTACCATCAAGGCCATGGGAGATTGTCTCCATGGACTTTGTTGAAGGTCTACCTATGTCAAGAAAAAAACATGATTATCTTTATGTAGTTGTGGATAGATTCAGTAAAATGTGTATACTTATGCCATGTAAGAAAACCATAATTGTTAAACAAAATGTTGAACTTTATTTTCAACAAGTATGGGTTCATTATGGATTTCCAACTTCTATTTTTAGTGACAGGGATTCTAGGTTCATTGGGAAGTTTTGGTCCAATATTTGGAAGATGATGGACACAAAGTTGAAAAAGAATATTGCTTTTCATCTACAAACTGATGGCCAAACTGAGGTGGTGAAAAAAACGGTAGTTCATCTGTTGAGAGGATATTGCAGCAAACATCCCAAGTGTTGGGATGAACAACTGCATTACATTCAACACACTTACAACTGGGCAAAGTAATCCTCTACAAATACTTTACCTTTTGAAGCATGCTTTGGGTATTTGCTGAAATCGCCATTAGACTTCATATTTGAGAAGTATGTTGCAATTGATGGGCATAGTGATATTTACAAGGCTCGAAATTTCATTGAGAAAATTCAGATTATTCATCAACAAGTTCAAGAACAACTTGAGAAGCATGAAAAACATAGAGTTGATCACAAGTTTCAAGAAGGAGATGAGGTATGGTTTCACGTAAGAAAAGAAAGGATGCAAGGAGAAGGTAAAAAGCTCAAGCCCATTAACTATGGTTCATTCAAGATCATCAATAAAGTTGGTAAAAATGTATTTCAACTTGAATTGCCTTCATATATGCAAATTTATTTAGTTGTTAATGTTGAAAATTTATGTTTGTATGAGCCACCTCTGATAGATGATCAAGGGAGTGATGTTCAGTTTCCTTCTATTGAATATTTCTCACCAGAATTTCTGGATGAGCTCAAGTAGGATACCATCCTTGATAGGAGGACAAGAGCATATAAGAGGGGAAGTTTCGACTACCTTCGAGTTGGGCTCAAAGGAAGTAAGCTAAGCAAGGAAAATTGGATGGAAGCTGAAAAGGTGAGGGAGTTGTACCCTCATCTACTGAACAAGTAATAAAAGTCTTTTTGGGTCCAAAAGCTTCCCAATGGGGAGGTATGATCAGGAGATCATGAATTTTTCTCAGAATAGAAAGTGTTTGAAACTGTACTGAACCTAAGTGACGGTGTTGGGCCAGAATTTTAATCTACAGATAAAATATGCTTCTGTAGACCGGTGTCTGGTCTAGAACAACAGGTGAAAGACTGCACTACCATTTTTCCTAACTCAGAACAGATACACAGAGAGGATTGGATGCTTACTTGTTTCAGTCACTTCCAAATGACTTCTTTCTATCGCTTCCACTACAACCTCAACTTCAAGTAGTTTCAAATAGTTGAATGCTTCCTGCAAGAAAGAGCACTGAAACAAAAGAATATACAAAAATATAGATATCTATTCAATTTAATTAGCCAAATCAATTAAGCATAAACTACATTCATCAACTAAGATTCTACAACATGGAAAATCAAAGTAAACATGGATGCATGTAGGGAAAAACAAGAAGTACTCTTTATTGATGATAGAAGGAGAGGCTCCAACCTAGTGACTGATTCATCGTGACCTTCCAGTAGAGTTCCCTAGTCTCATCACAGCATAAGTCTCTCCACCAGCAGGTCCACAAATCAAACTCTCTATTGAAAGCTATCCAACATTTCTCTACTCAAATTCTTCCTCCTTGAACACTTAGCTTTGTGTTCAATTTATAGATGAACTGTAGGTTGTTTTGCAATAAATTGCATTCCAAAAATAGGCAAGAAATGTTTCCATTCATGTAGATGTCAAATGGACACTTGGATCTGAAGCTTGACACATGTGAACCCTTCTAGAAGACACTGGCCAAGTGCAGATTCCAAAACAATGAGAATTTCGCTCCCAATGTGACCAACGCACCTTTGAATGTCGGGAATTTCTTTGCATAGCAACCTTGAATGGGGATACCTACATATGCAACGCACTTAGGCCCCTTACAGCCTGCGTTGGTGAGCTCCCACATGTTTAATAATAAGCTTCAAACTATGGAAAAGCCTTGCTTTGATGAAAATATTGTTTGATTCATGAATGTTTCTTGTCTTAGGGCATATAGCAACTAAGATGATATGGAATGATAGACCCTTCGATCATCGGTCTTGGAGATGATGCCCAGTTAACCAGGTCATTGGGAATGGTGCCCAAATTTACCTATAACAATTTCCCCCTAAAGCATGAGATCCAAATAATAAGAACATTTGATTGAGATGCTTTACATTGTGATTAAACTGGAAACAAAGCGAAACGATCACCTGCATCAATCTTACAATACATTACATCATGATAAATCCTCTATTGATCATAATTGCTGAGGGCAGGCATTCCCATAGTCAGAAAATAAAACAATCTAATAACATGTACATAATTCAGAAAGTCGTCTATATTGGAATTTTTCCCAGATGCAGACATCGCCTACAGATATAGGCCCATGTTTGGATAAAAAAAATTATGTAAGGTCACCGTATAGATGACGTGTACAACAATCTTGAAATCACAACCCGGATGGCTGAAATTAGATCCAGGGTCTTCTTATCTCATTCACTCGATCATTTGAGCACAAGTCTAGCCATGCGAATATATGATTTGTTGTCGAACATGGAAAGACATCGTTTGATTACCAGCCAATAATGAAAGCTATTAACAAATGCGAGAGAACCACCATTAATGAAAATGGCCCTCAACTTACTACAATACATTTCGTAAGGCGTGAATAGATGATTTGATGTCGAACGCCAAACAAAATATTTCAGTCAAAAGTCTGGAAGAGAGGATCTTGTCAATGCTGTAACAAGCCTCATGGTACTGGAATCTGATGTTTCTAAGTGAACTTCCTGGATATTGATTTATAGTCGACAGGAAGTCACCTTATTGAAAAACTGGAGTTACTGATTTTGGAGACAAGGGTATGACTTGATATAGAAATTGTTGGGGATGACGGTCATGAAAATGAAGGTTTATGAGTATTGCAGATGGATGAGTTCTAGATCACTGGATGACTTCTCTTGAACATATCGGCGACATTGTGATGAGTTGGAAACATTGACCCAAAACCGAAGTGAAGGTATGATGAACCATAGGTGTGAATGAACCGTCAAGATGATTACCCAACCCAAACAGTCACGGACATGGAGTGAAAGAAGTGTCATGTTCAAGAGCGACTTGCTACCAAAAAGAAACTTTGCTTGATTTTCCCAAATTTTCCCTGGTCATTTGTTGACCAATACCTCTTTATTTTTTAACAAGCTTGAGGAGGATAACATTTTCTTGATCTATAATTCAAACCTTCGGGTGAATAAAGAATGAAGTATCTCTATTTAATAATTTAACGAGTCTAGCAATGAATGAAACTTGATTCTTGCCATGATTGACAAGCCCATCACTATTTTATGTTTTAACGAGCTTAATGACAGTGACATCCCGGTCCTTTTTCATGTTTAGAGAGTCTGAAAAAGAGGACGAAAGAGGACTCCAAAAGTACTTTTTCATAAATTTGTCTCTCAGATACAAAAAGTGTAAAATAATATTTGAAAGAACTTCTTTGGTCATGTTTAACCAAGGTATTCCTTTTTCATAAATAATCCATCTCAGTCCGGAAAAGGGTTAAACTTATACTGATTAGATATCAATTAATTTACTTTAACGAGCTCGAAATGACAAGTGCTCAGCAATATTTTCACATTATCGGAGTCTGAAAAGAGCTAAAAGAAGACTCCATGGGTTCATTTTTCATTGTTATCGAAGCTCAAAAAGGAGATAAAAGTGCGCTTCAAATCCTTTTTCATTTTTATCAAAGCTCGAAAAATAAGGAGAAAAAGTATGCTTTGTGGTCAAGTCCTTCTTTGAAATAAATCTACATAACTAATATGTTCGTCAATTGTATTTCCTATTCAGAATAAACAACAAATGGATTAAAAATACCTGTTTCACGATAAAAAACATAATAAAACCATAGTCATAGCAATAAATTTAACTTGCAAGTAGTTAAATGACTATATAAAGCAGTTTCACTATTCATTTTTACCATTCCATAGTTACCATTTTCATTTTGGAGCTCTAAACCTAATTTTTCCCCCGAACTTCAGTCGTTGTTTGCGGTCATTTCTGTGGATGAATTTCATCGCTGTCTGATCCAGGACAGTAGAAAAAACCTCCACTTTCTTTCAGCAATCATTTTATTTCCATTCTTTACAAATTTTTAGGGTTTTGAGGCCCCTAGGGTAATTTTTTCCCAAAATGAGGGCAACGCACCCTTGTACATCGAAACCTGCATTGCATAGCAGGTACATTGAAGGGTACCTACATATGCAACAAATTGTCTCAACCTAGGGAGTGCATTGGGCACTGTTCAAGTTTACGAATTTCAAGATGTGCTCAAAATTTGCCTAGTTTTCTATAATGAAAGGTATCTAATGGATCTTGTGGTTTATTTTCAGGTTTCCATTGGATAATAATGATGATTACATGGAGAGAAATAGAACATGAAGAAAAAGATATGATTTCCTTGAATGATCCGGGTACTGTAAGAGCTTTAAGGGATTGTGGGCTGCTTAAGTACTTTAAATTGTCGGGAATGAGGCAACAGATAGAACTCGTAGAGTTCCTTGTTCAGCATGGGATCCAGCAATAGAGGAATTTCACATAAAAAATCAAGTTTTGTCCATAGCATTTGAGGATGTGTATTTTCTCACAGGTTTGCCCATTTCACTCACAGGGATCTACCGTTGGAGGAGAAACAGTGAGGGATTATGTTATGCAATATTGCTATCCGGGGTCAGAACCTAGAAACTATGGAAAAATAAACATCCATGATATCAGGGATTTTCCTCTGAGAACCATCCTATTCACGGTTGCTAAACTACCCGGCACCGTTACACTCCTTGTGGAAAATAGATCATATATGCAGTATGCGTTGGAATGCTTAGAGCCAAGAGTTTTCAACTGGTCTGAAGCTGTTCTATCTCAGATAAAGGAACAACTGAATAAAGCAAAGGGAGGAAGGAAGAAAATTTTTAGTTATGGTTCTATCCTTATCTCCTTCGCTTTGGAATGGATTCCACTGATGCAGCGACAACATGTAACTTTGGATATATCTAGTCCAGAAATCCTCGAATGCAGAGATGGGTAGAACTCATGGATCGAAATTCAGGCCAATCGAATGTTGTGTTCTCGACTGCATTCTTCGCCTGGTTTAGGCGATAGATCATCGCCATCAATGAGTATGCAAATGCAGGCATCGACTTCCGAGGATATCCAGATCTAGTTTTACCAAAAGGCACTCAGTGGGGTGCAATAGGTAAGATTAATTTGACCATGTTTTTTTATTTTTATAAGGTTTATACAAATTGTTTTTGTGTTTTTATTTCTTTCCAAGAATAAACAAAATGTTTTAATGTGATGCAGATATCGGTCGTGTTCAACCAGTAGAGGAACCAGAGCGCGAAGCAGATGCACTAGCAGAGAGGGCTATCGAGAGAGCAGTCCTTCAGGGCCTTGATATGGTTGAGACTCTTGCTGAGCTCCAGCAGCACATAGAGGGGTTGACCTTCGGGATTCCATATTTCTAGATCAAAGAGCTTCCCATGCGACCGCAGCGACACACAATTGGGGTTCCTAACCATTGGATGCGGTTGCTCCGTAGGATTGCTAGATCTATAGCGTGCTATCATGAGCACCACTAGTTTACTTATGAATTTTTGCATACATTTTGAGGTCAGATGACCAACGTGTCTTGGGCACAAATTTTGTAAAAAACCTATAACTATCTATCTATATGTTTTCAGAGTTTTTCCTATGTTTAATATGCAATCCTATTCAATGATGTGAATGTTTTATTTACCTATGTCGCAAATGTCTATCTAAAACTTGATTAACTAATGAATCAGTTAAAGTGTTCAGATTTCTGGAAATTTGTTGATATTGAATGAAATCAAAATGTCTCTCCAAAAGTCAAACTCTTAGGAACAATCTAAGAAGTGTTGGATTTCTAACAGTATAAACAGTAGTAAGTTGTAATACCACAAGTTGTGATTCTAACCTGATGATTATGCGGTTAATACAAAATGAAATGGAATCAGAGAGAATTTTTATCAACGCGCTATACTCAGCGATATTGTTCATTGATCTACCAATACAAATCCCTTGAAAACTCACTAACTCGTCGTTCGGAGCAAAAATGGCCCACGCTGCAAAGGATAGATTCTACGTACTACGACTAGCACCATCAGCATATCCAACAAATAGTTTCGAAGATTCAGACATCTGCCATAAAATGTAAAGTGGATTACTAACATCAAGAAAACTCTAAAAAAAAATTAAGACAGTGAATGCAAATCAACAACATATAAACAATATAATACAAAAAATTACTACGCTCATGATTACGCATAGTAATGTTTAAGATACAACCCATTTCTAGGTTGTGCCAATGGAATCCCTTCATAATCAACTAACTCGTAGGCACCTTTAGCAAGAACTCTTTTGACAATGTAGGGGCCATGCCATAACGGCTCGAATTTCCCTGTACCTAATTTATCAGCTTCCTGGTCATAAAGAAGGACCAAGTCACCCTCTGAATAGATGCGAGGCTAGACATTTTTGTCGTATTGCGCCTTTATACGTCTCTTATGCGCTTCGTTGGCCAATTGGGCTTCACAACATGTTTCATCTAGAAGGATGAGGTTAAGGAGACACACTTCTTCTTCAGAGGTGTTAGGTAACAAGTCTATCGTGAGTTTTAACGACGATATTTCACATTGGATTGGTAAGATAGCTTCCAGACCATACACCAATTGAAAAGGAGTAAATCCGATAGCGTTTCTCACCGAGGTTCGATACGCCCACAAGGCGGAGTACAGGATCAAGTGCCAGTTCCTTTTACTAACTCCTATCATTCGCTGAAGCATTCGTTTAAGAATTTTGTTAATAGCCTCAATTTATCCATTCAATTGTGGATAATAAGGAGTAGAATTATCATGCAACAATCCTAACTTGGCTGTCAATTCAAACATCATATGGTTGTGAAAATGCTGCCAATGATCTGTAACTATAGCTTGTGGGACCCCAAACCATGCAATAACATGGTTGAAGAAAAACAATGTAGTTGTTTGTCCTATGTTCTTGAATGTAGGCATCGCTTCAGCCCATTTGGTAAAATAGTCGACTACGACAATAATATAACCATGCCCCCCAAACGAAGGAGGGTTACAGGTCATGAAATCGATACCCCATTTCGTAAATGGTCTAGCAAAGACAACAGGATGCATTGGCGCTGGCGGTTTGCGGATTTTATGCTCATAAGTCTAACATGCATGACAACCCATTTAACGAGGATACGTTGGAAATGCGAGAGGGAGTGAATTGATCGCCCCTGCTCAATTATAACATTGAATTAATCTTCAATTATTATCAGTGTTTGTACAATTATAGCAACAAACAAGAGGAACACAAATGCACACAGTTTTTAAGGTGGAAACCCACTCCGGGACAAAAACCACCTAATTCTTTTCTAATAATTCTTTTCAACTCCAATTGAAAATAAAGCTCCAACTTCCTAGAATCTAGAAAAGCATTCTTCTCCAGCTCCCACTGGATGGATGCTCCAATGCCCGAGATTCTTCAGTAGTCAACTAAACGGATGCCTCAACACCCAATGAGCTACAACTCACCCTAGCACCACCCTACCACCCTATAGAAGAATAAAAGAAGAATGGACTCCCGTACCAGGGAAAATGGTCCACTTTACAATGATATAGAATGATGTAGAAGAAGAAGATATACTAGACCATAACCCCAACTTTGACACAACGACCTAATGATGATCCTATACCTCCCAATACTGCCTCCTCAACCCTTGGCAGATAGACACTAGTACAATTTGTACAATAATGCATTTACAATGACTAAGTACAATGATACCTTTACAATGATTGTATGCAATGCTGCCCATTTGAAGACTCATATGATGAACTTCTTGCTACTTTTATGCACCTTGGTTGCTTCTCTTGTCATGCTACCCTCTGCTGCACCTTTCTTTGCCTTTCTGCTGTAGAAATTCTGGTCCTTTGCAACCCTTGACAACACATGATCTAGCTTTTTCTTGCCTTCTAGAAGCTTGATATTGAATCTGATGTATCTCTTTCATTTAAGATCCTCAATATCTGATTTTCGATCCTGTATTATTCCTCTGAGTCATCTTTCAAATTCCATAGGTCTGACCCAATCTGGATTCTTGAAGAGAGAGTTATACCCAATCTCTCACAATTCCCTAATTATGGATTGTTTCAGAAGAGCGCACTTGTACGGCATGCCACATCTCACTGTTTCTTCATTTGTTTCTGAAATTGATAGAGAGAAATTTAAAGATGGTGCACTATCTGCCAATTTTTACAGAATTCTAATCCAATACTCATAACGAGATTTATGACAATTTTACCAAGGTCACTTCTTTCAAATGAAATTCAGGAGCCTGCAAAAACCCTTACTTCCACAGATCATATCTCCAAAAATATTGTGTAACTTGATCTAAAAATTTTACTGCAACTTCCTCAGGATTTCTGCTTCACCTCATAAAAATTTCAGCTTCTAAGCCTTCATAGAAAACACTTTAGAGAAAAAATTCCACGATGACCTGTTTCAGATGGCTGAATCCCTTGCCTAAGGAGGAAATGAAGATCACAATATATATCAATGCTTAAGTTGAGAGGGGCTTCAACAAGTGAACGTGGGAGGGATTTTAGGAGCATAAAAAATATTAATTATGACTTTTCAATGACCCATGCCCCAACCCCATGGGGTTTTAGCCCACTAATTGGGGTACAAACTTCAAACATGAATATCTCTCAAAATGTGAAGAATTACATGGCGTGCCATATATCAACGGAAACATCTCGAAAAGTAGAAACCATCAAAATCATTATTGACCTAGAATATATTAATTTGGTAGGTAAAACTCCCATTAAATTTTTGGTTAGCCCTTGGTGCTGCGTGGGTTGACATCAATGACAACCGTTGATAAACAGATACAATCTCGAAAAATAGTTGTCCAAAAGTAACCGGCGCAGAGTATATTATGTGTGGTAGCATAACCAGATAAATTTCCACCACAATCCCTAGCATGACAATAATTTAACACTTTTTTGGCCTCCTCATGAGTGAGGCACCTCCTTAAAATGCTATAGACACCACGATGATAAAGTGTATTGCCGACGATCAGATAATCTTTTTCTTGGTATCGAATATGTCACTGATCAGAGCAAGAGGTATTAGGTCGAAAAGTTTGGGTTTGGAGATAAATGATGAAATCCCCATACCAAGGATCAAATGATCCGATCAGAAATAGAGACTCTTCTAGAATAGATGGTTCCGACGTAGTTGTAGTACTATAACAGGGAAGGTCACAAACACGTCACAAAGAAGCTCAGCCAAAACTAAAGATTTATTTGAATTGGATTTGATGAATTCCAAATCAAATTCCTACAAAATAACGATCCATTTTGAATATTTTCCCCCCAGCAATTGACGTGATAATATGTAAGTCATGGGCTTGCAATCTGAAACTATTGTTGTTTTTCGAAGTAGGATATAATGGTGAAATATTTGGACAGCTTGAACAGATGCCAAGGCAAGATTTTCCACGTACGAGTACTTAACTTCCGTATCATTGAGATTACGACTCAAATAATAGATCAGATGTTCAATTCCATCTTCTACTTGGACCAAAACCATAGCGATGGTATTTTTAGCTGCGGCGATATATAGGAAATAATCATTTTGATAATTTGGAGGATACATTAATGACTCTCGGACAAGATGGTCCTTGACGGCATCAAAAGAAGCTTGCGCAACTTTGTCCCAATGGAAGGGAACCCCCTTTTTCAATAATCAAGTAAATCCTTTAGCCATTTCAGCGTAGTTTGGAATCAACCTTCTCAGGAAGTTAGCCTTTCCTTGAAGTTTCTATATCTGAAGTAAGTTTGATGGTGCAGGCAAATCAAGAATGGCCTGTACCTTCTGAGGGTCTATTCAAGTTCCTTCTTTTGAGACTACGAATCCGAGAAATCAATCAGAACCAACACAAAACACACATTTGTGTGGATTGAAGCATATCTTGTAGTGTTGGCATCGTAATAAAATGGCTCTCAAATGCATCGGGTGATCAGTCCGTTTTCGTGAATGCGCTGGTAAATCATCTAGATATGGTTGAACAATGTTCTTGATGTCGTTGAAAGCATAATCCATTTCTCTCTGAAAAGTTTCCCAGCGTTCTTTAAACCAAAAAGGAGTTTCTGATATGTGAATGTGCCCCAAGGACAGATCAATGTTGTCTTATGTTGGTCATCTGGGCGGATATTGATTTGATTGTAGCCGGAAAATCCATCCATAAAAGAAAATATTTCACATCCAGCACAATCGTCAATAATCTGGTCGATAAAGGGTGTAGGATAGTTGTCTTTTGGACAAGCCTGATTAACATCCCGATAATCAACGCACACTCTAATGGTTCCTTGTTATTGCATAATAGGAACGATATTGGAAACCCGCTCAGTTAGCGGAACAGGGTAAATGAAACCAGCACGCAAAAGCTTTTCAACTTCTACTTTGATGGCAGCGGCTTTCTTCGGATGAACAGGATGAAGCCATTGACACACTGGTTTGACATCAGGATACATATTAATAGTGTGTTCAACTATACTAGTATCTATGCCTGGCATTTCCTCGTAAGACCAAGTGAATACATCATGAAACTCATGAAAAAAGAGAGCGATAGGAATCAAGTTCTGATGGAGAACAAGATACACCGACATGAATATTTTCTACAATGCCAGGTTTAGTCGAGATATCGATAGAAATCATTTCTTCAATATTTGATAAATTTCGCTCAGATTCAATTGTATTAATCAGAAAAGAATTCAAAAAGAAATTTTGAATGGATGGGTGATATAGTTCACTAAGATTATTTTCTTCATAATCTGGAAGATGGGAACGATGATGATAATCTTCCCATGGTTCTCCTTCTGCCATAATAGCTTCCAAAATATTTTCATCAATCAAAAATTTTGAGGAAAATGGATCAGATGGAGTACCAAAATCTAATGAACGATCAACCCAAACACTCTGCGATGCTAATTTCAGATTTTCCTCCCAAGCCAAATAGATTGACTGATATTGAAGCTCAATAGGGCTGAGCGGTAAAACATCATCCAACATAGAAATATCAGAAACACCCGTACTCTTCCTTAAGCCAGATGGAGTGAAAGAGATCATGTAGCAGGTCTCTATGCTTGCAATTTTTGTCGATGTCACAGGCAACGGTAATGCAAACGTTCCCATAAGGGTGGAATCCTTTAAGAATCCTACGCAAATGTTCTGGATTTATAGTTGGGGTAGTGAACATATGAAATGCTTCCAGTTACTTGCGAAGCGGAGGCAAAAAAGGATAATTGATTAATGACTGTAATAGTACCTTTATGAGGAAAGGAAACCATTCTAAAATATGTTGAAACAATTGCAGTCATCGCATATACCCATGGTCTTCCGAGTAAAATATTATAATCAAGGGGTCTGTCAACAACCTCAACATTAATACTTATTGTTTTGCCCCGTAATTCAACTTGCGGGTTATTAATAATACCACAAGGTTTATATGTTCTTCCATCAAAAGCCTTCAACATCGTTGATGATTGTGATAATCGCGGCAAGCCAAGTGACTTCCAACAGTTTAGAGACATAATGCATGTACATGCTCCCTCATCAATAATAGTACGATGAAAAATGTGATTGAAAACATTCACTTGGATGGAGAATGCCAATTCTTCTAGTAGTTGCTGCGCATAGCCCGTATGATTAAAGACGACAAGATTAGAATCAGTCGGATCAATTCCACCAATGGCCGACAATAAAGCCTGTTTCTGGGAGGGAAAATTTTGTAATACCTCAAGAGCAGACATAGATGAAGGGGATTGAGCCAAATCTTCAACTATATTATAATTTTGTGCAGCTCTTGCTCAAGGATTATATTTCGATTTATGAATTACTCCCTTCAGTGGCTTAATCATCAATTCAGGAATAATAGAAGGTGGTACTGATTCAATAGATGGATTCATTGTCGAGGTAGTGGGTTGATCAGTCGGACTACCATTGTCTTTATTCCGCTTCGACACCAAAATATCTTGTGAAGGTTTTGTACTGGATAACATTAACACTTGGGAACTAGGAGCTGGATCCGTAGCAACCAAATTTGCGTCTGGATTTGGAAATGGGTCTGTCAACACAGCTGATGCATTTGAAGTCTTGATGATTTTTGAGGCTTCAACATGGTGAGGGCATCCCTAACAAAGTGTTCCTCATTACAGATTATGCATGGATAGCAAGGTTTTCATGGTCCTAACGGTTGATCAGATGATCGTTCCTGTGGGTTAGAAGTTTTCTTTTTCTTTGATTTCCCCTTTTTCTTACTTCCTAGTTTCTTATCACTTTTTCCTTTGTCAAACGAGATGACGTTTACTTCGGAAGTAGGAGCAGGATCACATGTAGTAGTGTTGTGTGTATTTACAGTGCCTATCAAGCCATCTCTGGCATGAGAGTCCTTTATTTGAGGAGGAACATGGAAATTAGATCGCGGCACATTTGGTATTTTCTCATAGAGCATTCCAGACTGAGTATAAATCAAGTCTAAATATTGGGCACAAGCGATAACTTGCTCTTCTGTGACGACGCCACCTTTAGCCACATCCTCTATTATAGATGGTAACAAGGATTTGATGAACCTTTCAGCAAGCAGATGATCAGGAAAAAATGTCTTAACCATTCTTTGACGATGACGCCACTCATGAATATGATCTGAAATGTGAGTGGAAATGCTTTGTTTGAAGTTGGTCAAGAGTTCCGTTCCAGTTTTGTATCTGATTGGTAACTGGAAATGGGTCAAAAATACAGTAGCCAAAGTAGTGAAATTGTCGAATGAAGCTCTAGGTAATTCAATGTACCATTTAGTTGTCGGACCTGTGAGCGTTCTCTGAAAAAGACGTAATCGAACAGAATCATCATTTAGGGAATTAGCATAAATGATAAGTCATAACATGAGTTGATGGGTCTTCTCTAGGGTTTCCATTGAATTTAGGAATGTTGGAGGTTAATTTATGTGGTATCACCGGCCACCAAGGAGCATAATTAATAGGATCATTAGTTAACGGGTTTAAATCTGGTAATTCCAAAGTTGCAAAAAAAGGCAATTGTATATTAAGGTCAGGTTGAGCATAGCCAGGATAAGGTGGAATTGCTTGGGCAACAGGTCTTTGAGTACCGGCATATGGGATTTGTTACTGGTAACCCAAATAGGGGTTGTTTTTCATGGAAAACGCTTGAGAGTGTTGTTGACCAAAACCTGGATATGTTACTTGTTGAAATGAAGTTTGTGGGATTTGCACCTGTGGCTTCCAAGGGGTCTCTCCACCAAGATTATAACCCAAATTTGTATAAGTTGGATTCAGTTGATATGTATAACCATATTGTGTTTGTGACACCCCATAAAATGGTGGACCAGCTTGTGAATAAATGATCCCTGATACAGGTTGTTGTAAATTAACCAAAGGATTTTGAGTTTGTAGACCCAAAATTTGATGATATTGAGTTGAAGAACTCACCTGATAAGGTTTATGAACAAGATATTGATGATGTAACAGGGGTATAGATGTATTAACAAGTGGTATTGAAGTGGGTGTAACTAGTTGAATTTGTTGATATGATTGGAAAACCGTTTGTGGTTAGATAGGCAGAGTGGGCTGCCATTGACAAACATTTAAATCAACATTAGTCTGACCAAAATGTGACTGAGTACTGTCATATTTGGTAACCAAAGGTTTCCCACCCAACATAAGGAGGATAATAAGATGGAAAATATTGTTCACCGAATGCTGGGAGTCCAATTGATAAAGGACTTGACCCTTAATGAGTGGCTTGCTCACATAATGCTGGGAGTCCAATTGATAAAGGAATTGACCCTTAATGACTGGCTTGATATTTCCTTGATGATGGATTTAATGAATCAAACCATTCAGTACTAACTATAGGACTACCATTTAAAACACCAGATGATGACATTGGCAAAGACCATGAACGTGAAGGTGTACCAGAGAAAGTGCCAGATACTTATTTGTAACCTGTTTGGACTGAAGGGCCACCGTGCAAATATGACTCCGATGATGTTGTGAACATCGACGATTTAGCGAGGATAGGAGATGATGTAATAGGAACAACAGAAACAACCGAGGATGTTGGTTTAGACATGGTAGTTTGACCAAGTGTATACCCTCGAAAATCAACGGGTGATTGAATGGAAATAGGATCAAAAAAATTAGATGGAAATGATTAAGGAAGTGATTAGTACAGGTAAAGGTCTCCCCCAAAGTGGGTTTGACTTAAAGGTGTATCAGGTTGAGGGATTTCTTCAATTGCGATTAAACCAAGAGGAAGAACTTCACCGTCAGGCCCAAAATATATTTTAGACTGTTGATTGTGTGAAATAGGAGTTTCAGTGGTTATAGAACTTTGTGGGATGACCAAGGTAGGAACAACTTCTGGCTTTTCAGATTCAGGATTCAGATATTCTGACAAAGAAGAGATAGGATCTGGATCAATATGTGTTTGAACAACGTCGGGTCCAGGAGGTATGGTCTCAGTGATTGAATGGATCATGACCACAGGTAACTGTGAAGGCTCCGTTTTGACAAAAGTAAACAAACCGGGATGTGTGGAAACAATTTGAGCTAACTCTAGATTAAAAGATGATGTTTTTCTAGAGGTATGAATTGTACTTGATTCGACAGATCGTGATCACCTTCACCTACCAGAAATAACTTCCGGTGGTAAAGGTGGTTTTAAAGATAATCTATGCGAACAACAGGGGGTAGGATTGTGTTCTTCCACGATTACTGATTTATTTTATCCAAAAACAAATAAACAAAAAGAGGGTAATGCTAGTCAAAAGGGTTTACCAGGAAATTGTGAACTGCAGAATACCTCTTGGTGAACCAAGAAGTACGGGCATGTAATCTCCCTGAATGCTGTGTTCGGTGTATCACAATTTCAAGGCAGCTGACTCAGTTCACTATGGATGGATAGCACCTAAAAGTTGTCCTCCCAAATATACCCGAAGGTACATGGATGCCCAAGTCTGTATTAGCGCTGTCTGATGCGAAACCACACAGTGAGAGCACCCCTTTATACTTGTCGTATTGTAACACTGCCCTATATACCCGAAAGTACATGGACGAGCTACGATATACTTGCGTACGTGGAGTGAGGTATCACACTCGGAATGTATCGCAGACAAGTTAACGACAACTGCTATATTTTACGACGTCGGAACACGTCTCTAGCCTAGACCTCTAAATGTTAACATTAATGTTCCAAAGCGTTGTTAAGTAAATTTAGATTTATTTTATGTTGATCTTGCCTAACAGTTTTCCTTTCAGGTTCACCACGATGATGTATACAGAATTCCTAAAATGCAAGCTAAGAATGATAAACAAACTTTCACTTTCAGCTTTGTCAATGAAAGACCTAGCTACTAAGGGAAGAGAGCAAATAATTTGAGAGAAAACAAAACAATGAACAAAAAAAATCAATGTATCTCAAACTAAATGCATATTTCCTAATGTTCCTTTTGTAAAAAACACACAATCCTACATGCAAATGCAAGTTTTTCTTTTCAGTTTCCTTAATGTTATGAATGTAGAAAAGAAACTAGGTGCACTATATTAATAATAGAAATGCTTTTTACTTTCGAGAAATGAAGAATAAAAACAACAATTTCTCTTTTGAAGGAAAAATCAGGACTTCAACAACAATTTCTCCTATCAAGGAAATGAAGATTTTACGAAAATTTCCTATTTCGAAAGCAAATGATTCTTAATGAAACCATAAAACTTACTTTGAAATCAACTTGTAAATGATAATGAAAAACATTTTTTAAAACAACATTGAACAAATTTTCAATCAAAGGTGAAGAAATATATAGAGCTACTAGTCAAATAGAGCATTAAACTTTTCAAAACAAGTCAGCAAACAAAATTGAAGCAAAGTACAAAGCAAATTCAAGGGGATTTGTTCCTTTCAGGAGCCAACACAGTCTCTAAAGGGAGACAGTGCTCTGCAACGCAAGCTGACAAGGGAGACATTGCTCTGCAAAGCATTGTGCCCTGACCAAGGGTGCGTTGAGCACAGTAAACAAAGAAAAAGCTACCTTTTGGCTCACTACCTTTGCAAATTAATGTCTAAAAAAGTCTAATCTTTATGTGAAATAGCTACTGAGTGGATTTAGAAAGCAGATTAGAGACTAAAACACCAAGATTCAAAAGAAATTCTCCCCAGTGGAGTCGCCAGTTTGTTGGGCCAGAATTGTAATCTACGGATAAACTATGCTTCCCTAGACTGGTGTCTAGTCTAGAACAATAGGTGAAAGACTGCACTACCATTTTTCCTAACTCAAAATAGATATGTAGAGAGGATTGGATGCTTACTTGTTTCAGTCGCTTCCAAATGACTCTTTTTTGTCGCTTCCACTACAGCCTCAAATTCAAGCAGTTTCAAATAGCTGAATTCTTCCTGCAAGAAAGAGCACTGAAACAGTAGAAAGTACAATAATCTAGATATCTATTCAAGTTAATTAGCCAAATCAATTAAGCATAAACTACATTCATCAACTAAGATTCTACAACATGGAAAATCAAAGTAAACATGGATGCATTTAGGGAAAAACAAGAAGTACTCTTTATTGATGATAGAAGGAGAGGTTACAACCTAGTGACTGATTCATTGTGACCTTCCAGCAGATTTCCCTAGTCTCACCACAGCATAAGTCTCTCCACCAGCAGCTCCACAAATCAAACTCTCTATTGAAAATTCTCTAGCATTTCTCTACTCAAATTCTTCCTTCTTTAACACTTAGCTTTTTGTTCAATTTATAGATGAACTGTAGGTTGTTTTGCAATAAATTTCATTCCAAAAATAAGCAAGACATTTTTCCATTCATGTAGATGTCAAATGGACACTTGGATCCGAAGCTTGACACATGTGAACCCTTCTAGAAGACACTAGCCAAGTGGAGATTCTGGAACAATGAGAATTTTTCTCCCAATGTGACCAACGCACCTTTGAATGTCGGTAAGTTCTTTGCAGAGCAGCCTTGAATGGGGCTAGCAGCATATGCAATGCACTTAGGCCCCTTAGAGCCTACGTTGGTGAGCTCCCACATGTTTAATAATAAGCTTCAAACCATGGAAAAGCCTTGCTTTGATGAAAATCTTGCTTTATTCATGAATGTTTCCTGTCTTAGGGCATACAGCAATTGAGATGATAGGGAATGATAGACCCTTCGATCATCAGTCTTGGAGATGATGCCAAGTTAACTCGTTCATTGGGAATGGTGCCCAAATTGACCTATAATAGACAGGGTAGATCTCATCGTTCTGATTCTGGCAACGTGAACGGTTTGAAAAATCGATAGCGTATGAGGGAGATATCACGTTCTGATCAATTTCCCAAACAACTAAAATTTTGTGATAGGGTTGACTCGGATGCCCAGTCAGCATGCAGGTAAGGTAAAAAAAAGGGGAACATTCTCATAATATTTTGTTTTCTCTAAGCCTATGAGGTTTTTCCACGTGGCATATTCTAGGTCGTTGATTTGGTTGTACGAGTTGTTTTGTGGTCCAATGGATGGGTGACACGTGGCCATCCCATAGGCTACCATGTGTCCCCTATGTGATTGATCAAATTTATGGTTGGGGTGAGGGGGTTCGACCCCGTGACCTCCGGCAAACCTGCATAGACTTCAACCACCTCCGCTATCACATGTTTCTTACCATATAAGCACTCTAGTTAAATTTAAAGTTTGTAACGTTGCACTATAGGGGGGGGGACCGTCGATGACCTAAATCATTATGGTCACATGTACATCAAAAAAATCCGCAACATTTATTGTAACCATGAAGACAACGTCTGACTTCATCGATAAACATTAACATTTTCTACACTAGAACATGTGAACACTGTGGGTTAGAAGCCGATGGTTACGGTCGGAGTAACTCCAGTGTAAATTTAATGCTACCCTAGTTTGCGGAGTTGTTCCACTCCAAAATAGTTATAACTGTGGGGTTTAAGGGGGTCGGCATGTGGCCACCCCCGCCCCTAACCAAAAAATTTAAACGTTATAGCTAAGAGTTCCACAGGAAGTTTAGTGTTGCCCTAAAATTGTATAGTTTGGCCACTTTTAGCAGCGGATAAGTGCAGTCTTCACATTTAGTGGAGAGTTTCTAGGGGATATTGGGAAAAATCTTAGCCATGTCAATTTTTAACCAATTTGGGTGAAACGAGAGTCTACCTAGACTAATTTGAGCATTATGGAGCCATTGGGGTAGAGAAAACAACCATTGGAGGCTTGTAAACACATGTATTTTCAATTTTGAGCATAATGAAAAGATGGACATGCAACTGGGAGTTGAACTTCCAATGGGAACACTTTCTCAGTTAGATCAATGCAAGGATTGAACCATGGGGAAGTATGAAAATTCCACCTTTCATGAAAAGGAGAACCGTGCTTTGGGGATCCTTGAGAGAGTTAACATAGATGTATGTGGACTGTTCTCGATTGCTTCAACAACAAAACGTAAGTACTATGTTATTTTTGTTGATGAATTTTCTCCTAAATGCTGGATCTTCTTCATGTAGAAGAAGGATCAAACTTTCTCAAAGTTCTATGAGTTTAAGGCATTGATGGGGAAAGAGTCGGGGAAGCAAGTGAAGGCTCTGAGGAGCGATAATGGTGGAAAATACATCTTTGACGAATTCAAGAATTTCTGCAACAAAGAAGGAATTCAAAGAGAACTCATAGTGCCTCATAACCCACAACAAAATGGGTTCGCAGAGAGGAAGAACAAAATGATCGTGGGTGAAACATGAGAGATGTTGTATGATTAGGGCCTACCAATGCATTTGTGGGTGGAAGCATGCAACACTGTGGTTTATGTGAAAAACTGTTTTCCTCATAGAGTACTTGGCATGAGTACACCTGAAGAAGCTTTCACTGGTAAGAAACCAAATGTTTCACACTTTAATATTTTTGGCTCATCTATTTATGTGCATGTGACTAAGGATGCTAGGAAGAAGCTGGAGCTGACTGCTGAAGTTGGGATATTTGTGGGGTACACAGAAACACTCCATAATTATCGTGTGTATTTTCCAAATAGTTGAATCACTATGGTGCGAAGAGATATAAAATTCGATGAGGGGAAAGCCATGTGGTTGTCGCTTGAGAGGGAGCTGGACTTGCATGTGGAGGAGGAACTGTTGGTTCCCAAAGATGAGTCTCTAGATGTGGATCAGCCACAAGCTGAGGTTCATGGAGTGGAGGAGTCCACTCAAGTAGAGCCAACCATCAAAACTAGCAGAAGGCGTACCACAGAGTCTGATAGGTTGAGACTTGATGCTGCAAAGAATGTAGGAGCCCCTACTTCACAAAATAGACAAAGACAATCTCCTAACCGATTTACTGGACACGTGGCTTGTTGGGCCGTTAATATGCCATTATTATTATCACTTTTGAACACTTATTCCACCCATTTCTACTATTCTTCATCATGTCATTTATTATAATTTATTATATAAATCCATTTTATGATTATTTATGCTTCTATGAATGAATATTATTTATTCTCCTTTATTTCTAATAAATTGATGATTATGTATGATTTTATCAATGATAGTTTTAATAAATCAGTTGTAACATTATTCACCATTTTTAGCCTCCAAGATAATTTCCAGATTGAAGATTTGATCATTAAAAGTGCCAACTCAGAAATTCGCTGGAATAAGAAGTGACGGTTTTGCGGTTGAGATTTCGAACAAATGAAGCAGAATCTGGAAAATCTGGAACATGGGTTTTGTCCAGAACAGACCCAATTAACTTTATTATAGAACGGTTTGCCCAAATTCGGCTTGTACTGAGAGAAACGCAGGGTTCTTTGAGCATGATTTTCTCATATTTGTTGTTGCGGCCGTCCTCCAAATCTCAGCTGCAAAGCCAAATTCGCCTTGTTCTTGTTGATCAAATGGTTAGAAGCAAACCAATTTTGTAATAGAAATCATGTTATACTTATCTTTATTGTAACTTCTCTCTGATCTCTCTCTATGTAAATGAAAATGGAGATCAGAGATGGAGAGGATTCGAGGATGATTTTTGGGGATTCGAATGATGGAATTGAGGATGAATTAGAGATTCAGAATTGAGGATGGCAGAGAGAATGGATAATGGATGAGAGATTGAGAGACTTCTTGTTGTAATCCACTGTAACTCTGCTTTGATATTTTAATATAAATCTAGTTGCCATTCCATCTTTGATCCTAAAGTAACCCAGCAGCATCTGCTGGCGGCTAAGGGCCCAGCCTCTGGTGGAGTACGCTGCTGCTGTGTATCATATCTTTACAATTGTTGCCGTGTGATGGTTTGATTTCCTTTTCATTTCTTTAAATTGTTTTGTTCAGTAATCTTTTGTTTATGAACATTTCGCAGAATTGCTTTGTTATATTGAAATCATAATTGGATTGCGTGAGTGATAGAATTATTAATTATAACTTGAAATGTCCTGCTGATAATTCTGATCTAATGCTGCACTATCTAATTAAGACTATGGTTCATTTAATTATTGCTCCGTTATAATTACAATGGTTGTTCAATTAAGTTACTATTCAATTATAACTACGATTGTTGTTGCTTCAATAACTGTGATTAATGTTCATGCTGATAGGTTGCGGATTCAATTACATTTATAGTTGCTGTGTCTTTTTAATGACTTAGTTTTGTTGTTCGGTTCCATTTAAGATTGTTGTTTAATTCTAGTATTTTAGCATTGCTATTCCTTTCCATTAATAAATCATTTTTGTTAGATGAATCTTTGTTGTTCATTTTTGTTGATTCATTGCAAGAGTGCTTTTAAAGAGTTTTCCTAGTTTACTTTCAATGGCAGCTTTAGTTCAATTTCGATTTCCTTTTAATTTCTTTAAAGCAGGACTCTCAACTGTAGAGAACATTGGTTATTGCTTCCTCGTTCCCAGATTGATTGTCTTGTTCTAGTTTGATTTCAATTGCATCAATCTCTAGAGGAATGAGTTATTGCTACTGTATCCTCAATTGATGGTTGTTTGAGTGAATGATTTAGTTTAGAACATTTCAGTTTCTTGCTGTTCCAATTAGATTTTGTTTCCAGCTTTCATTTACTTTTGAATTTTAAGCACTATACTGCAAAACATTACTCTTGAGTAAATAGCCGCCTCAGACTGAGTACACTCTTGAAATAAAAAGTCGTCCCTGGGTTGATAATTAATGTGAAGGTAATTAGGAGTTAAAAAGACCCTTTTTATCGAAGCTTTCACTGGTAAGAAACCAAATGTTTCACACTTTAAGATTTTTGGCTCATCTGTTTATGTGCATGTGACTAAGGATGTTAGGAAGAAGCTGGAGCTGACTGCTAAAGTTGGGATATTTGTGGGGTACACAGAAACACTCCATAATTATCGTGTGTATTTTCCAAATAGTTGAATCACTATGGTGTGAAGAGATATAAAATTCGATGAGGGGAAAGCCATGTGGTTGTCGCTTGAGAGGGAGCTGGACTTGCATGTGGAGGAGGAACTGTTGGTTCCCAAAGATGAGTCTCTAGATGTGGATCAGCCACAGGCTGAGGTTCATGGAGTGGAGGAGTCCACTCAAGCAGAGCCAACCATCAAAACTAGCAAAAGGCGTACCACAGAATCTGATAGGTTGAGACTTGATGCTGCAAAGAATGTAGGAGCCCCTACTTCACAAAATAGACAAAGACAATCTCCTAACCAATTTACTGGACACGTGGCTCTCATGAGAAAATATATTATGATTGAGCCATCTTCCTTTCAAGAAGTAGTGCAGGAGCCCACATGGGTAGATGCAATGGTGGAGGAGTATGAATCCATTGTCAAAAATAGTACTTGGGGAATAGTTCCAACGCCGGTTGATAAATTAGTGGTAGGTTCGATATGGATCTACAAGGTAAAGCAAGCAGCTGATGGGGGTGTTGAGAAATACAAGTCTAGATTTGTGGCCTGAGGCTTCTCATAGATTGAGTGGATGGATTATGAAGAAACATTTTCACCTGTCGCAATGTATTCTTCCATAAGGATCATCCTTGGTCTCTCAACGCAGATGGGCTGGCACATTCATTAGATGGATGTCAAGACTGTGTTTCTCAATGGGATTGTTGAGGAAGAGGTGTACATAGAGTAGCCTGAATGATTTGAGATCTTCAACAGCAAGTCACATCTGTGCGGACTCAAAGAGCGTTGTATGGGCTGAAGTAAGCACCCTGTGCTTGGTACACTTAGATAGACAACTATTTCACTGGATTGGGCTTCACAAAAAGTGAAGAAGATGCAAACCTTTACCAAATTGTGGTGGAGGGTAAGCTTTTAATAATTTTTCTTTATGTTGATGATTTAATATTGACTGGTGATGAACAGTTGATACACTCATGTAAGGAGGACCTTGCAAAGGAGTTTGAAATGAAGGGTATGGGCCTCCTTCATTATTTCCTTGGATTGGAAATATGGTGGCGAGATGGTGAAATTTTTGTGTCTCAAGGAAAGTATGCAAGGAAGATACTGGGTAAGTTTCACATGGAGGGCTGCAAACCCATAGATAATCCTCTTCCAGGAAACTAGAGGAAAGAGGATGTTACTTCTGGAGATGTAGTGGATGCTACTGTCTATCAACAGTTAGTGGGTTCGCTAATGTATCTAGTGAACACAAGACCAAATATTTTCTATGCGGTTAACCAACTTACTCAAGCGATGGTTAAGCCTACCAAGCTCTTTTGGAAGGTGGGAAAGCATTTCCTGAGATACCTGAGGGGCACATATGAGTATAGTTTATGGTACAGATAGACAAATGAGGTGAAGTTGCATGGCTTCAAGGATGCATATTGGGCAGGCAGCCCATCAGACATAAAGAGAACATCAGGAGGGGATCTTTAGCATTGGGTCTACAATTGTTTCTTGGTACAGAGAGAAGCATAGATCCACATCACTCAGTTCAGTGGAAGCAGAATACATGGCAGCGAGTCATGCTGCATGTGAAGCTATCTGGATGAGAAAGATATTGGTTGGTTTGTTTGGTTCTCATTTAGATCCGACAGTGATTCATTCTGATAATCAGAGTTGCATTAAAATCTCAATTAATCCTGTGTTTAATGATCTATCTAAGCATATAGATATCTGGTATCATCATCTTAGAGATTTTGTGTATAGGAAGATCATGTTGCTTCAGTACATTCCTACTAAATATCAGGATGTAGTTACTCTGACGAAGGTGCTCACCAGGAGCAAATTCAAATACCATAGAGACAGGATCGGGGTGAAGGATAATCCCTTTCTTGTTGAGAGGGAGTGTTGAGATTCAACAAGAAGTTCCTAGTGAAAATTATGCACCTACACTATGATGGAGCCTCAGGCTATTTTTAGGTGGATTTCTATTTATAGATGCATGAGAAAATTTTATTTATAGATGTATGTGCAAGTTCTATTTATAGATTGCATGTATATTTATACATGCATGTCGACTATTATTATCCCTTAATATTAGTTGGACAATAAACAATAATGTATTATCAATGAGCACTTGGAAATAGTTAATTGAAGTGGAAAATAATTTAGCTATAGGAATTTCAAGTTGAGCGGTTGGTTGGTGGGACATGCAAGTGGAATTAGTTCTGACTGAGTGATTCGAAGTTGTAACAGAGTTGGAAGTGTAGTTATGAAAGTTGTAAAGTATTTTAACTCAATTAAGTGAGTTAAACTCAGTTGTTCTAGTTGTAGTTGAAGATACACTATTGATAGATCAAGTGAATTATTTATTACTTAATTCACAATCAATGGCCTCACATGCAACTGAAGATTTACTACTATTAACTACATGCATGTCAGATCTAGTGGAGACCCAGTTGAGATGTAGGTGAAAGGGAAAATTGACTATCAGTTGTGACATTATCGGTTGCACACATGCAACCACACACACATTGGATGTGCCCATGAGGATTTCGCAGTCAAGGAAAGGGATTCCATTCATTCAAGGATAGCTATCAGCTAGGATTGCGCAGTGGAGGCAGGTTGTCTAAAGACAGTAAATTGGCTAAGGAACTTGCCAATTTTTATATGACAGTGTGTGATAGTTAGCTATTGTACTGATAGCTCTTGAAGTAGAGCTTTGTATGTAATTATTTCATGATCCATGATATAATACATAATAGAATATAGTGGGGTTTTTATTTATATGCTTTCCCCAGGTAAATTATCTGTGTTATGTGTGATTGATATTTCTTCATGATATTGTGATTGGCGATTGTGTTTCAAATTTCACAAAGATTTTGTAGAAGCGATTTTGTATTTAACAATAGCATATTATTGCTAGATCAGGAGAATCCAGGAAATACATATTTTGAATTAAATTTCTACAGATCTTGTGATGGATGCCCACAGGCGACACATCTTTATACGACAGTCACTTTGGAGGCGCCACTCCCTTCAAGGTACAAGTCAACTTTTACATTGTTGTATTTGAAGGCTAGATAGATGCATATGCCGTAGATATATGGTTTAATTTTCTAGAAGGGTATTTTTTGGTCCATGATTTCTCCAATCGATAAAATATTACCTTTTAACTCCTTAAATCCACCCCCATGTCAAAGATTGGTAGGAAACCTACTGTGAAGAGAGGGATGAGGAAGAACCCTCACTTTTTTTTCAGCCGCACCCACTTGGAATTTGTTCCAAGAGAGAATCAAGGAACAATATTACCTCATGGGGAGCTATGGGGACAAGTACATCCAATGGACCATGCTGCGGAAGCAAACTTGATTAAGATGTGCACGAGCTGACCAATTTTTTCCATACCCTGCGCATAATGTTGGGTATTAAAGATTCAAAGAAACATTTGGTGCTCAAGTAAGAAATTTTTTTTCACATATACATTCAGGAGGAAATGGGGTTCGTCGACATTACCTCACTTGGCACACATATCGATATGTTGCCAAGATCGAGCATAAATTTAAGCAAAAGAAGTGAGACTTTGGATCCGTGAATCTAGACCTTGGGAAAGGCACCTCTAAACCATAGAACAAGTGGAAAAGTTAAAGTAGGGCGACTAAGGACAACCCGCTGAAGTAACAAGCAAAGAACAACACCGCAAAGCCAAAAAAGGATATGGGGAAGTGATGTGAATTTCATAAAATCTCCACTCACAACACAAGTGAGTGTCAGGCCAAACAATCTTTGGTGGCCAAGCTGAAGGAATTTTAATCAGATGCATGTTCTGATTCTAATTTAGAACCAGAAAAGGTGAATGAAAAAGGGAAGCAGATCATTGACGCAAAACCGAATGCCACCATTGCCATGATCAAGCTCCAAAGAGAGGAGCCCGATAATATAGAGGAAGGGGAGCACCTCTTCCGTTCCAATATGTAGATGAAGGGCTCTCCACTGCAATTCATTGTCGATAGCAGCCAAAATAACCTCATTTAAGAAAGGGTCGTGAATCAGCTTAGTATACCGACCACAGCACACCCGCAATCGTATATCATCAAGTGGCTTCACCAAGGAAGGTATTTCCACATCAGTCAGCAGTGTCACCTTCCCCATAAAATCAATCCGTTTATGGATGAGGTACTGTTTGATGTTTCTCCTCTTGAAGTTTCTAATATATTATTAGGCCAACCATACTTATGGAAGTGACATGTTGTATATGAGTCTAGGCCTCTCTCTATTATTATTACTTTGGGAAATAAGTTGTAGATGATACCAGAGGTAGTACTACCTTCCAAAGAAATGTAGTATGATTATTTCCCAAACCAAGAAATTTGTTTTCATTACAATTATCGCATAGGGCAAGAAGAATATTGTGGCCACAGCCTCCAAACAAGGCTCCCCCGCGTACCAACAACAGATGGAAAAATTCATGGAGGAATACAAGGATACTTTCTCCTCACTAATAGGGGTTCCTCTACAGTGTCATTTCAAGGACTCCATTGATCCAATCCCAAGAGTGTCACTGCCTAATGGGATGATCTATCGATGCTCTGTTCTAGAGAATGAAGAAATCAAGAGGAAGATCTAAGAGCTCTTGTAGAAAGGGAAAATCAGGCCAAGCTCCTCACCCTGTGGGAGCCCGACCATGTTGGTACTGAAGAAGGATGACACCTAGATACTCTATATTGACTGTCGGGCGTTGAACAAGATTAGTGTCCAGAAATCCTGTGAATCGATGACCTCCTAGACTAGCTCAGGGGGGCCAAATATTTCATAATTTTTTTTTTGAAGTCTGTCTATCACCATGTACCAATTGAACCCTATAATGTATGGAAGACTACCTTCAAGTCTAAGGAGGGCCTCTTCGAATGGTTGTTCATGCCTTTTGGGTTGATAAATGCCCCTGTAACCTTCATGAGGTTGATGGAGGAAATATTTCAACCTTTTACCAACTCATTCATGGTGGTGTATTTGGATGGCATATTTATCTTTAGTCAGAGTTAGGAGGAACACCTCCACCACATTCGACAGGTCCTCTAAACACTACGACAACACAATTTGTGTGCCAATTTGGAAAAATGCAGTTTTGGTATGACCCAGGTTCAATACCTAGGGTACATCATTGATGAGTAAGGTGTGCATGTGGACCTAAAAAAGATACAAGCCATTCGGGATTGGCCGACCACAGCCACTCTAATAGAGCTCCACAACTTTTTGGGACTTGCCAAATGCTACTGTAGGTTTGTGTTGGGATTCTCCCATATCACTTGGACCCTGAATCAAGTCACCAAAGGAGGGGAAAATGAAAAATTATTATGTTATGAATCCCAATAGAAGGCACTTTCCAAATTGAAGCATCATCTTTGCTCTGCACCTATGCTCACATTACCAAACCTATAAAAACTATTTGAGATTGAGACAGATGCATCCAACTATGCGCCTAGTGTGGTTCTTACTCAACAGGGTCATCCAGTAGCATATCATAGTGAGACACTCTCAGACACAGTCTGGAAGTATACTACCTATGAAAAATAAATGTGTTCCATTATGGACATCTGTTGGCAGTGGAAGCACTACATTATGGGGAAGGAAACGATCATCCACACAGACCGCCGACCCCTGTAGTTCATACAGACACAAGGGAAGTTGTAGAACAATCACCATTTGAAATTTTCCACATACTTGCAAAAGTTCCATTTGAATATTAAATACAAGAAGGGAAACACCAAAAATATTGCATACTACCTCAGCCAACCACCTATCATGGCACTGACCACTATGCTCGACTCTTGTGGGCACGAGACTTCAAGATGGCTGACTCTTTACAAGGGTGATCGAGTCTTCAACAACACATACCAAACACTCCTAGGAAGAAAAACAAGTGGCAGATTATCACCTCTAGGATGCACTCTTATCCCACCTGGGACACATTTGTGTTCCTTCAAGCAAGCGAGCCAAGATGATTTTGGAGGCACACTATAGTTGACTCGCTTGACACTTTGGGGTAGAGAAGACAGTGGTTATATTGCAACATTATTTTTATTAGCCAAAACTATGACAATATTTTAGGAACTATATTAGATCCCGAACTTCCTACGCCATCGCCAAGCCAACCATCAAGAAGAAAGGCCTTTACACTCCTCTTCTTACTCCCAATCATCCTTTGGAATCCATCTCCATGGAATATATGTCTGGCCTCCCTTCTACTAAGCATGGTAATGATTGTGTATTTATGGTCATGGACAAATTCTCAAAGTGGCTATTTTGGCGGCAAGCAAGAAGAGTATCATAGCAGAGGACACTTCCAATATCTTCTTTTAACGAGTGTGTATTAGAGTAGTCTGCTCTTTCTCTAT
This sequence comes from Pinus albicaulis, assembly GCA_034641835.2. Lineage (NCBI taxonomy): Eukaryota > Viridiplantae > Streptophyta > Pinopsida > Pinales > Pinaceae > Pinus > Pinus albicaulis. The sequence goes on along the minus strand of CM076583.1, from coordinate 29,703,637 downwards.
ATTTGTTTTCTTTGCATGCCCCAATGAGGTCAGGGTATAAGGAGTTAGGGCTCGATCTGGTTGAACCCTTGCAAGATCAAAATTGAAAACCTAGATGGCCTCCCATGGCGAGAGAAAATAAATATGAGGGAGTAGGAGATCCTATCAAAATATTGCTCGAAGAAGCCCTCAAGTGATGGAGGAATGAAATGATAGAAAAATTTGCTAAGATCCTAGGGTGGATGCCCACGGGCAATGCATATTCATCTGAAAGTCACTCTGGAGGTGCCACTCCCTTCAAGGTACAAGACAACTTTGGAATTCCTGTATTTGAAGGCAAAATAGTTGAAGACATCGTAGATGGATGGTTGAATTTTCTCAAAGGTTAGTTTTCAGTCCATGAATGCTCTGATCAACAAAATATTACCTTTGTGCTCCTCAAAGTCATATCCATGTCAAATATTGATGGGAAACCTATTGTGAACAAAGGGATGAGGAAGAACCCTCACTTTTTTTCAGCCGCACCCACTTGGAATTCATTCCGAGACAACATCAAGGAACAATATTACATTGTGGGGAGCTATGAGGGCAAGTACATCCAATGGAACATGATACAGCAATAAAGGGATAAATATGTGCACGAGCTGACGAATTTATTCCATACCTTGCACAAAAATTTGGGTATTAAAGATTCGAAGAAACATTTGGTGCTCAAACACCACAACTGTTTGCACAGATACATTCAGGAGGAAATGGAGTTCCTCTACATTACCTCATTTGGCATGACATATGGATACTCCGCTAAGATCGAGCAAAAATTTAAGAAGAAGAAGCGATACTTTGGATCCATGAATACGAAGCTAGGGAAAGGCGGCCCAAAACCGTAGAACAAGGGGAAAAACCAAATCGGGATGACTTAGGACAACCCGTTGAAGAAACAAGCGAAGAAAAACACCACAAATCCAAAGAAGGACATGGGTAAGTGGTATGAATTTCATAAAAGCTCCACTCACAACACAAGTGAGTTTCGGCCCAAACAATCGCTAGTGGCTGAGCTGAAGGCATCCAAATTAGATGCATGTTATGATTTTGAGTCAGAACCACATAAGGGGAATTACAAAGGGAAGAAAATCATTGATGCAGAACCCAGTGCCACCATTTACACCACCAAGCTCTAGAGGGAGGAATCCGAGGATCGAGAGGAAAGGGAGCACCTCTTCCATTCCTAAAAAAAATAGATGTGGGTAAAGGGTTCTCTAATGCAATTCATTGTCGATAGTGGAAGCCAAAAGAACCTAATTTTAGTAGAGGTCATGAAGCAACTTGACCTACCAACCACAACATAGCCACAATCATATACCATCAAGTGGCTTCACCAAGGAATATATCTCCGCATCATCCAACAATGTCACATCCCCCACAACATCAAGCCCTTCACGGATGAGGTACTATGTGATGTTGCTCCTCTTGAATTTTCTGATGTATTGTTAGGCCAACCATACTTTTGGAAGCGACATGTTGTGTATGAGTCTAGGCCTTGTTCTGCTATTATTACTTTTGGAAATAAGTTGTACAAGATACTATAGGTAGTACCGCCTTACACCATCTCTTTCATTACTACAAATAAATGTAGTAATATTTTTTCCCAAACTAGGAAATTTGATATCATTACGATTCACCCAATGGGAAAGAAGAATATTGTGCCCACAACCTCCAAATAGAGCTCGCCTATGCGGCAGCATCGGATGCAAAAATTCATGGAGGAATACAAATACATTTTGTTGGAAATACTGAGAGGGGGGGTAAATCAGTATTCCTTTCAATTAGAGCATTAGTTAATCTGCAATTATTATCAGTTTTTGTACAATGATAACAGTAAAAAAAAGGAATAAAGATATACACAGTTTTTAAGGTGGAAACCCTCTTCAGGACAAAAACCACCTGAATGTTTTTCTAATAATTCTTTAATATTCAACTCCAATTGAAAATAAAGCTCCAACTTCCTAGAATCTAGAAAAACATTCTTTTCCAGCTCCCACTAGATGGATGCTCCAATGCTCGAGATTCTTCGATAGCCAACCGAACGGATGCCCCAACACCAAATAAGCTACAACTCACCCTAGCTGTTGAGGAGGTAAATCCCCTCTGCGGACAGAGGCGATCCCTACTAGCCCAGCAGGGGTCTAGCAACAAACAAACAATGCTATGACGCAAGCTCCTAGTTACGAATGAAAGACTTGGGATAAGAGCCTACCTGGATTCCAACGCTAGATCCGAAGAAGAGATGTCCCCGTCCTTCAGCCCTGGCAGATCACAATCCTTCCACGATCTCCGTGGATGAACACCTGCACACAGAAGAAACGAACAGATACATGCATAGGAACCAGCATACGTAACTAAACATCGGTCAAAAAAGATATTACTCGCATTAACATGATGGAAAAAGGAGTGGAACCATAATCATAGTCATCTATTAAAATGATAAACGAATAGAAGTTACAACCAAGTTCTGACGTCGCAGCTTCCTTCGAACGGGTCTCCGGTCGTCCACGTCTCGCAAAGCTCGCCAAGGAAAGGGAAAACCTCTCCAGAGTCTCGTAACAATGGTCTCCTTACTTGAATGGGCCTTAAGGGAAAGAAGGGATTCTTTACAGCACAAAGGCACTTGGGAATAGGGAGATGCAAAGCTTCAGCACTTCAAGACTATCAGCCCTTCAGCCCCCTCATCAATGGATGAAGGCTATATTTATAGAGGAGAGGATGAGGTTGGGATCCCTACAATAGTGGAAGGGAGGCCTTATCCTTTGGGAGGTTCCCCATAAGGTGGAAACAAGAGGCCAAAGGAGGAAGGCCGTGGTTATTCAGGCGAAACCACTCCTGATGACTCATGCACGAAGTTGTTGTAATCGAAACTTCGCCTCTTTTTTAAAAAACTTTCCATAAACAGAAGTGGCGCGGGTACAACACTAGGACAGAGCGCCAATTGGCGCGGGCTCAGTGTTAATTTTCCCCCATTGGCGCGAGTACATAATGGACTACCAGCGCCAATGCAAAAACATGTGTTTTTAGGGGTCTGTTCAGGAAATGATAAACAGGAGAAATGTTGTCCTCATGGAAAGGGATGCAATGATGGTATTTGCAAGGCATGACACTGCTTATTGGTCACATAATGGGTCCTCCATTGTGTGGGACGGGGAATGGTAGGGACGGTGACAAATTACTGTGTAACAGATGCCCCCTAAAGCATGAGGCCCGAGAGAGAGAGAGGGGTGAAATGCTTTACGAGAACATGTTCAATTGAAGGCCCGCCGTCGGAAAACCTGCGCAGAAAGATACAACTGATATCTCAAGTACATGATGTATAAGTGGTATGGACGCAGCCATCCGAAACAGAGTATGCTATAATCCGGATCCAGGGTATGGGCGCAGCCATCCATCTAAGATCAAATAAATAGACTCGGGTATGGACGCAGCCATCCAATCAGTGAGTCATGTACATAATGATAATAATCCACAATCGCAGCCTGGATTACAACAGACACAATCCAGGGTCTTGCGCTCCATCTCGACCCAAACAAGTACAAGTTCGAGCATGTGAATGTGTGAGCTGATGTCGAACATGCAAGAACATCGTCTGATTACCGGCCAATGATGAAAGCTGTTAACAGACGCGAGAGAAACCACCAATAATGACAATGGTCCTCAAGGTACTACAGGTACAATCTACGGCGTGTGAATAAATGAGCTGACGTCGAACACCCGCAGAATCATTCGATCGGAGGTCAATGATGTAAACCTCACGTCGAATGCGACGAACCTGCCATTGAGGCATGCAGGCTCCAAGGTACCATCAGGAGTCTCTAGACCAACTTCCTGGATAATGAGTTGAAGTCGACAGGAAGTGACCTTGATCGAAGGTGGGCCATAATGATTCCCACATCATCGACACGAGGCAGAGGAACATAATGTTTTGTTGTGAATCAGGACCATATGGGAAACAGAGGAAGGTTGATATTTGCAGAGGTCAACTTCTCTTGAACATATTGACGGCACGACAGTGGATTTGGCAGTATTTGACATCAACGAATCAGAGGTCATGGTGACGAGGCAATGAGCAGAGGAGAGGTCAAAAAGGATTATCCAAACCCACGGAGGCAAAGTGAAGAAACGAGATGAGATGTCCCCAACCCGACACGAAAGCAGACAAGTGCCATGTTCAAGAGCGACATACTGCCGACGACAACGACGATGGTTCCATTTTTCCCCCACCATTTCGGTGAGTACCTCTTTATTTTTACACAAGATTGAAGAGGATACCATATGCTTGTCATATAAATCCGTCCTTCGGACGAATCCATCCTAGTGCATTTAACGAGTCCTAGGAAGGAGAAACTCGGATAACGTCATTTCGACTAGATCCAATGTCATTAGGGTTTAACGAGTCTGACAAAGGAAGAACTCGGCGTCTTTTCATGTTTAGAGAGTTTTAAAAGACAGCGAAAAAGAAAACTCCACAGGTCCCTTTTCGTAAATAGTTCCCCAGATCCGAAAAGGTAGAAAACAATATCCGGGAAAACCTCCTAGTCGCGATAGGCTAGGGTATTCCTTTTTCGTAATCAATCCATCCCAGCCCGAAAAAGGGTTAAACGTATACTGGGTGAATGCCGATTCATGTCCATTTTAACGAGATCGAAACAACAAGGGCCTCGGCAATCTTTTCATGTTTAGAGAGTCAGAAAAGAGCTGAAAGATGACTCCTCCTGGAGGAACGAGTGGTATAAAGGGTAGCAACTGGTTCCGGTAATGGTGGAACTACTATGAACAAATAAAGGTCGAGAGGCTGGCTAACAAGACCACTCATAGCAGCGGTTCCTCAGGAACGGGTAAAACAACCAAGTGAAGGCATATGATCGGCCAAGCAGATAGTGACGATGGAGTGAGAAAACCAAGGCTCATCTGGCAAAAACAGGCTGATAAAATGGCAATCACAAGAGGTAAAATGGGCAAGGTTTCATTTTTACACAAGCTTGAAATCAGAAAACTCTGCTTGAAGTTGGTTTCATTTTTACACAAGCTTGAAACAAAGATAAAATATGCTTGAAACCGGTTTCATTTTTACACAAGCTTGAAACGGAAACAAACTATGCTTGAAAAAGTAAGCATGCCCCCAGCATGGTGACTCAATTCGAGGTACATGCCCCCCAAGCTTCAATCCATATGAAAGGCAGATGGAGTGAAGGTTCAAGTTACGAGATCTAAGAAAGATTCGACTAGGATTTTACGAGATCTGATCAAAGACTCGAATTGAACAAAAACGTGTTTCATTATTTTAACGAGGTTGACACATAAAAAGAACTATCCTCAGACACCCTTGTTTCATTTTTTAGGGAGCTTGACACAAGACAAGGAACTGTGCTCCGACACCCTTGTTTCATTTTTTAAGGAGCTTGACACAAGACAATGAACTGTGCTCCAACAACCTTGTTTCATTTTTTAAGGAGCTTGACACAAGACAAGGAACTTTGCTCCGACACCCTTGTTTCATTTTTTAAGGAGCTTGACACAAGACAAGGAACTATGCTCCAATGACTTCATCATAATGAACGAGAAGTCATCGCTTCCAAGAGTTCCACTCCCGATGGAAGAAAAACATCCTGGAAGTCAGGACCCAATGCCCCCAGCACCTGATGCACGATGGAATCATCACTGGGCACAAGCACGGGGTAGGTAGCCACATAGTTGACCTGCGGTGGAGCAGATACAACGGGTGGATAGAAACCAGGAGGGGGTGATGGCGGACCAGATGCCATATTAGGACCAAAGAACGACAGCTGATCAATGGTCACGATCCTTCCTTCATGCGGAAAACAGACCACACGAAAGAGGGAGGAGACGAGCGCTCCCATGGCATAGGTGTAATCGCGCCCCAAAAGCAGATTGAAATCCAAGGGGCCTGGAACGACCATCACATCCATATGGACGGTTTTCCCTCCCAAAGTAATTGGTAACCTTGGAAGGATCCCCAACGGTTGACTCGTTCTTCTATTGAATGTCAACAGATTCTGCGTAACGGGCGCAAGTGGCGGCGAACCGAAAGCTTGCCAGGTAGTTGATGACAGAATACTAACAGAGGCACCTTCGTCTATAATGGTGTTGGGTACAACCAGACCAAGAGCCTGTACTGTAATCTCGAAAGGCACATAAGACGGGAGGCGAAATCCTGCAAATCGGTTCCAATCAAAGGAAGCGACCAAACTACTCGGAGGGGCTACCATCATCAAGCGAAGGTCTTCCCCTGATGTTACGAAAGCAGAAGCCTCCTCCATGACCTCCATCTCGAAGGTGGGAGGAATATCCTCTGGAGCCTCCATCATAGGAGGCGGAGGAGGGGCTTCTTGAAGCACAGGGACAGGAGAATCTTTCTCCAAGTCCGACGAATCTGAAGAAACCAGAAGGACCTGAGGAGTGTGAGATCCACTCTCGACAGAAAAGACCTGGTGCACCGCGGACGGGACCAGTTCAACCGATCCGACGACCAAAGGTTGGTCAGGGACGGATTCATGAATTTGAATTTCTGAGGGAGTGGGATCGACCAAGGATGACCCTTGACCAATCATAGGATCAGCTGGCGGAGGACTCAAAGAAAGCCGATTATAACCAGGTGGAAGGCGTGGTGTAGAACCGGCTGGGTTGTCCAAGACTCGCTTGGCTTCATCCATATAAGGACAAAGGTGAATAGCATGGTGCCCTTCACACAACTTGCAGGGATTGGTGATCTTACCCTGCTTCTTAGGAGCCTTATCAGTACCAGTTGAAGACGTGCCCCCAACCTTGCTCCCGGAGGTCAAAGCCAATGGTGGACGACCGTTGGACCATGCTTCAAGCACCTTGGGAATGCCAGGGCAATTTCGAAGAAGATGGTCTCCCGTGCACAACATGCAGGGGAACTTGACTTTCCGGGGAGGGTTGGAAGGGTTATCAAGAGGAGACGTTTCAGGAGCAGAAGCTGCACTTTTAACCTCTCGCTTATCAGACTTCTTCTTCTTTGTCTTCTTCTTCTTCTTCTTAGCCACCTTGTTACTCGAATCCAAACTTTCACCAGGCAAAGAGGAGGAGGAGGACTCAGAAACAGGCGAAGAAGGGGAGAGGTCCACCTTAGAATCAACATGATGTGGTTCGGGTGGAGGAACTGATTGACCAGTAACTGAGACATTCAGAACGACAGAGGTTGAGAACAACCAAACAGGCAACCCAACAGTTAACCCGGGAAGGGACAACGTCGCCATGTAAGGAGCACCAACATTTCCAAAAGGAGGAAAATGACCAGGATTCCCTTCTGAAGGGATTCCTTGGTTGGTAAACTCTGAAAAAGTTGCCATCAACACTCAAAACCACACACGGGCTGAAAAAAGAGTTAAGACACACGATCAAATGGTCAACAAGCAATGTCTAAACGGGTGTGTAATCGTGGGCGATTGATTTTACCACATTGGAAAATAAGAAATTCTACCGTTTCATATTTTAAGAGTCGAGAAACGATAAAAAGATGACTCTATCTCTTTCAGAGTTGATACAAGCGTGAAAGGACAAGCGCTTGAAGGTCTTTTCAAGTTTAGGGAGTCAGAAAAGACCAAATGACTGCTCAGGAAAAAATAGGCACAAAGGGTGTACCAAATATCCGTGAACTGCAATATACACCTTGGTTTCAATAATGAAACAGAAATCGACCAAGGACTTTCCGTACGTGCAGGTAGTCTCCCCGAATGCTGTGTTCGGTGTATCACGGGTATAGGGCGGTAGACTCGGCTTCTTGTGGATAAAGGATTTAAAACCTAGAGGGGTCTCCTTTTATATACGCGACGGTACGGGGAGCGCAAGTCCGTACTAGCGCTGTCTAAAGCCAACAGGCGAACGACAGCTGCTAGGTTTAACGACGCCGGAACACGTCTCTAGCCTAGACCTTCTAAATGTGTTTCGTTAAGTTCCAATGTTGCCTTAGGTTAATTGAATAAATTTTACATTTGATCTTCAATTAAGTTTCAATTTTCAGGCCCTACCGTATGTAGTGTCTCAAAAGACTCCTAAATGCAAAACTATATGAGAAAAGAAAACTTTTCAATTCGATGAATGCTATCTAGTTAAGGGAAGAGCTTCAAACAATGATGCAACAAACAGCAAAACTGAAAACGAAACTTTTCAAAACTAGATGACTTTCACTATCCAAAAGTATTCTAAAACATTCAACGAAGCGAATTATGCAATGTAATCTATGCAAAATTCTTTTTCCGAAAACTATGCAATTGTAATCTATGCACAATTTCCTTTTTCTTTTCAAATAATAAGAATGCACTCAAAGCGATTTTTAGTTTTCAATCACTAAACAATGTAATCTAAGTTCAATGATGGATCTCAAAAAATACTTTTCAATGCAATGTGATCTAATCCATTTTAACAAAAAGAACACTTTGAGACGAAAACTAAATAAATGCAAATCTCCTTAATGAAGGATGAAGGCAAAAGGGATGCAAACAAACACTAAGAATGCAACCGTTGTTTCAAAATACTTTGTGACAAAATCCCTCAAAAGTTGACAAGACATATGCGGTCAAACACAAAAAGGACTTCCAAAGCAAGAGATCGAAACAAGGCATTCATCCCTTTTACATCAAAAAATCATAGAAAGAAGACATTCCAAATAATGAGCAATGTAATCTATGCTCATACAGAGGAAATACCCGAAGGGAAAGACGCACTGTTGAAGGATTAAGGGAAAAAAACTCAATTTTCATACACCCTGAAAGTGGCCCGACTTGTACATTGACAACTAGCGCCACTTGGCGCGACTTTTACTTGAAAACTAGCGCCAATGGCCAAGTGGCGCGGGTTGCTAACTGACAACAAGCGCCTCTGCCTGAAAATGAAAAAACAAAGAATTTCTCCCAACCAAAACCAGACTTCCCACTTCAAGCTGAATCTAAAACAAACCCAGAAGCAAAATACTGACCAAAAGAAACTTCCGAACAAGGATAACCCTACCACCTACAGGAAATGGCGCGATTGTCTGGCTGTAATCCGCGCCAGACAGGGGATGGCGCGAGTGATAAACTGGCAACCTGCGCCAACTGGCGCGACTGTCAGGGCTAAACGCGCGCCAATCAAGCCAACTATGAAAAGGTGAAAATTCGGAAAAGCAGAGGTCAGATCTGATCCTCTGGGGGCTGAACCAAAAGCCAAAACACAAAAAGAACCCAACCCAGAAGGTTCATCAAGCAAGGAAAAACGATCAAAGCAAAACAACATAAACGAGACAATGAAGACCGGACGATATCCCCAGCGGAGTCGCCAATTTGTTGAGGAGGTAAATCCCCTCTGTGGACAGAGGCGATCCCTACTAGCCCAGCAGGGGTCTAGCAACAAACAAACAATGCTATGACGCAAGCTCCTAGTTACGAATGAAAGACTTGGGATAAGAGCCTACTTGGATTCCAACGCTAGATCTGAAGAAGAAGATGTCCCCGTCCTTCAGCCCTGGCAGATCACAATCCTTCCACGATCTCCGTGGATGAACACCTGCACACAGAAGAAACGAACAGATACATGCATAGGAACCAGCATACGTAACTAAACATCGGTCAGAAAAGATGTTACTCGCATTAACATGATAGAAAAAGGAGTGGAACCATAATCATAGTCATCTATTAAAGTGATAAACGAATAGAAGTTACAACCAAGTTCTGACGTCGCAGCTTCCTTCGAACGGGTCTCCGGTTGTCCACGTCTCGCAAAGCTCGCCAAGGAAAGGAAACCTCTCTAGAGTCTCGTAACAATGGTCTCCTCGCTTGAATGGGCCTTAAGGGAAAGAAGGGATTCTTTACAGCACAAAGGCACTTGGGAATAGGGAGATGCAAAGCTTCAGCACTTCAAGACTATCAGCCCTTCAGCCCCCTCATCAATGGATGAAGGCTATATTTATAGAGGAGAGGATGAGGTTGGGATCCCTACAATAGTGGAAGGGAGGCCTTATCATTTGGGAGGTTCCCCATAAGGTGGAAACAAGAGGCCAAAGGAGGAAGGCCGTGGTTATTCAGGCGAAACCACTCCTGATGACTCATCCACGAAGTTGTTGTAATCGAAACTTCGCCTCCTTTTTTAAAAAACTTTCCATAAACAGAGTGGCGCGGGTGCAACACTAGGACAGAGCGCCAATTGGCGCGGGCTCAGTGTTAATTTTCCCCCATTGGCGCGAGTACATAACGGGCTACCAGCGCCAATGCAAAAACATGTGTTTTTAGGGGTCTGTTCAGGAAATGATAAACAGGAGAAATGTTGTCCTCATGGAAAGGGATGCAATGAAAGTATTTTCAAGGCTTGACATTGCTCACAGGTCACATAATGGGTCCTCCATTGTGCGGGACGGGGAATGGTAGGGACGGTGACAAATTACTGTGTAACACTAGCACCACCCTACCACCCTGAATTTTTCACAGGCTTGAACCTATTTGTGATTTCATGCACCAGCCTAACACCACCCTACCACCCTATACAATAATAAAAGAAGAATGGACTCCCGTACCAGGGAAAATGATCCACTTTACAATGATATAGAATGATGTAGAAGAACAAGACACACTAGAACATAGCTCCAACTATGACACAACCACCTAATGATGATCCTAGACCTCCCGACACTACCTCTTCAAATCATAAACACTTGTACAAACTTTGCAATGATGCATTTACAATGACTTAATACAATGGTACCTTTACAGTGACTGTATGCAATGTTGCCCACTTGAAGTATTCATGTTATGAAATTATTGCTTCTATTCTGCACCATGATTTCTTCTCTAGTCATGATACCCTCTACTTCACCTTGCTTTGCTTTGCTGCCCTATAAAGTCTGGTCCTTTGCAGTGCTTGACAACACATGATCTAGCTTTTCTTGCCTTCTAGGAGCTCGTTATTGAATCTAGTGTATCTCTGTTATTTTAGATCCCAAATATGTGATTTTTGGTTATATAGTAGTCCTCTAAGTATTCTTTCCAATGCCATAGGTCTGACCCAATTTGGATTCTTCAAGGGAGAGTTATACCCAATCTCTCACAATTACCTAATTATGGATTGGTTCAGTAGATCAAACTTGTGACACGTATCACTATTTCTTCATTCAGCTCTAAAATTGATATAGCCAAAAATAAAATTTGTGAAATATCTGCCACTTTTTACAGAATTCCAATCCGATACTCTGAGAGAGAGTTATGACGATTTTCCCAAGGTCACTCCTTTGAGATGAAGTTCAAAAGCCTACAAAAGCACTGACTTCCACATATCATATCTCCAAAAATGTTTCGCACCTTGATCTGAAATTTTTATAGGATCTTCCTCAGCATTTCAGATTTTCCTCATAAACATTTAGCTTCTGAAACTTCATATAAAAAAATTTAGAGCAAAAATTACACGATGATCTGTTCCAGGTAGCGAAACCCCTGCATAAGGAGGATATGAGGATCAAAACTTATATAAATGCTTAGGTTGAGAGGGGCTTCAACAAGTGAACGTGGGAGGGATTTTAGGAGCTTGAAAATTATTAATTATTTACTTTTAAATGACCCATGCCACAACCCCATGGGGTTTTAGCCCACTAACTGGGGTTACAAACTTCAAACATAAATATCTCTCAAACCGTGAAGAATTAAATGGTGTGCCATATATCAACAGAAACATATTGACAAGTAGAAGCCATCAAAAATATTATTGACCCATAATATAGTAATATTTTAGGTAAAAATTACCATGCAAGATCAAGGTAGCCCCTGGTGCTACTTGGGTTGACATCAATGGCAACCACTGATAAAAAATCTCCCCCTTTGGCATTGATGGCAACACAAGTACTCCCCCTGTGATCATGACACCTTTTCCTACAACATTCTCTCCCCCTTTGAAATCAATGTAAAATTGTAACTGCCCCTGATACACAACCATCCTGCGAACCTGTACACATTTCCACTCCCCCTTTATATTATGAATAAGGAAAATCTAATGAGAGCTTTGGAGAATCCCAAGCTTTTGGTGAAGCTATTCCAATGCTTCACAATTACTCTTAATATCATCAACGGTTCCTTACCAATATGCATCTTTAAAGGCTTGAATAATGAGATTGTTACCCTTGGGATACCACAAGCCATATTCTGTTGTTCCCTTTAGATATCGAAGAATTACTTTGACGGCAATAATATGTGATTATTTTGGTGCTGCTTGGAATCTTGCTACTTGTCCAACTGCTTGCATAACATCTGGCTAGGAGGCTGTTACATATAGAAGACTACCAATCATAGATCTATACAACCTTTGATCCACATCCTTAGAAGAGTCGTCTATGCTTAATCTGCAACCTGTTACCATTAGAGTAAGGATGGGTTTGGAATCTTCCATTTTGAATTTCTTGAGCATTTCCTTGATTTACTTGGCTTGACATATAAATATTCCTTTCTCTTGGTGAGATATTTGAAGCTCTAAGAAGTATGTCAGCTTACTAAGTAAAGAAATCTCGAACTCACTTTCCATTTTTGTAGCAAATTTCTTACTTATTCGATCATCATTGCTACCAAATATTATGTCATCCTCTTTAGCTATAAGACATGCTTTAGTTGCTTCATCTAGAACATATATGTCGTTTGGAGCTGGACTTGCTATAGCCACAATTTCACCATACATGTCTTTCCTGATTTCACATTTTGTGGAGGTGAATAGTATTGTGTGTCCTTGATCACACATTTGTCCAACACTGAGAAGATTGTGATTCATGTTTTCAACCAATAGAACATTCTTGGCTAGAGCATATTTTCTTCCGAGAATGATGGTACCTAATCCTATAACATTTGAAGATCCATCATTTCCAAAGGACACAGTTCCATCATTCTTCTCTTTCAAAGATACAAATTTCTTTCTATCACCACTCATATGCATTGAACAACCACTATCAACATACTACACATATTTTTTGTTTTGAGCCTTGAGAGCGAGAGCACAATTATCATTCTTCTTCTTCTTCTATGTTCGTTCGTTCTGTGGCTTCGAAGATTATTCTGGAGGATTTTCAAGTTTGCAGTCTCTGTCTATGTGTCCAAAGTTCTGACACTTGTAACATTCCATATTATTTCTTAAATGTTCAAATCTATTGATGTTTTGTTGAGCCCTGGGAGGTTTATTTTTGACAGATCTCCTAGAATTGTATTGGTTCCTAGGGTACATGCGACATTCTACAACTTTATGACAAAATTTTCCACATGAATAACAATAGCTTTGAAAAATATTTTGGTACTTGGATGGAAATCATCGTTGAGGAATCGTTTTCCAGGGATGTTCTTGCGAATCATGTACAATGAAGTCTACATGCATATTAGATCTCATAGGTTCATTGTATTTTGTTGTAGAAGGTCCTGCTTCTTCTCCTTTGTAACCGAGGCCATTTCTGTCGTTGTAAGATCATTGATTGTTGACGAGCTCTTCCAATTCCCATGAGCTGTTGGCATTGTTTTGGACAGTTTTTCCCTTCTTCACTTCCTTACGCAGCGAGACTACTTCGGCTTCTAATGCTTCCCTTTCTTGATTTCTTTCTTCCAACTTCTTTTGAAGTGACTCTTCAATACATTTGTGTTCTTCAACTTCAATTTTGAGACCTTGAACTTGTTCTTCAAGATTATTGGAATGAATCTTCTCAGCCTTGAGCTCTTTTATAAGCTTGATTGCTTCCTTAGAAAATTATTCTATGGTCATCCCTTCTCTTCGTTGTTTGATACCTCTTGTTTAATGTGCTTGGCCATAAACAATACTCTCTCATTACCTTCTTCTTCACTGTCATTGTCTTCATCAGATGATGAACTATCTTCTTTAGAGAGAAAGTTCCTTTTAAATCCTTTATTTTTTATTTTCTTTTTGAATTTCTTAAAGCCTTTGTTTTCTTCTTAGTTTCCATCACTTCTATTTGGACATTTTGCTGCAAAATTCCCAACCTCACCACAGCCGAAACATATCAATGGAAGTTTACCCTTGAATTTTTCCTTACCAATTTTTAGTTTTCTCGTAAAGTAAGCATATTCTCCATATGAAAGACCCTCTTCATCATATTCCTTTTCTTCACACTTGCAGGTGCAGGTTTGTGCCTTTGAAGGTTGTTTCTCCTTATGGGTTTTCTTATATGCAACGAACGCAGTTTCTAGATGCGAAGTACCCTCTTCTTCACTAAGTATCATTTTATATGCTATGAGAACTCCATGTAATCCATCTCTGCTGATTTTTTCTAGATTTGCACTATATTATAAGACCGATACCTTTGGGTTGAATCTCCCTAGTAACGTTCTAAGAATATTTTGTATAATAGTCTTCTCGTCAACAGGCTCTCCCAATCCTTCCAGAGTGTTGGTTATTTCATCAATGTGTTGGAAGTATGCAACAATTTTTTTATCTTCTTTCATTCTGAGTTGCTCAAATTTTTCTCTGTAGATTTGAAGCTTTTCTTCTTTGACATTTTAATTGCCTGCATATATATTCTCAAGCTTGTCCCATACATTTTTGGTGGTTCACAACCCAACACCTTATGATAAGAAAATTCAATAAGTCCACTAATAATAATATTATTTTCTTTTGCATCATTTACCAAATTCTTCTTACCTTGTTCACCCGCAGTTGATGTAAATCCATTTTGAACAGTTCCCATGCTCCTTAACCTTGCACCAAGAGATAGACTTCCATTCTTCCTTTCCAGAGTGCATAATTATTTTCATTGAACAAAGGTACACCACTCTTGGTATGCTCCATGACCTCCTTCCAGTTGTTAAACTGTTATTGAAGGAACCAAGCTCTGATACCAATTGTTGGAAATACTGAGAGGGGGGGTGAATCAATATTCCTTTAAATTAGAGCATTAGTTAATCTTCAATTAGTATCAATGTTTGTACAATGATAGTAGTAAATAAAAGGAACACAAATGCACACATTTTTTAAGGTGGAAACCCTCTCTGGGAAAAAAACCACCTGAATGCTTTTCTAATAATTCTTTAATTTTCAACTCCAATTGAAAATAAATCTCCAGCTTCCTAGAATCTAGAAAAGCATTCTTCTCCAGCTCCCACTGGATGCACGCTCCAACGCTCGATATTCTTTGATATTCAACTAAATGGATGCCTCAACACCCAATAAGCTACAACTCACCCTAGCACTACCCTACCACCCTGAATCTTTCACAATCTTGAACCTATTGGTGACTTCATGCACTAGCCTAGCACCACCCTACCACCCTATAGAAGAATAAAAGAAGAATGGAATCCCATACCAAGGAAAATGGTCCACTTTACAATGATATAGAATGATGTAGAAGAAGAAGACACACTGGACCATAACCCCAAATATGACAAAACCATATAATGATGATTCTAGACCTCTCGACACTGCCTCTTCAACTCTTAGTAGATAGACACTTG
Source organism: Pinus albicaulis (assembly GCA_034641835.2). Classification (NCBI taxonomy): domain Eukaryota; kingdom Viridiplantae; phylum Streptophyta; class Pinopsida; order Pinales; family Pinaceae; genus Pinus; species Pinus albicaulis. The sequence goes on along the minus strand of CM076583.1, from coordinate 29,688,179 downwards.
TACAATTTTTACAATGATGCATTTACAATGACTTAGTACAATGATATATTTACAGTGAATGTATGCAATTCTTCCCACTTGAAGTATTCATGTGATGAAATTATTGCTTTTTTTCTGCACCTTGATTGATTCTCTTGTCATGCTACCCTCTACTACACCTTGCTTTGCTTTTCTGCCCTAGAAATTCTAGTCCTTTGTAGCCCTTGACAACACATGATCTAGATTTTTCTTTCCTTTTAAGAGCTCGATATTGAATCTAGTGTATCTCTATTATTTCATATCCCCAATATTTTATTTGTGGTTTTGCAGTATTCCTCTAAGTCTTATTTCTAATTCCATAGGTCTAAACCAATTTGGATTCTTCAGGAGAGATTTATGCCCAATCTCTCAAAATGACCTAATTATGCACTAGTTTAGTAGAGAGAACTTGTACGACATGCCACGTGTCACTGTTTCTGTATTCATATTTGAAATTGATACAAAAAAAGATAAGGTCCATGCACTATCTACCACATTTTACAAAATTCCAATCCAATACTCAGAGAGAGAGTTATGAAAATTTTCCCAAGGTCACTTATTTTAGATGAAGTTCAGGAGCCTGCAAAAACACTCACTTCCACAAATCATATCTTCGAAAATATTGTGTACCTTGATCTGAAATTTTTAATGGATCTTCCTCAATATTTCAGCTTTGCCTCATAAAAATTTCCACTTTTGAACCTTCGTAGAAATAAATTTAGAGATAAAATTCCATGATTATCTGTTTCAGGTAGTGAAATCCCTGCATAAGGTGGATATGAGGATCAAAATTTATATAAATGCTTAGGTTGAGAGGGGCTTCAACAAGTGAATGTGGGAGAGATTTTAGGAGCTTAAAAATTATTAATTATTGAATTTTCAATTACCCATGCCACAACCCCATGGGGTTTTATCCCACTAATTGGGGTTACAAACTTCAAACATGAATATCTCTCAAACCGTGAAGAATTAAATGGCATGCCATATATAAAAGAAAACATCTCGACAAGTAGAAGGCATAAAAAATATTCTTGACCCAAAATATAGTAATTTTGTAGGTCAAAATTCCCATGCAAGATCAGGGTAGCCACTGGTGCTGCTTGGGTTGAAATCAATGACAACCACTGATCAACACATTTTCTCCTCACCCATAGGTGTTCCTATACACTATCAAGTCAAGCACTCCATTTATATGGCCCCATGTGTAGCATTACCTAATGGGCTGATCTATCGACGCTATGTTATGGAGAATGCTGAAATCAAAAGGCAGATCCAAGAGTTGTTGAAAAAAGAGCATATCAGTCCAAGCTCCTCACCTTGTGGGGGCCCGATCGTGTTGGTACAGAAGAAGGAAGACACCTGGAGAGTTTGTATTAACTATCAGGTGCTTAAAAAGATCAATGTCTAGATTACATATCCAATCCCATGGATCGATGAACTCCTAAACCAACTCAGGGGGGCCAAACATTTTAGAAAAATTGATTTGATGTCCAACTATTACCAGGTACCAATCGAACCCTCTGATGTATGGAAGACTGCCTTCAAGTCTAAGGAGGGCCTCTTTGAATGGTTGGTCATGTATTTCTGGTTGATGAATGCCCATGCAACCTTCATGACGTTGATGGACGACATATCAAAACCTCTTACCAACTCATTCATGGTGGTGTATTTGGATGACATTCTGATCTTTAGTCAGAGTTGGTAATAACACCTACACCACATTCAATAGGTCCTCCAAACACTGCTACAACACAAGTTGTGTTCCAATTTGGAAAAATGCACTTTTGGTATGATCTAGGTTCAATACCTAGTGTACATCATTGATGAGTTGTTAGCCTCTCTCATAAAACAATAATAAATCCAAAAAGAAAATAAATAAATTAAATATTAAAAGTTAGGAATTTATGCCTAACTCTTTAGTTTGGGTTGTTCCTCTAAGATAGGAGTTAGTTTAGGTAGCTCCTATATTGGTGTGTGTTTGGTTGAGAAATTATCTCAACAAGGTGTTCAAGGTGTTCAAGATAACATGTACTATGTTCAAGGTGTGCATGTGGACCCAACCAAGATATAATTCATTCGATATTTTCCAGCCCCAACCACTTTAATAGAGCTCCGCAAATTTCTAGGACTTGCCAACTTCTACCGCAGGTTCATGTTTCGATTCTCCAATATCACTTGGCTCTTGAGTGAAGTCACCAAAGGAGTAGCAAAAGAAAATTTCTTTTGGTATGAATCCAAACAGAAGTAATTTTCTGAATTGAAGCATCGTCTTTTATCACATTACCAAACCTGCAATAACCATTTGAGATTGACACATATGCCTCTGACTATGAAATTGGTGCATTTCTTACTCTACAGCGTCATCCAGTAGCAGAAAATTTCAGACACAGTCTAGAATTATCCCACCTATGGCAAAGAAATTTATTCCATTATGCAGGCCTATCGGTAGTGGAAGCACTACATTCTGGGGAAGGAAACAGTCATCCACATAGACCATAGACCCCTATATTTCATACACACACAAGGGAATTTACAGAATGATCGCCATAATAAATGGTCCACATACCTACAATATTTCCATTTGAATATTAAGTACAAGAAGGGAAGAACCAACAATGTTATAGACTGCCTCAGTCGATCACCTGTCATGGTGTTGACCACTATGCTCAACTCTTATGGGCATGATATTTCAAGTTAGTCGACTCTTTAAAAGAGCGATCCAGACTTCAGTAACACATACCAAATTCTCCTGGGAGGCAAACAAGTGTCAGACTATCACCTCCAGGATGCACTGTTATTCCACCTGGGACACCTTTGTGTTACTTCAAGCGAGTAGGCCAAGGTGATTTGGGAGGCACACTACTGTCAAGTCGTTGGACACTTTGGGGTAGAAAAGATAATGGTTGTATAGCAACAATATTTCTATTGGCCAAAACTCTGACAAGATGTTGGGAAATATATCAATTCCTACACTGTCTGCGCCATCGCCAAGACAACCATCAAGAAGTAAGGCCTGTACACTCCTCTTCCCACTCCCAGTTAGCCTTGGGAATCTATCTCCATGCACTGTATGTGTGGCTTCCCTTCCACCAAGCATGTTAATGTCTGTGTATTTTTGGTCATGGACAGATTCTAAAAAATGGCTATATTGGCGTCCTGCAAGAAAAGTATCACATCAAAGGACATTGCCAAAATATTCTTTGAACGAGTGTGGGTATATTTTTGGATCTCACAGAATATTATATAAAATCGAGATAGTAGGTTCCTGAGCACATTTTTGTCAATAATATGGGCACTATTGGACACCAAGCTCACCAATTCAATTGCATTCCATCCCAGACAGAGGTCGTCAGACAGGATGATAGTGCATATACTATGCATGTACAACTCCAAGCATCCATGAACATGGGATTTTTTGTCCTTTGAGATAATTTTGGTCAATAATCATGCCAAAGAATCTATAATGTTTTGTTTGTGCTTTGTAATTTTGGAGTACCAATGTATAATATAAATTTTAGTAAATAGTTTATTTATTAAATCTTCCATATAATATCAATAATTACATGTAAGGGCTACTTGTTCATCTCACACAGTGATTAAGATTTTGTAAAATGAATAAGTAGATTTATGTTAAGAAGATATGATTATCAAATATTTTGATTGAATTCTTAAATAAGTCATAAGCTTGAAAACCTTTAAATAATGTCTAAAATTTCAACAAAATACATTTAACATTATCAAGATGTTGACAATTTATAACTGAAAGGGAATTACATCAACAAACGGTTAAGTAAATCATTCTTTATATTGATAATAACTTCATGAGGAATCATAAGATCACTGAAACACATTTAATCTCACCTAGTTATCTGAATTAAACATATGAAGAGACAAAATATATGAAAAATGGAAATAACTCACAGAGAAAACAAAGTTGTATGAGACAAATTCTAGATCATTCTTCTATTATTGTTGATAAAAATTACTTGTACAATTTCTGGTTACAGAAAATTCACTCATGCAAGGGTGCAACCCTTAATAACTCGAAATGAGAGTTATTTATGCTAATTCCCAAAACTTAGAAATATCTTGATTTTTTTACAATAATAGAATAAAGAAGAATAGAAGAAGGAGATAGATAGATGGAGTGTCTCTATTTTCTTAGAAGTTGTTGATGACTTGGCCACTTTTGATGGAATTTTTTGTTGACTGGACCCTCAAAAATCTGATGTGTTGGCATTTTGTAAAATTTATCCTTTTACTTGATGGTCTCATAAAACTTATCCCATTGATATTGACTTGGGATATCTACACTTATCATTTTCCTGAATATTTCATCTACTTCAGTATATCTGTTAAAATTTTGTCTTTGAATAAATAAATGTTTGATTTGACTTTGAATAATCAAATCAAACTACAGAGCTTCAAGAATAGCTTTCCATGTAATATTTCCTTTGATACCTGCAAACTTTGACTTGTCTATTTCAATTGTGTATAATGTTTTGCAGTAATCTTCTAATTTAATCAACTTATCATCTAATCCTTCCAATCCTGGTATTCCTTTATGATTTAAAACACTAAATTTAGTATGAAACCTTTAAACAACAATATTCAAAGCTTCACATTTGGTCTGCAATTGGTTGATTAAATTTCTTTTCTGAAAAACTTTCTTTATCTCCAAAATGGTTGTAGTTTTGTCCAAGATATTGATTTCTTCCAACTCCTCTCTATTCTTTAAATTAAGAACCTTTATCATGTCAGTGGCATCACTTAGATTCATTTTTAAATGCTCTTTATGCTCTTGAATTTTTTCTCTGCATTTGGTGATGATCTCTTATTGTTAGAAGATAATCTGTATGGATGGCCATACTTCTGTCATAGACCTACTGATGTCTTCCCAGATATTCTGCTTAGCTTCACCCAGAGTTGCTACCATAAGAAATTCACTCGCTATTTCTTTTATCTTAAGTCCTAACTGATGAGTCTTTTGCATTTCCTCTACATATAAAGTATCATTCTTAATCTTCTGTCACTCAAAAAATTCAAACCTCTGTTGTAACTTCTCATGTGCCTGCTTTTGAATGGCCAAATATTGTGCCAATTTTGCTACATCAGTTGTAGTCAACACTACTGAAAGTTTTGTACCTGCAAAATATGCTTGTGTTACTATATTAGGATCAATATTCACCTACAATGCTGATTTCTCTTTTAGTATTAATTATTCAATTTGTTTCTCCATCTTTCTAATTTGCAGATTTTGATCAATGATCAACTTCAACATATCCTCCTTGTTATAATCATTTTCTGCAATCTCCTTATTCTTTGGGTCTTCAATTGAGGGTATCTTGAATTGTTTACACAGAGCAGAGATGTTTGCATTCTTATTTTTAATGATTTCCTCAACTGCCTTCAACAGTCTTTTGGTTCATACCCAACTTTCACTACAAATTCTTCCAATGACTTCATTCTGTTGTCTTTAGCCAATGAAGAAAATTTTTCAATATTCAGTTGAGATTAAACATTTGACACTGTTGCTTTCATTTTGGAAATTGACATGGCTGTTGTGGTAATTGTTTGAAAATAACATTTCTCCTGACTTCCTGTGCATGTCCATTTGGTCAATTGGGTGAATCTGCTTTGCATCAAAAGAGAAGACAATCTTCTTATACTCAACATGAGTCTTTGGAAATGGCATTTTTGCCTGTATAAAGGCCATCTGCATCCTTCCCTTCTCACTGTAAAAGGTAGTGAGAAGCCTATGCTGTGACATAGATTTTTTCTTCCATGATTGAATATAAACATCAGATTTCAATGCTTCATTCTTGTGCTTGATGTCTAGGAATCTGGAGAAAATATTTTTCTCTTTAGAAGAGATGGCATCTGAATTCTGGATAATTTTCAGTGGTTCCCTTGTAGGTGATGATGATGGAGGATTCTTAGGAAAACTAGTGGATGTGGAGACTTCAGTATCTCCCGATTCTATGATCTCTAGTTGTTCTCCCTCTAAAAGAAAGGTGGAAGTGATCTTTGGCTTTTTGTGCTGCAAGATAAACTCTTTCATGATTTCCTTGGCATGTGGAGGATCTTCCCTAACTCTTTTCTACTAATTACTATCAGACACGGGGGTCTATACATTTGAAGTTGAAATGACCTGTTCATATGCCTCTTGGAGAGTACCTTCCACCCATTCATCTTGGTTCATGTATTTATCTATTTCCGCTCTAGAGTTATGAGTGTAAGAAGTAGTCTTGAGTTAAACTCTCATAGAAGAAATAATTCCATGGGGGTCATATGGCCAAGTAAAACATGGTTGAAAACCCATCTTCTTTAATAATGCATCTTCTTCAGCACCAACTACTCTGGTATTGGAGATGAAGGATCCAATGTTGGCTTTGAGTTTAAACTGAGCTTTTCTCTTTCCTGAGACAAAATGTAGCTCATCCATGTTTAACATGTGTCTAATGTACTCTAAGGAGAAAAATCTCATAGGTACATATCTTGGAAGCTTGTATGGTGAGAGTTCGCAGCCATATACCCTAAACTCTATGTAATTTTTATAACTTGTCTTAGCTTGCTCACTGAGGTGCAGGATCCTTCTGATTTCTTCTCCAATTCTGGGCTCTGATTGAATTGTAAGGAAATGCCTTACTAGGTGAATAAATGAGCCTATGAACTCTACAAAATAAGTGGTTGTTGATGAAGCTTTGACCAATTCTATCCAATGAATCACTGATTGATTCACTACTTGTGCATCCTGCTTGTTGAAGTGAATAGGCAACATTTCTGTTTGCTGAAACAAAAACATATAAACAATCATAGAAAAATAATTGAACACTCCTTGTGTGGTGAAGTTCATGAATTTTTCATGTATAATATCAGCCAAGAATTGGTTGTAATTATACATAAACAATGGTGATTTATCATGACTGAAAATAGATAAGAACCCCATGATGGGTTCATCAAATATTTCATCGTTAGGGTATCCTAACAGGTAAGAAATAAGGGAGATGCAGTGCTTGGAAGCTATAGGAAAGATGGAGGATGCATATGGGGGGGTTTTTCTTTGGAAACGCTACATCCTCGGGTAAGAAAATGTGAAATATTTGAGCTCTCTAAGGGAAGGAAAGTTTTTGATAAAGGTCCATGAGATCAACAGGTGAGAAATGGGACAAGGAATCAGATGAAGGAATGAGTAGCATCTATTTTATGTTATCAGGGGATATGGTGATCATAATGTTTCCATTATGAGCCACCACTGACTTGGTTATAGGGTCATACTGTTTCTAACACCATGCAATTAGATCAAGAAAAGGATGAGCTTTTGGAAATGAAAACAAAAGCAACATGGATTCCAAAAACCTGATATGGTCCTGGTTATCTATGTACTTCTATTTTAGCCACAAATGTAACTCATAGAAGTCGAATTCACAATGGCAGTCTGTGAATTTGAAAAAGGCATCGGCTAGGGGTATGAGGTTGAGGTTAAGCTATGGCATTGCAGCAGGGATGTATTCTAAAACTGATTTTGAAACCTCTAGGATGTCTTCTGAAACTAATTTGGTGACCTCTGGAATGACTTCAACAACTTGATTAACGACTGGTACTTCCTCTATCACCTAATTTTTGGATTTACCCTTAGGAGTTGTTTTTTTTTTTGGTTTTTGCCTTGGGTGCCATGTTTGATAGGGTATGGACTGAAAAATGGATTTGAATATTGGGTTTCAAGAAAAGTTACAGGTTTTTAGAAGTAGGGAGAGTGGTCGCAGAATGATAACACTTGAGATAGAATTCAGAGGTGATAGAAACGAATGGATAATGTAAAGTAATATCAGGCTCTCTGCAAATAGTTTTATAGGGCTTGATATAAGATTTAACAGTCTATGACTAACGGTCTGGGATATGACCGTAGGGGTTAAGGGATCACATGGGGATTAATTGCATAACAGGATGATTAATGGGCATAAGTGGAGCATTGGAGGGTAATGATCAAATGATGTGGAGGGATGTGATTGGAGAGTGGGCTAACGATTATGGTTCTGGAAGGATACCCGTTGGTTGAGGGCACAGAGCAAACTATCATTAGCGCGAGAGGAATGGTCGTCAGGCGATGAAAACCATTGGTGGATTTCCTAGAGTGGGGGGGGGTACCTCCTAATTTCCTGTTTTAGGCAGAGGGGGGTGAAAATTGATATGGTTCTTCCACGTCACAAATCTAGGTGGCCATTAAAACCACAGTTCAGACCCCCCCCCCCCCTCCCTCTCGCGTTAAGGAGAAATGGTCTTGGGTTGGGGGGGGGGGGGGGGGGTTGTTGTGTCGCGAAGTTATTCCCGTCGTAGATCTTGAGCGAGCTCAAGATCTATCGTTGAAAACTATTGGTGCGTTACTACTTTGATTTTACCCTTTGTCACTTAGTGACTCTATAATAAATTCAATAAGCACTTATATATATCAATTTCAACAAATGAAAATTAAACTCCCTTTTTGAAGGTTTTAACATCATAGATTAAAATTTAATATCTTATATATCCAGCGCATTTAAACAAGCAACCATAGTTTTATTTTCAAAATACTAAAGCATTCACATATTTTTTATTTTATTCTTCCCTAACATTTTCTTTTTTCCTTCCTTCTTTAGAGAATATATACTCTAACATTTTATTCTGACATGGATGTAATAAAATATATTTTTTCTAAAAAAAATTATTTTTTGCTTTTCATCCATGTTCTAAATTAGCATTTTGTTTTTTATTTTTAAAACTACCATGCTAACTTATCAAAACAAATAATGTTACAACATCGGCTCCAGCTAGGGACTACTTGCCCCTATGGGATGCAGAGAACAAGCAGTTCCATGTGCCTTCACCTTGGGCTATGGAGTCTTTGTTGTATAAAACAAAAAGACCTTGAAATAGTAAAAGAAAACGATAAAGTAGAATGATGATGTAGGACCTCCTTCAGTGCTGGATATAATGTTTCAAAAATATACCATTGACAGCCAGTGTTGAAAACTTTCCTTCCAAATTTTGTAGAACAAATGTGTTGTTTCCATTTACCTTTGCAATTATGAGTGGCCCAAACCATATATTATCAAACTTTCCATGTTTTCCTTTATCTTCTCTCCTAGCATCCCATCTTAAGACTATATCTCCTTCTCTAAAATCTCTTTCCCTTGCCTTTCTGTGAAAAATACTCTTCATCTTATTCTGATATTTCCTTAGTTTATATTGAATCTCATCTCTGTTTTCAAATAATTCAAAAATATGATTTATTCTTCTAGAGAAATCATCAGGTTCATCAGTAGATTCTTGTAGAAACTTAAGCACAGGGAAAGCTAAATTTGTAGGAAAAGTATCATCTTTGCCATAAACTAGTTGAAATGGAGATTTACCTGTTGATCTTTTCGGAGAAATCCTATTTTCCCAGACTGCATAAATCAAATGACTGTCCCAATTTTTCTTGTGGTATTTTAACGTTTTCTTGATTACCTTTACTACACTCTTGTTATATGATTCAACAATACCATTTCCTTGTGGATAATAGGGAGTTTAGTGATGGAGTAGAATTTGATATTTCTGGCAGAATTTAATCATCTTTATGCTACTGAATGTTGTGGCATTGTCAGTGACTATTTTTTGTGGACAACCAAATCTATATAAAATTTTCTCTTCAATGAATGTGATTACAACTGAATCTATGGCATTTCTTATAGGAATGGCTTCCACCCACTTGGTGAAATAATCAGTAGCATTTAAGATCCATTTGTGCTGATTACTTGAAGCTGGGTGTATTAGCCCTATAAAGTCTAATCCCCATTGAAGAAATGGTGCTGAGACAATCACTGGAACTAGTGGAAGGGCTGGTAGTTTTTTCTTACCAGAAAACATCTGACATGGAACACAGGCTCTGAATTTTTCTCCTACTTGTGAAAACAGAGTAGGCCAATAGAATATTTCCATAAGTATTTTGTATGTTGTGGCTCTCCAAGCGTAATGGCCTCCCCATATTCCTACATGAAACTGATCAATGATTCCTCCAGTCTCTTATTTTGTTAAGAAAAGTAGTAGAATGTTAAGAGGATCTTTCTAGTATAAGTTGGCATTGATGATACAGTAATTGATGGATTTCAGCTTGAGTGTTTTACATTAGCTTTTGGAAAACCTAAACTAGGCATTCAAAATGGATTAGAAAATGAACAATATCTGCATACCAATATGATAATACAAACTTCTCATCAATGTGAACAGGGACTATTTGAGTTGAAGGAAAAGGTTATTGCGTATTATTTCCTTGCATTCCTTGGGAAGGTTCTTGTGGATTCTCCCCTTCTACATTTAAGGAAGGTTATTTTGGATTCTCCCTTTCCAAATTTGAAGAAGGTTCTTGTGGATGCTTCTCAGAAACTTAAAAACAAACCTTATGCCAAAAACTTTACAATTAGACTCACCTAACAATTTAGCTAGACCTTGTCCCTTTACTAACTTGGTAGTTTTAATCGTAAGGTCAAACTCAATAATTTGAGTTATCCATATTCCTCTTCTTCCATCAGTTTTTGGTGTGTAAGAACAATTTTTACATCATTTTTAGGTACATAGGCAATAATGGTAGAATGGAGGACATACATTCTAATAGATTTCAGGGCTTGAACTAAGGCATAGGCTTGTTTTTTGACGATATCATATCTGAGTTATGCATCTCTCATGACCTTGCTAAAAAATGCTATGGCTTGATCATGATAATCTTCATTCTTCTACAAAAGGACAACAAAAAGGGTGGTTTCAGAAGCAAAAGAGAATATGATGAAAGGCTCAGAGTAGTTTGGACTGGCTAAGGTTAGGGCTTCAGAAATGGCCTTCTTTATTTGGTAAAATGCATATCTTGCGGGAATGGTCCATTTGACTTCATGGTTCTTTTTGAGCATATTTGTTATGTCTTTAACTATTTCTGCATAGTTAGGTATAAACCTTCTCAAAAAGTTAATTTTCCCTAAAAAGGCTTGTATCTCTTTCTTATGTCTAGGTAATGATAACGATTGAATAACAGATACCCTTTTGGGATGAATTACTACTCCATATTTTTAAATAATATGACCTAGTAGTTTTCCCTCGTTAATGGCAAACAATGACTTCGTGGCATTTATAGATATTCCAAACTTCCCGCACTTGTCAAGAAATTTCATCAAGTGCTTCAAATTTTTCTGATCTGAATGAGAGAAAACAATTAAATCATCAAGATAAATAACAACAAATTTATTTACCTTCCCAACAAATGCCAAGTCCATGGCTCTCTGAAATGTTGCTTTTGCATTTGATAGGCCAAAAGGCATCCTGGCATACATGAAAGTACCCCAAGTTGTAGTAAATGTTGTCTTCTCCCTGTCTTCTGAATTCACCAATATCTAATTATTACTAGAGAAGCCATCTAGCATAGAGAGTCTATTCACACCTGACACTCTTTGAAGTATTTGATCCATATTTGGAAGTGGATAATTATCTTTCAAGGATTCTTTATTAAGGTTTCTAAAATCCACACAGAATCTTATTTCACCATTCTTTTTTCTGACAAGGACTAAATTGGAAACCCAATTAGAGTATCTTAAAGGGACAATTATTTGGGCATCTACAAGCTTCTTAAGTTATTTTTCTATGGTGGGAAGAAGAACTGGATTCATCCTTCTTAAATTTTTCTGATAAGGTTTTGCTTCCAGTTTTAGTGGAATTTTATGCTCAATTAAATATGTGTCATAAGTTTTAAGATCAGCATAAGACCAGTCAAAAACATATTTGTAATTCTTAAGAAGTTTTACATATTTAGATTTAATTTCAGGAGTTAAGGATGAAAAAATTTTAATGTTTTTAATCTCCTCATCAATACCAATATTAGTGTCTTCTATGTCATCTTCCGATAAAACAAAGAATGGATTTTGGGGAACATCATTTTGATCAAACAATTTTTCTAAAGGAACAAGTCCTTCGGGAATAAAATTATTTGATAGTTGTATAATATCATGATCAACTACCTTTGAATTTAGATATTATTTTTCCTTGTCTTTGGTAGTTTCATTAATGTTTGAGTTATCTTCTTCAATTTTCAATAAAAAAAAATCATCAATGACTTGAAGAAAGGATTTTAATTGTTCATCATGTTAAAAAAATTTCCAATGTTTAAGATTGTCTGGGATTGATGGCCTATATTAGATTTGTATTTGATATTGTATTTGAAATTGATCTAGAATCTTGAAAGAACTAGCAGAAATAGCTAATGAATCTGCATGTATGTTTTCATCCCTAGGAATAAAAGTGATGTTGAAAGCATTAAAGGAATTCTCAATGGTGTCCCAAATCTCATTTTTGTAAGACATGAGCCTAGGATGCTTTGTTTGAAAAAAAACTCCTAACTTGTCTTACTATAAGTTCTGAATCAGTGAAGACACTCAAATTTCGGATCTTTAAACTTTTAGGAAACTGTAATCCTAGGATAAAAGCTTCATATTCAGCAACGTTATTTGTGAACTCAAAATCTAACTTGCATGATTGAGTAATATTTTCTTTATCAGATGAAATCAAAACAACTCCTGCTCCAGCTCCATCTTTGGTGCCAGATCCATCAAATAATAATTTCCAAATTTAAGTTTGAACAAATTTAGGGGTTTCAACTACATCCTCAATAATGAGTTGAGAATTTTGTGAAGTATCTGATGATAGTTAAAAACAGCTAAAATACTGATCAACTGCATAAATAGGATCATTTCTAGCCCGATCAACTTTGGAAACAATGTTTAGGAATCTAACTTCTCTATAACCTAAGGCGGTGTCCACCATATACAGGAATAATGGTAAAAGACATGTCCATTTGAAGACTCCCTCCCAATTTTGCAAAACATGATCTTGATAAAAGCATTCGAAATTTGGGGGGAATATTAGTGACAACTATATCTAATACAACACTTTTAATTGGAATTTTATGTAAAGTGACCACTAGATATTTTATTGGTCCTAAACATTGCATCCTCTTAGAGTCAAAGGTATATAGGTCGTGATAGGTTCGAGTGATATCCAAATTAAGTTGTTCCATAATGACTTGAGGCATTAAGTTGCGTGCAGCACCGGAATCCAACAGAGAATCGTATAGCAGGGAGTCATGCACTTTCAAAGACACATAAAAAGGTGGTATGGATTCATCAATCATATCAGAACCAAGACTGAAAGCTATGGTGGGTCTTTCATTTTTCAGATTAATAATATATCCTTGAGCATCAACACTAGAGTTTTGGATCCACTTTGAAACTTGACTTTTATATCCTCGGTTGTTAGAAAGTTCTGAAATTGGAATTGGAATTTTAACTCTTTCTAACTCTTTATCCACATTAAAAGAAATCAATATAGTTTTTTCAATTTGAGCAGAATCACTTCACTGATTTATAGCTTGAACAGAAGTAGTTTGAGTCTCAGTAGTTTTTACTTGAGGTTAAATTATTACATGGTTTTTGGAAGGTCTATCTGGACCATCTCTAGGTCTTAAGTCATATATTCTATTGAGTTCTACAGTCAGAAACTCAGAAAAATCTTAATATTTAGAAAACTGAGAAGTATCTTGGTCTTCTTGAGGGCTTTGAATTTGGGGAATAGGAACAATGGCAGTATGAATGGATGTATGATCTATGTTATTAATATCTTTAGTGATAGATAAAGTATTGTCATTAGGTTGTTGATCAACAATCAACAATGGTGTGGGTATTTGTTGGTCATTATGAGGCCTCTGAAGGATTTGCAATGGAGAAGCATTTTTATACTAACCATGAACCTGTGTTTGGAGTCTAGAAACAATTTGTTGGATTGTTCTTGGTTGAGTTTCAATCTTTGAAATCCTATTTGATAGGTTTCTAAGAAGTGATGTGATTTCATTAATTTTTGCATCTTAACTTTTAGATTTAGAGGAAGAAGAAACTTCTTGATTTGATTTTAATTTCTTTTGGGCTTTTTCAACTTTAGCTTTTAACTTGGCAGATGCAGACCTATTTTCTTCAACCTCTATAGAATTATTTTGCATGTCCTCTAAGGTTCAGGATGTTCTTTCTCTCAACATGACAACAAACTTTATGCTCAAAGGCTTTTGAAAATCTAACCTTAGCTACTACTACAGGAGGTTTACAATCAAGAGGCATTTTGTGGTAAAAATTATTAAATCTTTTGGTAAAATCAACATCTGGTTCTCCAAAAAAAAAATTAGTTCTTCAAATTCAGTTAAGAAATACATAGGGTCTTTTTTCACTCCCCGTTGATTTTTAAATATATTAGTTAATTCTTGTCATGATATAATAGAATCAATTGGTAATTTCCTAAACCAAATCCTGACATTTCCCTCTAGGGATTGATCAAACAATCTCATATAAACATTTTCATGTACTATGTTCATGTTATCTGCAAAATCCAAAAATGTTGCCAGATGGTCTTCATCTGACAAACCAGTTTCTCCATTAAATCTACGAAGGTGTTTTAAATGTCCTATGGGAAAATCATTAAGGATAGTAGGAAGTAAAAGAGGGGCATATATTGCTTGTACAATTGGTCTAAAACTGGCCACACTTGAAGATGTTGATGTGGAGGAATGAGTATTAGTATTTAAAGATGAAGAAGTAGAATTTGTAGGTGAAGATGGAGAGGTTGGAGGTGAGGAATGAGGTGGAGAACGAGGAGGAGAATGAAATGGGATGGAAGACCTTATTCGAGACTTTAAAGGAGTTCTAATAAAAAAAAATTGAACCTCTTCTTCTCCTTCTCTAGGTTCAGATAAAGGATTGGAATAAAGAGAATAGAGATCTTATGGTTGGTGTGAAGTAGAAGGTGCAGAATATGTAATAGGGAAAATGAAATTAGTAGGTTTGAATCCATGGAAGTTTAGATCCAAATCCTCCTTCGATATTGGAGATTTATAAGGTTCTTGGGGTAATTTATAGGACTCTAAAGAATGAAATAACAAGGCTCATTGAAAATCCACTCCTTTACATACTAGCCCATGCACTCTGTGAGGTATGTCTTCTGATTCTAAAGGAATAGGTGCAGATCTAAAAGGATCATGAATTGTATTGATCTCCTATTGAGGAATAGAAGAAGAAGGGATTTTATGCCTTCTTCTATAAGAAGTTCTTCTTACCAGTGTCTCTAGATCTGATAAGGTTTGGACAATCTCAGAGTTAGATTGAGATCCGGTGTGCTTTGAAGGAGCCATTTTGGTCACAATGGAGTCACCAGGTGATATATTTTGACCTAACTAGACCTTCAATCACCTTAAAGGAATAGGGTTTTATCGTTGTCCCAATGAAAACAAATCAAATTCGTTCCCTGGAAACGATGCTAAATTGATGTTGTCCTTTGAGATAATTGTGGTCAATAATCATGCCAAAGCATCTATAATGTTTTGTTTGTGTTTTATAATTTTCGAGGAACAATGTATAAGATAAATTTTAGTAAACAATTTATTGATCAAATATGCCAAATAATATCAATAATTACAAGTAAGGGCTACTTGTTCATCTCACACAGTGATTAAGATTTTGTAAAATGATTAAGTAGATTTATGTTAAGAAGATATGATTATCAAATATTCAGATTGAATTATTCAATAATTCATAATCTTGAAAACCTTTAAACAATGTCTAAAAGTTCAAAAAAATACATTTAACATTATCAAGATGCTAACAATTTATAAATGAAAGGGACTTACATCAACAAACGATTAAGTAAATCATTCTTTATATTGATAATAACTTCAGGAGGAATTATAAGATCACCGAAACACAATTAATCTCAAATCGTTATCTTCATAACAATTAAAAATATGAAGATACAAAATGTATGAAAACTGGAAATAACTCACTGAGAAAACAGAGTTGTATGAGACAAATTTAGAATCCTTCTTCTATTATTGATGATAAAAAATACTTGTACAATTTCTGCTCTAAAAAAATTCGCTCATGCAAGGGTAAAACTCTTAATAACTAGAAATGAGAGTTATTTATAGTAATTCCCAAAACTCTGAAATATCTTAACTATTTTACAATAATACAATAAAGGAGAATAGAAGAAGAAGACAGATAGATGGAGTGTCTCTATTTTCTTGGAATTTGTTGATGACTTGGCCCCTTTTGATGGAATTCGTTGCTGACTGAACCCTCAAAAATCAGATGTGTTGGCATTCTATAAAATTCATCCTTTTACTCGATGGTCTCATAAAACATATCCCATTGATCTTGACTTGGGATTTCTACACCCATCATTTTACTAAGGATTTCATTTACTTTAGTATATCTATCAAAATTTGGTCTTTGAATAAATAAATGTTTGATTTGATGTTGAATGATCAAATCAAACTGCAGATCTTCAAGAAAATATTTCCCTGTAATCTGCCCTTTGATACCTGCAAACTTTGACTTGTTTATTGCAATTGTGTATAACGTTTTGCATCAATCTTCTAATTTAATCACTTATCATCTAATCCTACCAATCTTGGTAGTCCTTTATGATTTAAAACAATAAATTTGGTATGAAAACCTTTGAACAACAATATTCAAAGCTTCACATTTGGTCTGCAATTGTTTGATTAAATTTATTTTCTGCAAAAATTTATTTATCTCCAAAATGGTTGCAATTATGTCTAAGATATTTACTGCTTCCAACTCCTCTCTTTTCTTTGAATTAAGAACCTTAATCATGTCAATGGCTTCTCTTCGATTCTTTTTGAGATGATATTTCTGCTCTTGAATTGCTGCTCTGCATTTGGTGATGAGCTCCTGTTGTTTGAAGATAATTTGTATGGATGGCCAAACTTCTATCATAGGCCTACTAATGTCTTCCCAGATATTCATCTTAGCTTCACCTAGAGTTTCTGTGATCTAAAAGGACTGTATTAGTTTGTTGTGCTAAGTTTATTTTCAGTTATAAAACATGTACATATTTGTCTCCATTTGTTTTCTTAAGGATTGAGGAATTTAACAATGAAACATAGATGAAATTATGAGTTTTAAGCATTTAAATAAGCTTGAATAACACAACACAATAGATATTTGATGCATGACTTTCAAGGCTCCATGATGAAGATGGCCCAATCGCCTATGCCATAATTTTCCCTCATCCTGACTCACCACTTTTTTTGCCTTCCCCATCATGGCAGCGCAGCCATCTACCTCCATCTGGTAGATATTCTTAACTCGAATCCCTATCCTCTTGTCTTGAATCATTGTTTTGTGTTACAAGAAAGCTTTTCCATCGCTAAAAACAACGCCATAACCTCTGTCATCCAACATTGCGACTAAGACCAAATTTTTCTTCAGATCTGGAACATGCATAACATATTTCAATTGAAATGGTTTACATGAATCCCTTTGAAAGTTAATGGTACCAATGCCAGTCACACTATATTGGCCATCTTCGCCCATCTCTATATGCATCTAGAGATCTTTCTCCTCCAAGTCACTAAAAATTTATTTATCTCCAGTCATGTGAAAGGAAGTGCCACTATCCAAATACCACACCAATCCCAATGCACTTGACACCATGCATGTGATCAAGGAGAATTCAAGTTCAAATTGTGAGGCAAGGGCCTCTGTAATATTCCTAAATTAGCATGCAGCTAATAGGAATATTAATTTTTCTCTTAATATCTAGTTAAATGAATAAATGGGTAAGGAGGCTCATAAGTTGCTTAAGTAGGCATAAAATCCCTCTTAATGTGAAAAGGGATCATGTTAATAACTAGATCCAACATTCTCATGTGTGAAAAAGGTCTAATATGTGTGGACAAGGTCAATTTTTACCGAGTCAACAACATTAATATATGAGGAGTGGATCATAAATAAAGACAGCTCAGTGTGAATGAAGATCAATCTAGCTAATCAGAATAAAGACACCTTGGGTGTGAATGGAGAAAATGCAGGGAGACTAAGTCATGGTTGACTAAATCAAACAACATTGTAAATATATGAGTGAAACTAATGGAGATAGTGTAATTTTGGTGGAGGAGCCTTTACATGGAAGTAACCTCATAATTGGGTGGGACCCATGGTGAGGAAGCTCATCAACTATATAATGGAGGGGATGGCAGCCATATGGGGCATGATTGAAGATTATATTTTTTATGTGATTTGTTTAGACTTCTTGCATTCTTTGGCTATTTAGCTAAGTTTGTTGCACTGTTTAGTGCAAGGGTTTTCTCATGCAGGAATTCCCTTCTCCTTGTAGAACTTGTTTAAGGGATCTAAGAGGAGCATAATGTGCTACATTTTCCACTATCTAGTGTTAGGCCAAGTGGTCACCTTCAACAACAGCGTATTCCTTTGCAGAAACTTTGTTAGTTCTTAGGGTGTTGTAGTGGAGGGGTTTAATCCCTTGTATTTTGAGCTAGTTTCCCTGAAGGAGGATCAACCTTTTTCCTGAAAAGCTAGTAGGAGGAGCTACATAAATTTCTTTGCATGATCAGCCATTTTTATGTAGATATTTAGCCATACAGCATGATTCAGCCATAGATCTTCCGCAGATGCTTCTTGTATTTCATGTTTATCAAGAAACCCTTGCCGGGTCATCTTGGATTTCTATAAAAGAGGCTAGATATCTGTTTTTGGGCCTCATTGATTAATATATAAGTAGATCTATTTTTTCTCTCATATTTCTGAGTATAACCCTCGATAAACTGCGTTGTCACTTTATGCATTATTTCTCTATTTCAATAGTCTTGGGGTTTGCTGTGTTTTTGGGTTGTTTTGGCCATAGGAGTCCTGTTTAACTAGGAAAAAGTGATTTTTTTCTAATTTCCTCTTGGATTTGTTGTAATAATGTCATATCTAATCAATCCATGGGCTGCATTTTTCTCTTAATGCTTATATTTCTGAAAAATGTGTTTTTTGTGCATGTATTGCTAAGCTTTCCCATTTCGGAATATTACAGTGGTATCAGAGCTCTAATATTGGCTCATCTTCTGTACTAAAACCATTATGGATTATTTTCATGAGAAGGAGAGGATCTGCAATAGGGATCAAGGCAAACGCTTATTGTCTGGAGGGAAGAAGTTCTCAAAACTTCTTCTACACACTTTGCATGGCATCAGTAAAGACATCAAAGAAATGAAGAGGGAAAAACATGGAAATCCCTCAACAATATTTGGACATGAGGAAATCTCTAATTAATCATATTATGGGTGTGATTATTCAGCCATACCATCATATTTGAAATTCTCTACCAACCATATTTTCATGAAAAATGAGATGGAGAAAGGAGATGTGCCAAAGAAGGAGACTCTTGCTGATTATCTACAAGAGTATGAATCTCAATCTAAGAGGTTCAAAGATCACTTGAACTTCTACGGGTTTTGCAATATCAAGGAGGAAATCAGCACAAGGAGTAAACAACATGGTGTGGGTAGATTCTTTCTTTCTACTTTGTATGGCCCATATAAATGTCTAGCTAGGGTTTGGGTGGAGGAGCTAAACACCTATGTGCAGCAACATTAAGTTTCTAAATATGAAGCCATTAAGGTAGTAGTGTTGCATTTTGAAGGTAAGGCTTATGCTTGGTGGTTGTTTGAGTCCTTTTCCTTAAAAAATGCAAATATATCTACTTATGAAAATTTTATTAGAAGTGTAATGGAAAGGTTTGATGAAAAAATTTATGAAACACCTTCTATGGAGTCTATCAAACCAAAACAAAAAAAACCTTTGCATGAGTTGGAAGGGTCTATAAATCCAACTCCATTTCAAAAAACCATTGAAGGGGATGAAAACTTGTATACATTGCCATGGGAAAATTCCCCATTTCATGATGATCTTTCTTCTCAAGAGAAATACATGGATATCCCTTTTTCAATGGAAGACCAAGATCTAAGGTCTCTCATTGTTGATGAGGCATTTTCAACTATTGATGAGGGGGAAGAGAAGGCTGGAGATAACATCGCAGTCATATAAATAACACATCCATTACCTCATGAAGAGGAAGATGGAGCACTTGCTCCAAGGAGAGAAACTCTTGCACTCTTGCAAGGAGTTCCAAAGAATCTCACATGTGGAGGTCATGGCAAAATCCATGTAAAAAATGTGCCATCATTAGCAGATGGTGAGATCTTGAAGATAGAAGGAGATAAAGAGGAGGACGAGCATCATATGATGAGGAGCACACACCTCTCTCTATTTCAGAAAATTAATGCACAGAAGAGGAAGGATGATTTGTGCAATGAAGGAAAGGATAAATCAGTCCACACACATGTACATCCTGCTCTATGCCTTGATGTCTCTTTGCATGGAGGCATTCCAACAGGGAGACCCCCTAATTGGAAGAGAAATAAATTTTTCTCTCAACTATGTCTAGCAATGACATATTTGGCTAAGGAAGGAGCCTTGGGAGAAGCTAGAACAACACAGAGAATCTTTGATAGGATCAAAGGAGAGGTAAGAAATTTTCTAAAATGGACATTGTTATCTCCCACTCAGCTATTTGCACTGGAAAAGGATAATTCAGAAATCTATGATGACATGAGCATGATATCAAAGGGCCACTCCATATCTTTTGAGTAGCCAATGATATTTCCACACACAAGAAATATTTCTGAACATGACAAGAGGATATCAACACTTTTGCATGCATGGGCAAAATTAAGGAAGTTTTGGAAGGCAAAAACTTTCCAAGGGGAGGTTGACTTCCATCTACTTCAATCTTGTCTTGAGCAAGATCAGCTGTAAATGAGGTAACAAAAGAAAGGTGATAGTACTCCAACATGTGACTTTGGCATCAAGCATGTCAAAGAGGAGAGCCATGTTATGATAGGAGCTGCATTTCAGATTTCTACAGTGTTGTCATTGTTGGGGAGCTAGATCCATATTGGGAGTCCCAAATCTTGATGAAATATTCCAACAACCTCTTCACATGTAAGGTTATTGATGGGCAAGTGATGGATAGGAGGTATAAAGTGGTTGATGGAGTCATTTATTCTCATGAACAAATCTACTTAACTAGAGACTCCAAGCTCAAGGATAAACTACTTAATGCAGCCTATGAGATCTTGCTTTCTAAACCCACTAGATTTATTAAAGCATACCATACCATCTTGGAGGGATTCATGTGGGAAGATTTCAAAAAGGAGATGCACTATCACATTAGAAAGTGCATGGATTACTTGCTGGTTGAGGAGGAACATAGCTCTTGGGAAGAGTTACCATTGCCACCTCCTTATTCATTAGGTGTGAGAAGTAGCTCATCCATGAGCTACCTCACTAATTCAAATCAAGTGTATGGTAAGAATTGTATTTATGAACATCATGATGTATTTACTATATGCTTGTACTTTCTTAACACTCATGTACAGGGCATTGCTCCAAGAGGGGGCACCTTTTCTTGTGGGCTTCATGGGCTACTTGGGGCCATGAACAATGGAAATGTTGACCATTCCCTAAAATATTTTGGGGAGATGTTGTATTATTCATGGTGTGCTTCATTAACACCAACCATCATGCACCTTCTCCAAGCATGCAAGAAGAATGGGGCAGCAAACAAGTGGTGGGAAAAACACTTGTTATATCTTATTCTATGGCAGTTGGGAGTAAAACTGTGTTGGTTGCACATGAGGGACCATTGTCCTTCTCCTTTACTACATTTGGCAGCTAGCATGACTTTAATTATGATTCTATATTCTGAAGATGTTCTTATCTTTGTTGGGAACATGATTGGAGGAGAAACACATTGGTTGGATGTGTCCTTTGGGGAAGAAATTTCCCACACTTTTTGCACTACATGTTTCAAGGGGAGCATGGGAGATGATATGGCCACTATAGTAGATCACTTGTTTCTTTATGAGGTGGACCATATGATTTCTTGGAGCACTTGGGATATGCCTCTCATGAGCATTTGGGAGGATATTTTTTATGAATTACCAATCTGGGAGGTGATTCATTTCATTTGGATGATAGCATAGAGATGGAAGTATTTCATTGGTAATGAAGTCCCCCATGATTGTCATCACTTCTATCTTGAGGAGGCCATTTATCAGCAAGAAGGTTTCCATATAGACCTTCCATTATTTCATGATGGGAGCCATTTGGTTTACCCACCAAAGGTGAACTTACACACTCGAGAGGAACCATTGGGAGGCATAGTTGTTGCAAAATATCCAAAGCAATGGTGGAGACTATTGGATGTGGAGGCCCGAAGAGGAGGAGGGGAGATTTTGCAACACCCTTGCAATTGCTTGAGGACAAGCAACATTTGGGAGGGGAAGACTGTAATATTCCTAAATTAGCATGCATCTAATAGGAATATTAATTTTTCTCTTAATATCTAGTTAAATGAATAAATGGATAAGGAGGCCCATAAGTTGCTTAAGTAGGCATAAAATACCTCTTAATGTGAAAAGGGATCATGTTAATAACTAGATCAAACATCCTCATGTGTGAAAAAGGTCTAATATGTGTGGACAAGGTCAATTTTGTCCAAGTCAACAGCATTAATATATGAGGAGTGGATCATAAATAAAGACAACTCAGTGTGAATGAAGATCAATCTAGCTAGTCAGAATAAAGACACCCTGGGTGTGAATGGAGACTATGCAGGGAGACTAAGTCATGGTTAACTAAATCAAACAACTTTGTAAATAGATGAGTGGGACTAATGGAGACAGCGTAATTTTGGTGGAGGAGCCTTTGCATGGAAGTAACCTCATAATTGGGTGGGGCCCATGGTGAGGAATCTCATCAACTATATACGGGAGGGGATGGAAACCATATGGGGCATAATTGAAGGTTATATTTTGTATGTGGTTTGTTTATACTTCTTGCATTTTTTGGTTGTTTAGCTAAGTTTGTTTCATTGTTTAGTGTAAGGGTTTTCTCATGCGGGAATTACCCACTTCTTCTTGGAGAACTTGTTTAAGGGATCTAAGAGGAGCACCATGTGCTACATTTTCCACTATCTGGTGTTAGGCCAAGAAATCACCTTCAGAAACAGCACAGTCCATTGTAGAAACTACATTATTTCTTAGGGTGTTGTAGTGGAGGGGTTTAATCCCTTGTATTTTGAGCTAGTTTCCCTAAAGGAGGATCAGCCTTTTTCCTGGAAAGCTAGTAGGAGGAGCTACAGAAATTTCTTTGCATGATCAACCATTTTTATGTAGAGCTTCAGCCATACAGCATGATTCATCCATAGATCTGCAGCAAATGCTTCTTGTATTTCATGTTTATCAAGAAACCCTTGTAGGGTCATCTTGGATTTCTGTAAAAGAGGCTAGATCTCTGTTTTTGGGCCTCATTGATTAATATATAAGTAGATCTATTTTGTCTCTCATATTTTTGAGTATAACCCTCAACAAACTACACTATCAATTTATGTAGTATTTCTGTGTTGCAATAGTCTTCGGGTTTGCTGTGTTTTTGGGTTGTTTTGGCCATAGGATGCCTGTTTAACTAGGAAAAAGTGATTTGTTTCTAACTTCCTCTTGGATTTGGTTGTAATAATGTCAAATATAATGGATCCATAGGCTGCATTTTTCTGTTAATGCTTATATTTCTAAAAAAATTGTTTTATGTGCATGTATTTTTGAGCTTTCCCATTTGGGAATATTACAGCGTCACTTGGTGCAGCTCCAACATCCTTCTTGTTCTTCTTCTTCTACAAACATTTACTAGCAATATATCCATGTTCGTGACAGTGAAAACACTTCACCTTGGACATATCCAACTTCTTGCCTTTAGACTCAAATTTAGAATGGAATATCCTCCCCTTCCCCTTCTTCACCTTGGCAGCCAAAGCACAATCCTCTTCATCATCATGCTTTGATGAAGAGCCATCTCTGGTGTTCCTCCTGAACTCCTCCTCCACCAGATCCGACCACAGTCGTTCCCAATCCAACAATTTTTCCCTTCCATTGACAGAGTCTTCATAACTGTGCCAGTTCTTATGAAGTCCCAAGAGAGCTAATCTCACCAAATCATCATCAGCAATAGTTATTCCCACACTCCCCAGTTCATCCTAACATTGGACAAACTTCATGAGATATTTTTGAATGTTGTCGCCCTTTTCCATCTTGATCTTTCTAAGTTTATATTTGAGCGCCAATTTCCTATGGTCACTGCTGCTTTGGAAAAGATCTGTCAAAGCCTTCCACATAGCATATGGTGTGGCTTTCCCATGGAGGCTTGAGACAATGTGGTCTCGTACTCCGTCCAACAGAATCCTCCTCGCCTTTGCCACTTTATTTTTCCATGTATCAATATTGGCAGCATCTAACGAAGCAAGCTTAGGAACATCATTGTAAATGAATTCCTTCAAGCCATTATCTTCGAGCACCGCCTCCATCCTATCCTTCCAAGAAATGTAGTTCCAGTTGACCTCGAGTCCATACTCTAACCTCAAGCCATTAAAATCTATTTCTATCTTGAATCAATTGTAGCACCAAGAAAGTCTTTCTACAAATTCAAATTCTTTCCACCAACAAACTCAGCTCCTACTTTAAAATTGCAATTTCATGTGCTCTAGTACAATGTAGAAATTTAATATAAAATATGTATATGCTACTTTTAAATACAGAATCGCTTCTACAAAATCTTTGTGGAATTTGAAACACAATCGCCAATCACAATATCATGAAGAAAGAGCAATCACACATAACACTGATAATTTACCTGGGGAAAGAATATAGCTAAACCCCCACTATCTTCTATTATTTATTATATCATGGATCATGAAATAATTACATACAAATATCTACTACAAGAGCTATCAGTACAATAGCTAACTATCTCACACTGTCATACAAAAATTGGCAAGTTCCTTAGCCAATTTATTGTCTTCAAACAACCTGCCTCCACTGCACAATCCCAGCTGATAGAAATCCCTGAATAAATGGAATCCTGCTTTCCTTGACTGTGCAATCCTCATGGGCACATCCAATGTGTGTGTGGTTGCATGTATGCAACTGATAATGTCACAACTGATAGTCAACTGTCCCTTTCACTTACATCTCAACTGGGTCCCCATTGGATCTGATATGCATGTAGTTAATAGTAGTAAATGTTCAATTTCATGTGAGGCCACTGATTGTGAATTAATTAATAATTAATTCACTTGATCTCTCACTAGTGTATCTTTAGTTACAACTAACACAACTGAGTTTAACTCACTTAACTGAGTTAAACTACTTTACAACTTTCATAACTACACTTCCAAATCTCTTACAACATCGAATCACTCAGTTACAACTAAGTCCACTTGCATGTCCCACCAACCAACCACTCAACTCCAAATTCCTATAGCTAACTGATTTTCCACTTCAGTTAACTACTTCCAAGTGCTCGTTGAGAATAGATTATTGTTTATTGTCCAACTAATATGAAGGGGTAATGATAGTCGACATGCATCTATAAAGAGACATGCAATCTATAAATAGATCTTGCACATACATCTATAAATAGACCTCATCTATAAATATAATTTTCTCATGCATATATAAATAGACATCCACCTAAAAATAGTCTGAGGCTCCATCCTAGTGTAGGTGCATAATTTTCACTAGGATCTTATTGTTGAATCTCAATAGGATCTAAGTAAAGTTGTTCATCATTTCATTCCTATGTCGCTCGAGGGCTTCTTTGAGCAATATTTTGATAGGATCTACTTCTCTCTCATATTTATTTGTACCCGCAAAAGTGAGGTTGTTTGGGTTTGCGATGTTGATCTTGTAAGGGTTCAACCATATCGAGCCCTAACTCCTTATACCCTGACCTCGTTGGGGACATGCAAAGAAAAAACAAGTAGAGAAAGAGTAGACTGCTCTAATACCACTGATCTAAATTTAATAAGGAATGAAACATAATACAAATATAATCACCAATACAAAGATGCAACATAAATAATGTTTCATTTCATTAATATCAAATACTTAAAATGCTTACAGACAAAACTGAAAGAAACTAGCCCACGCGATGGTAGCTTATCTTTGAGAAGACATGTTGCGGCTACATGTATGTGAATTGTGTTACAATGAGGCTCAAGGGAATTTTTATTATTTAACAATAAGAGAAAACCCTAAACAACCAAAACCCCAACATGAGGAGATGTAACACTAAGAGT
Source organism: Pinus albicaulis (assembly GCA_034641835.2). Classification (NCBI taxonomy): domain Eukaryota; kingdom Viridiplantae; phylum Streptophyta; class Pinopsida; order Pinales; family Pinaceae; genus Pinus; species Pinus albicaulis. The sequence continues at coordinate 29,662,064 of CM076583.1, read as the reverse complement.
TTATGGGCCCCGTTGGGTTTAGTTGGGTAGCCAACTTCTCGGGGTCGTAACTTGGTCATATTATCTCTGTTTCGCGCGTATGGTACCTCGTTGGAAAGGTATCTTTGAGGACTATTGGTTTTGCCACATTCTCATGCCTCTAGCTGTGGGACTGTAGCGGACCTAAAAAAAACGTCGTTTAGGGGGTCAAAATTGTTCTGGAAGTTCAGGACACGAAAATTGCTAAAAATAGTAAATACACTACAAGCTGATGAAGTTGTCTATGTATAATACACTACAAGGAAAAGACCCTCTAGTGGATTTTTTTGAGGAAACCCTTATAAAAATAGCCCAGATATCCATTTGTAGCAGAGGTCACTAGAGGAGGTTTTTGCAGATGTTTTTTTGTGATGTGTTTCTAATCGTAACATGCATCGGTGTGTTTTATATAAAGTGCACCAGTGCATTTTATATAAAGCACACCGGTACGAACTATCAAATGGCACATCAAGACACTATGTTCTCCATACAAACCAGCCTAATGCGTCTCAATAATCCAGTGCACCTAAGCGTACTATCAAATTGCACACCGAGACACTATGATCTTCGTACAAACCAGCCCAGTGCATCTCAGTAATCTAGGGCACTGTAAAGAAGCATGGTGTGCCATTGATACAACTGCCCAATGGGTCTTGTAATCAAGCGCATTGAAAAAGGGTTAGTTTTTAAAAAATTAACGGATGTAAAAATCTTCATTTTTACTTGTTACAGTGCTCTAAAGCTCTCAAGAGCTAGTGTGATTTTTTCTTCTTTGAGGCACCCTACCATCATTTCTCCCATTGCCCACATTGCTTCTGTCCATTGCTCACTGTGTGGAGTTCAAATATTCCAAAACGGTGGGTAAATTTGATTTTTAGTATTCCTCAGCAAATATGTCTCCTCAATGCGCAAATGTGCAGGTAATCTACTTGTTTCTCACCAACTAAACCTTTTAGAGGGTTAATTTATCAAATTGAGTTAAAATTTACCATTTAAAAAAAAAATTACTGTGCAGTGCATTCGAGCCATTCAACTCACACCATTCACTATCCTACTTATAAATTTACAGGTCGCACTGTGAATGGTGTTAACGGAAACGACACTGGGTTACGGTGCGATACCAAGAAAAATCACACTGCTCAAACACTAAAATAGTGCAGTGTGTGTTGGTTGTTGGCCGCACCGGCCATTTAAAATTTTTAAAAATAACACTCTATCTACGGGTGGACGGTGGTGCAGTCGCTTTCCAGAACACACTAGGCATTATGTACGAGTGTACGATGGGGAAATCATTTACCAGAACACATTGGGAATTATGTACGGTTTTCGGACAGTGCATTGTGCTATAACAATCGCCCCAGGGCAGACAATTTGGTCAACGCACCGCATAAAAAATATTTTATATTTTCGCGGTGGGTGAATTTTTTTAATGCGCGTCGTGGGTGGTGCATGATAAATAGGTATGCACCGGTAGTGGTGCGTGACTATTTTTTTGGGATCACCAATTTTTTTTTTTGATAAAAGTTATAGATATATATATATATATATATATATATATATATATTTGTAAATACATTTATCATTTAATTAAAAAAATCACGTTTTATGTATGAGGGAGGCTGATTTATTTAATATGTGAATCATTCAGCGACGTCAATGGAGAGAGGAAAGGAAACAATAAGAGCGTATGGAGGATCATTATAACAGGATACAACAGTGAGAGGCATGGGTGTTAGGTCCCCAAATTAATAGTGTAGTCCCTTATTGTTAATAGTGTAACCCCATTATTGTTATTGTTGTACCCCTGTAACCCTCATATTGTTATTATTGTTCCATTACATTATTATTGTTAGGTCGGAAAGGATTATATTGTGACCCCAATGCCCATGGACCCCTATATATAGAAGGAGGTTTTTTCATTTGTATCATCCAATAATTGTTCATTTATGTAATTTATTGGAGGTTTCCCAATAATTGTTCATCCAATAACACTCTATCTACGGGTGGACGGTGGTGCAGTCGGTTGCCAGAACACACTAGGAATTATGTACGACTGTACGATGGGGAAATCATTTACCAGAACACATTGGGAATTATGTATGGTTTTCGGACAGTGCATTGTGCTATAACAATCGCCCCAGGGTAGACAATTTGGTCAACGCACCGCATAAAAAATATTTTATATTTTCGCGGTGCGTGAATTTTTTTACTGCGCGTCATGGGTGGTGCATGATAAATAGGTATGCACCAGTAGTGGTGCGTGACTATTTTTTGGCAGCACCAATTTTTTTTTTTGATAAAAGTTATATATATATATATATATATATATATTTGTAAATACATTTATCATTTAATTAAAAAAATCACGTTTTATGTATGAGGGAGGCTGATGTATTTAATATGTGAATCATTCAGCGACGTCAATGGAGAGAGGAAAGGAAACAATAAGAGCATATGGAGGATCATTATAACAGGATACAACAGTGAGAGGCATGGGTGTTAGGTCCCCATATTAATAGTGTAGTCCCTTATTGTTAATAGTGTAACCCCCTTATTGTTATTGTTGTACCCCTGTAACCCTTATATTTTTATTATTGTTCCATTACATTATTATTGTTAGATCGGAAAGGATTATATTGTGACCCCAATGCCCATGGACCCCTATATATAGAAGGAGGTTTTTTCATTTGTATCATCCAATAATTGTTCATTTATGTAATGTATTGGAGGTTTCCCCCTTGAAGTGACTGATTTCTAAGGCATTGATTTCTCTTTTCTTCTATTTTTGGAGTTGGTTTCATAACATTTGGTTTCAAAGCTTTGGATTCTAGGGTTTCGCTGCTCCAAATAGATCATCGTGTAATTTTCGCTATAACTATTTTTCTACAAAGGCATGGAAGCTGAAATCCTTAGGAACATTGTGTACCAATTTCAGATCTTGGTTCGCAATATTTGCGGAGATATGATCTCTGGAAGTTAGGGTTTTTTCAGGCTCTCAAATTTCACCTAAGCAGTTCATCCTGGAATTTTAGCTATAACTTGTTTTCTATGAAGGTTCAAAAGTTGAAATTTTTATAGAGACAAGACGAAATCTTGAGAAACTTTATAAATTTCAGATCTTGGTTTGCAATATTTTCAGAGATATGATCTATGGAAGTTAGGGTTTGTTCAGAATCTCAATTTTTATCTCAAAGAGGTGACCTTGGAAAAATCGTCATAACTCTTTCTCTGAGAATTGGATTGGAATTATGTAAAAAGTGGCCACAAGTACATAGTCCATAGTTTCTTGTGTATCAATTTCAAAGCCGAATGAGGAAAGGAGATGTGGCACACCATACAAATGCGGTCTACTGAACCAGTCCATAATTAAGTCATTGTGGGAGATTCGACATAACTTTGACATGAAGTATCCAAATCAGGTCAGGCTTGTGGCATTCGAAAGAAGATTCAAAGGGATACTACAGGACCTAATTTCAGATATTGAAGATCCGTAATTACAGAGATAATTCAGTTTCAATATCTAGCTCTTCAAAAGCAAGAAAAATGTGTGTATTTTTTTCAAATTGCACAAGTCTTGTTTGAAAATTCAGTTTTAAGTGATTCCAAGGGCCTATTGAGCATAGATATCAGTATTAAGTTCTAAAATTCCCCCTAAAAAGAATTCAACACCCATTAAGCCCTCTGAATACTGTATAAATTTATTAATACTGATGTATTACTGGATTCTCCTTATCTAACGATATTTATCTTCTTTCTAAATACAGAATCCTTCCACTATTAAACTTGTAGAAATTTAAAACTCAATTGCAAACACATGTGAATAAATTCAATCGCACATAACATAGTTGTTTAACAGGAAATATTAAAGCTAAAAACCCCAAATATCATATATTATGTATATCAATGGAATCATGTAATAATCTCATACAAAGCTTAGTACATCAAGCTATTAGTACAATCAACAATCATTACACACTGTCATGTAGAAATTTGCATATTTATGCACCAATTTCTTGCCTCCTAACAGCCTGCCTCCACTGCGCAATCCCTATTGAATAAGACCCCTGAATGAATTTGAATTGGCCTTGCCTTGACTGTGAAATCCTCATTAGCAACTCCAATCCGTGTCAGGTGCATTGAATGCATCTCTATAGTCACAACAGATAGTCCATCTCACCCTTTCACCTATCTCTCCACTGGGTCTCCACTGGAACTAACATGAAAGTAGTTAATTGTTGTATTTTTTAACTTGTTAGTGATTTATTAGTTGTGAATTAATTAACTAATTAATTCACTTAACTCTCACTAGTGTATCTTTCAGTTAGACTAGATACAACTAGATCAACTGAGTTAAACTAAATAACAACTCCATTAACTACTCTTCCAACTCTGTCATAACTTTTCCACTTCAGTTCTAACCGATTCCTTCATGCATGAGCCACCAATAACCCTAGGCATTTCATAATTCCTTTAGCCCACTGATTTGCCAAATCTGTTCACTGAAATAAAGTGCTACAAGAGAATAAGTTGATGTTTATTGTCGGATTATTATTAAGGGTTAATAATAATTGGCATGCACCTATTTTTAGATCGACAATCTATAAATAGACTTCACCCAATATTCTAAAAATAGAATTTCATCTATTTTCCACATTTGACCAACCATCTACAAATAGCATCCTGCAACTTATAGAATATGCTCACCATGTCTAAAAATAGACATACACCTAAAAATAGCCTGTGGGCCCCACTTACTGAAGGTGCTTACTTTTCACTAAGCTCATCATCTTGTTGAATCTCAAAACTCCCTCTCAACAAGATAAGGATTATCCTTCGCCCCGATCCTGCCTCTATGGTATTCGAATTTTCTCCTATCAAGCGCCTTCGTCAAAATATCTACATCCTGATCTTCCGTAGGAATGTACTAAAGCAACATGATCTTCTGCTGCACACAGTCTCTGATCTGATGATACCACATATCAATATGTTTAAATCTATCATGAAACACAGGATTAATTGAGAGTTTAATGCAACTCTTATTATCACAATGTATCACTGTAGGATCTAAAAGTGAACCGAATAAACCAACCAGGATCTTCCTCATCTAGATAGCCTCACATGTAGCTCGGCTTGCTTCCGTGTATTCTGCTTCCACTGAACTGAGTGCCACGGATCTTTTTTTATTGTTGTACCAATAAACTGCTATAGATCCAATACTGAAAACCCCTCCTAATGTTCTCTTTTTGTCCATTGGAATTCCTACCCAATCTGCATCCGTGAAGCCATGCAACTTCACCTCATCCGTCTATCTGTACAATAAGCCATACTCAGATGTGCCCTTGAGATACCTCAGGACATGCTTGCCTTCCTTCAAAAAGAGCTTGGTAGGCTTAACCATCACTTGTGAAAGTTTGTTCACCGCATAGCATATGTCCAATCTTGTATTAACTAAATACATGAGCGAACACACCAACTGTCGATAAACAGTGACATCCACTATCTCTGCCGATGTAGCATCCTCTTTCCTCTAATTTCCTAGAATAGGAGTATCCATGGGCTTTCAATCCTCCATGTGAAACTTACCAAGTGTCTCCCAAGCATATTTGCCTTGAGACACAAACAGTTCACCTTCTCGCTGCCATATTTCCAATCCAAGGAAATAATGAAGGAGGCCCAAATCCTTCATCTCGAACTCCTTTGCAAGGTATTCCTTGCATGAGTGTATCAATTGATCATCACCCGTTAGTATTAAATCATCAACATAAAGAACAATGATTAAAAACTTACCTTCCACCACAATTTGGTACAGGTTTTCATCTGCCTCACTCTTGGTGAAGCCAAGTCCAGTGAAATAGTTGTCGATCCATGTGTACCAAGCACGCGGTGCTTGCTTCAGCCCATACAGCGCTCTTTTGAGTCTGCACACATGCGACTTGTTGCTGAAGATCTCAAATCCTTTAGGCTGCTCAACATACACCTCTTACTCAATTATCCCATTAAGGAACGCAGTCTTCACATCCATCTGATGAATGTGCCAACCCATCTGTACTGAGAGAGAAAGGATGGTCCTTATGGAATAATATCGTGCGACAAGTGCAAAGGTTTCTTCATAATCAATCCCCTCGATCTGTGAGAAGCCTTGGGAAAAAAATCTTGCCTTATACTTCTCAATGCTCCCATCAGCAGCTTGCTTTACCTTGTATATCCATTTCGAATATACCACTGATTTACCCACCGGCCTTGGAACAATCTCTCAAGAATTGTTTTTGACAATGGAGTCATATTCCTACACCATGGCATTTACCCATGTGGGCTCCTACGCTACTTCTTCAAAAGAAGATGGCTCTGTCATGACACACTTGCTCATAAGAGCCATGTATCCAGTAAATCGGTCAGGTGAATTTCTCTGTCTGCGCTATGATGTAGGGACTCCTACATTCTCTGCTGCATCAAGCTTCAGTCTCTCAACTTCTATGGTATGCTTTCTACCTGTTTTGATGTTTTTTTCTGCATGAGTGGACTCCTCCACTCCATGAATCTCCTCCTATGGTTGATCCACATCCAGAGGCTCATATTTGGGAACAAGAAGTTCCTTCTCTGCATGCAAGCGTAGCTCCCTCTCAACTGACAACTTCATGGCTTTCACCTCATTGAATTTTATATCCCTTTGCACCACAGTCATTCGATTATTTGGAAAATACACACGATAATTATGGGGTGTTTCTGGGTACCCCACAAATATCCCAACTTCTACAATCGGCTCCAGCTTCTTCCTGGCGTCCTTTGTCACATAAATGTAAACATATGAGAAAATAATCTTCAAATGAGAAATATCAGGCTTCTTATCAGTAAAATATTCTTCAGGTTTACTCATGCCAATTATTCTATGAGGACAACAATTTTGCACATAAACCATAGTGTTGCATGCTTCCACCCACAAGTGCATCGGTAGGCCCTGGTCATGTAGCATAGGTCGTGCAGCACACACGATCGTTCTGTTCTTCCTCTCCGCGACCCCATTCTACTGTGGGTTGTGAGACACTATGAGTTCTCTTCAAATTCCTTCTCTTCAATAGATTATTTGAATTCATTTGAGATATATTCACCACCATTATCGCTCCACAGAGCCTTCACTTGCTTCCCCGACTTCTTCTCCACCAATGCTTTAAACTCACAAAACTTTGAGAATGTAATGCGCTTCTTTTGCATGAAGAAGATCCAACATCTACGAGAATATTCATCAACAAATATAACATAATACCTGTGTTTTGTTGTTGAAGCAACCAAGAAAGGTCCACACACATCTGTGTGAATTCTCTCCAGGATCACTAAGGCACGGTTCTCCTTCTCATGAAAGGTGGTCTTCACAAACTTACCCATAGTACATACCTTACACTAATATGACTACGCAAGAGTACCCTTGGGAAGTCCAGTATAAATCTGCTGAAAATATTCAAGGTGCCATGGTGAAGATGGCCCAATCTCCTATGCCATAATTCGCCCTCATCCCGGCTCACCACTTCTTATGATTTGCCAATCATTTCAGCGCAGCCATCTACCTCCAGCTTGTAGAGATTCTTAACTCAAATCCCTATCCTCTTGGTTTGATCCATTGTTTGGTGTCACAGGAAGGCTTTTCCCTTGTTGAAAACAACATCATAACTTCTGTCTTCCAACATTGCGACCGAGACCAAGTTATTTTTTAGACTTCGGACATGCATAACATCTTTCAACAGAAATGGCTTACCTGAATCCCTCTCAAAGGTAATTGTTCCAATTCTAGTCGCACTATATCTACCATCTTCGCCCATCTCTATATGCATTTGGAGATCCTTCTCCTCCAGGTCACTAAACAACTCCTTGTCTCCTGTCATATGGAAAGACGCACCACTATCAAGATACCACACCGATCCCATTGAGATTGAACCAAGCATGCAATCAAAAATAAATTAAGTTCAAATTGCGAGGCTAAGGCCTCTCTAGTTGCAGCTACATCAACCTTCTTGTTCTTCTTTTTATGTAGGCAGTTAGTGACGAGATGCCCATGTTCGTGATAGTGAAAACACTTCACTTTGGACAAATCTAGCTTCTTGCCTTTAGCCTCGGATATTGGATGGGATTTCTTCCCCTTTCCTTTCCTTCCTTTGGAAGCCAAAGCATAATTCTCTTCATCATCATTCTTCGATGAAGATCCATCCCTGGTACTTCGCCTTATCTCCTCCTACACAAGATCTGACCAAATTCGCTCCCAACCCAGCAGTTTCTCCCGTCCATTGACAGAGTCTTCGTAGCTATGCCAACTCTTCAAAAGCCCAAGGAGAGCCAAGCTCACCAATTCATCATCATCAACTATAATCCCCACACTTACCAATTCATTCCTACAATGGACAAACATCGTGAGATATTTTGGAATACTGTCGCCCTTCTCCATTTTTATTTTTCTGAGCTTATCTTTCAGCACCAACTTCCTCTGGTCGCTGCTGCTTTGGAAAATATATTTCAAAGCCTTCCACATTGCAAATGGAGTGGCCTTATTGTGAATTCTTGACAAAATATGGTCTTTCACACCTTCCAACAGAATTCTTCTTGTCTTTGCTACCTTCTTTTGCCATGCATCAAGTCGCGCAACATCACTAGAAGCAGGCTTAGGAACATCGCTATCGATGAAGTCCTTCAGTCCATTATCTTCAAGCACCGCCTCCATCCTATCCTTCCAGGCTATGTAATTCGAGCTACCCTCAAGGGCACACTCCAATCGCAACCCATTGAAAGAAATTTCAATGAATACTCAACTATCGCACCAAAAAATTTCTGCAGTAAATTCGAATTGTCCACCAGCACAAAAGTCAACACTTATTCACAAATTGCAATCTCCAGCTATCAATACTACTTCGATACCATGTAGAAATTTATTAATACCGATGTATTACCATATTCTCCTAATCTAAAAATATTTATCTTCTTTCTAAATACAGAATCCTTCCACTGTTAAACTTGCAGAAATTTAAAAATAAATTGCAAACACATGTGAATAAATTCAATCGCACACAACACAGTTGTTTAATGGAAAATATTAAAGCTAAAAACCCCAACTATAATATATTATGTATATCAATGGAATCATGTAATAATCTCATACAAAGCTTAGTACATCAAGCTCTTATTACAATCAACAATCATTACACACTGTCATGCAGAAATTTGCATATCTATGCACCAATTTCTTGCCTCCTGACAGCCTGCCTCCACTACGCAATCCCTGTTGAAGAATACCCCTGAATGAATTCAGATTGGCCTTACCTTGATTGCACAATCCTCATTGGCACTGGAACTGACATGCTGTAGAAATTTGAATAACTGATATATTGTTCACTGAGATTCTCCTAATCACACACTATTTTAACTTCATGCACAATACAGAATCTCTTCTACCATTGATCATTACATGCAGAAATAAAATCAATTGCATGCACACACTAAACCATAAAAATTCACACATATGAACAAAGTATTTCATGGGAAAGCTTAAAGCTGAAAAACCCAACTATCTGTATATTATATGTCATGGAGATCATGTAACAATCATTGTACAAAGCTCCTCACAAGCTCTCATGCACACCCTCAATTGCTACACACTATCAAGCTAGATCTAGCAAAACACATGCTCCAATCTTTTGCCACTTGATAGCCAACCTCTATTGCGTTATCAATGCTATGGGATGGCTTCATTAAATAGATAAACCACCTGGCTTGTACTGCGCAATCCTCATGGGCTTCTCCAATTATCTGTGTGTTGCAAATAGCAACAGTATAGTCACAACTGATAGTTAACCTGCTCTTTCACCTATTTCTGCACTGGTCTCCACTGAAACTGTCCATGCACTGAAGTTAACTGATGTATTATTTAGTTGATTAATGAGTTTATAATTATTGAATTAATTAATAATTAATTCACACCACTCTCACTAGTGTATCAATCAGTTAGACTAGATACAACTAGCTCAACTATGTTTAGATTAGTTAAACTGAACACAACTCCTTTAACTTCCTCAATCAACTCCACCAAACTCTCTCACATGAGTTCTAACTGAAGTATCCATGCAATAGCTCCACTTAACCCTCGGGAATAGCGTAATTCCTTCTGTCAGCTCCTGTGCCACATCTGTGCACTTAACTGAAGTGCTCCAAGAGAATAAGATAATGTTTATAGTCCAAATATTATTAAGATCTAATAATATTCGACATATCTATTTTTAGACTGGCAATCTAAAAATATATTCTGCCCAATATGTCTAAAAATAGAAGTCCATCTATTTTTTCCAACTTGACCAACCATCCACAAATAGCATCCTGCAACTCATAGAACATGATCCATATGTCTAAAAATAGACTTTGCGCCAAAAATAGCCTACGGGCCCACTTAGTGAAGGCGAATTCTTTCCACTAAGCTCATCATCTTGTTGCAATCTCAACACTCTCTCTCAACAAGATAAGGATTATCTGCCATCCCTATCCTGCCTCTGTGGTATTCGAATTTGCTCCTGGTGAGTGCCTTCATCAATATATCAGCATCCTGATCCTCCGTGAGAATGTATGAAAGTAACATGATCTTCTGCTGCACACAATCTCTGATATGATGATACCGGATGTCAATGTGTTTATATCTATCATGAAATACTGGATTAACCGAGAGTTTAATGCAACTCTAATTATCACAATAAATCACAGTAGGATCTAAGTGTGAATTGAACAACCTGACTAGGATCTTCCTCATCCATATAGGCTCACATGCAGCAAAACTCGCTGCCATATACTCAGCCTCTGCTGAACTGAGTGTCACGGATCTCTGCTTCCTGATGTACCAAGAAACTGTTGTCGACCCGATACTGAAAATCCCTCCAGATGTGCTCTTTCTGTCCGTTGGGCTCCCTGCCCAATCTGCATCCATGAAGCCACACAGCTTCACCTCATCCGACTGTCTGTACCATAATCCATATCCCGATGTGCCTCTGAGATATCTCAATACATGCTTGCATGCCTTCCAATAGAGCTTGGTAGGCTTAACCATAGCTTGTGAAAGCTGGTTAACAACATAGAATATGTCGGGTCATGTATTGACCAGATACATGAGCGACCCCACCAACTATCGATAAACAGTGGCATCCACTACCTCCGCTGAAGTAGCATCCTCCTTGTTGTGTAACCAGCTCCAAAAATAGAAGAAAAGAGATATGAACGCCTTAGAAATAAGCCACTTCGAGGGGGCAACCTCCAATACATTACATAAATGAACAATTCTTGGATGATACAACTTACAAAACCTCCTTTCTATATATAGGAGTCCATGGGGCCATAATGTAATCCTAGTGGGCCACAATGTAATCCTAGCCGACCTAAAAATGATAATTTAAGGGCACAATAATAACAAAATGGGGGTTACAAGGGTACAATAATAACAATAAGGGGGTTACACTAACAACAATAAGGGACTATACTAGTAATATAGGGACCTAACATGCCCCTCTCCTTCAAAAAAGTGTTGTCCTCAACGCTTGAGTAGCTATGGGTTCTTCTGTATAAAATTCTCATCCTCCCATGTAGAATCTTCAGTGGGTAAGTTCTTCCACTTGATGAGATACTCTGAAATTGATCGATTCCATAATTTTCAAGTTCTTGTTTCCGTGACCGCTTCAGGTTCCAATATCATTTTTCCTTCCTCATCAAGTTCTGGCAATATTGTTTGAACTGGAATATTTTCACCTATAACCTTCTTTAAGCATGAAACATGGAAAACTGGATGTACTCGCGAAGAAGCAGGAAGCTCCAATTTGTATGCCATAGTACCAATGTTTTGCAACACCTTGTAAGGACCATAGTACTTTGGCGATAATTTATTATCCTTCTTAGCTTGCTTGAGGGAAATTTGTTTATATGGTTGTAGCCGTAAAAATACCCAATCTCCTACATCAAAACTTCTCTCGCTACGATGTTGATCTGCCTGTTGTTTCATTCGATTTTGTGCCAAATTCGGGTTATCCTTTAAGAGTTGGAGAACTTCTTGCTGATGCTCGATGTGATCTTCCACTGCTTGAACCTTCGAATTTTCCCTTAAAGATGATGTGATCGATGGTGGATGATATCCATAGAGTGCCATAAATGGGGTCATTTTTGCTGCAGTATGGAAGGAAGTGTTATACCACCATTCAGCGAGAGGTAACCACTTGACCCATTGTGTTTGTTTATCAGATACAAAACAACGAAGATATCCTTCCAAACATTTATTTACTATCTCGGTTTGACCATCGGATTGAGGATGATAAGATGAGCTATGAGCTAATTGAGTACCCAAACAAGAAAATAACTCCGTCCAAAAATTTCCAGTAAAAATGGGATCTCTGCTGCTCACAATAACCCTTGGGTTCCCATGTAGCTTTTGAATTGTGTCCATAAATGTAGTAGCAACTGTACTTGCTTTAAATGGATGAGATAATGCACAAAAGTGTGCATACTTGGTAAGTCTATCAACTACCACCATGATGACATTCTTTCCTTTGGACTTAGGTAAACCTGTGATAAAATCCATTGAAATCTCCTCCCAACGTTGACTTGGAATGGATAAAGGTTGTAGAAGTCCTGGGGTCTTAATTGTCTCCACTTTATTCTATTGGCAAACCAAACATTCCGCCACAAACTTTTGAATATCAGATTTAAGGCCATCCCAAAAAAATTCTTTCTTCACCCTGTGGTAAGTTTTTAAAAATCCTGAGTGTCCTCCTAAAGGAGAAGTGTGCAATTCCAGAAGAATCTTTTGTTTTAGTTGGGAATTCTTGCAAAGATATAAGCGATCTTTGTACCATAAGGAATCATTTTTCCAACTAAATGTATCAGATGTACTAGGATCTTGCTGCGACTTTTGAATGAGTGTCCATACATCTTTGTCCTTCTTCCATTCATCTCTTGCTTCGGTTATCCAATCTGGTTGGATAATAGAAATGGCACGAAGCAATGCTTCCACCTCTTCATTCTTTCTTGAGAGTGCATCTGCAACAACATTAAGCTTTCCTTTTTTGTATATTATTTCAAAGTCATAACCCAACATCTTTGTGACCCATTTTTGCTGCTCTTCTGAAGATAGTCTTTGTTCCAAAAGTGTTTAAGACTATCATGATCAGTTTTTTCCTTAAAGTGTCTTCCCATTAGGTAAGTTCGCCATTTCTTTAGTGCATGCAGTATTGCTAACATTTCCTTCTCATAAATAGGTTTTTGTAAATACTTTCCTTTGATTGGACGACTTTCAAAAGCAATGGGTCTTCCTTCCTGCATTAAAACAACACCAATTCCATTTCCTGAGGCATCACATTCCATGATAAAGGTTTTTGTGAAGTCTGGCGTAGCTAAGACCGGTGCTAGACACATTGCCTCTTTAAGATGTTCAAAGGCCTTAGTTGCTTCAGGAGTCCATGAAAATGCATCTTTCTTCAATAATGTTGTTAGAGGTGCTGCTATTCTCCCATAATTCTTAACAAATTTGCGATAATAGCCTGTTAACCCGAGAAATCCTCGCAACTGCTTTATTGTCTTGGGGACTTTCCATTCCTTAATGGCTTTAATTTTGTTAGGGTCTACTTTAACACCCTCGTGAGATATAATATGACCCGGATATTCCACCTCTTGTACTCCAAAGAAACATTTGGATGTTTTTGCATATAATTGTTTCTCCTGCAATAGTTTGAGCACCCTGTCAACATGTTCAACATGATCCTTCCAAGACCTACTATAGATTAGTATATCATCAAAAAATAATAGAAAAAATTTTCTAAGGAAGGGTTTGAAAATGGAATTCATCAACCCTTGAAATGTAGAAGGTGCATTGGTAAGGCCAAAAGGCATGACCAAAAATTCATAATGACCCTCATGAGTTCGAAAGGCTGTTTTTGGAATATCTTCAGTCTTCATTCTAATTTGATGATATCCTGAACGAAGATCCAACTTGGTAAAATAAATTGCTCCATGTAATTCATCCAATAATTCATCAATCACATGAATGGGAAATTTATCTTTAATGGTGAGCTTATTGAGCTCCCTATAATCCGGATACATTCACCATGATCCATCCTTCTTATGTACCAACACTACAGGAGCAGAGAAAGAACTTTGACTCGGTTGAATTATACCCGCCTCTAACATTTCTGCAATCATACACTCAATTTCGCTCTTTTGGAAGTAAGGATATCTATAAGGCCTGATGTTTGGAGGAACACTTCCTAGAATCAAATGAATAGCATGATCATGATCACGAATCGGTGGGAGTCCTTTGGGAGTTTCAAACACCTTGGAATGATTGTCCAAGACTTGTTGGAGATCTGCAGAAATAGATGATTTTGATGTCGAAACTTCTAGTGAGCATAATTGTGAAATTACGCCTCGTTGTTCTTTCTTTAGAAGCTTTGTCATGACATTAGAGCTTATTATCCTTCCCTAATTCTCTTCAATACCCCATAATTCGACTTCCTTTCCTTCTGAAAAAAATTTCAAGAAAAGTTCTTGAAAATTAAAAGCTACCGTCCCCAAAGATTGTAACCATTGTACTCCTAGTACAACATCAGCACCTCCATAGGAATGGAAAGCATTGGACTAGTCAATACATATTCCCCCATGGTTAGCTTGATATTATGGCATTTTCCAGAGTAGTTTATAGTTCCTCCATTTGCAACCATCACTTGACATTCTGGTGCTGGGTATAGGAAACAATTTAATTCCTTGGCTACCTTACAATGAATAAAATTATGGGTGCTACCTGAATCAATCAACACTATTACCTTTTTCTTCTTGATTTGTCCTGTTATCTTGAGAGTTTGAGGAGTGGTAATTCCTGCCAGTGCATTACACGATATAGTCGGATTCATTTCTTCCTCTTCTAGGGCTGGTTCCTGGTGTATATCCTCTTCTTGTTCATTTTCTTCTTCCTCTTCACAATCTATGTAAAATAATTTCTTCTCGACACACTTATGACCTTTAGTGTATTTGCTATCACAACTGTAGCAAAGCCCTTTTGCTCTTTTTTCTTCCAATTGTTGTGGTGTCAACCTTGTAGGTTGTGGAAATCTAGGCGTAGCAACACTTCCTTCTTTATAGAATTGAGTGGTAGGCTTCCTTGTCGCCATAATTTTACATTCAGCTTTTCTTGCCAACCTGAATGCCTTCTCCAATGAATCAGGTTCCAAAACGCGAACTTCATGTTGGATGTTATCCTTTAAAGTGCCTATGAAGAGATCAATCCTGTGTTCCTCTGGAATATCGGTTACCCTTATATTCAATTTTTGGAAGTCCTCAATGTGCTGCCCCACTAAACCCTTTTGTTTGAGATTTATCAATTGGCTAAAGAAGGTGTTGCTCTTTGTATCCTCATAATGTACTATCATTTCCTCCGTAAAAATTGACCAAGTGACAATTTTTTTACGGGAGCAAAGCCATCGATACCATACAAATGTATTTTGTTTTAAATGTAAAGTTGCAATGCGTACCTTTTGTGTGTTTTGCACGTTATGGAGATCAAAATATTGCTCCATCTGTAGTATCCATGTTACAGGATCCTTTCCATCAAACTTCCTCATATCCATCTTTGGAATATGGTGGTTCTTCCCGCCAACATTAGAGTTTATGAAGTCACAATTAACATTTATTTTGTTCTCATCATGAGGCTCTTCTACTATCTTTTCACCATTAGGAAACCTTTCTTGTATAAACTTTGTCAAACCTTCCATGTCTGCTTTTAGAAAATTCTTCATGTTTTCCATTTTCTCATCGATCTTAGCTTCCATGCCCACTTCCATGCCATCCATCTTAGCTTCCAAACCATTCATCTTAGCTTCCACGCCTTTCTTCAAACCATCCATCTTAGTTTCCACGCCTTTCTTCAAAACTTCCATTTCATTTTTTGTTGTTCTTTGCGAGAGCGAAATTTGCTCTTGTAATTTTGATATGTCATATTGCCATTCTTCATCTTCATGAGTCATAGTAGAGCCTTATAAAGGCTTAATGGGTGTTGAATTCTTTTTAGGGGCCATTTTAGAATCCAATACTGATATCTATTCTACAATATGCCCTTGGGATCAATTTAACTTGATTATTCAAACAAGACTTATGCAATTTGGAAAAAAATACACACCTTTTTCTTGCTTTTGAGGAGCTCGATATTGAAATTGGATTATCTCTGTGATTGAAGCACTTAAATATCTAAATTTCAGTATCAACGTAGCCCTATGAATTATCTTTCAAATGCCACAGGTCTGACCTGATTTGGATTCTCCAAGACAAAGTTGTGTCCAATCTCCCACAATGACCTAATTATGGACTGGTTCAGTAGTGCGAACTTGTACGACTTTCCACGTGTCATTGTTTCATCCTTTGTCTCTGAAATTGATAGCCAAGAAAATACAGGCTGTGTAATTGCAACCACTTTTTACAGAACTCCAATCCGATGCCCAAAGAGAGAGTTAGGGAACTTTTCCCACGATCACCTCTTTGAGATGAAATTCAAGAGCCTGAAAAAGCACTACCTTCCACAGATCATATCTCCAAAAATATTGCGAACCAAGCTTTGAACTTTTTTGAGGATTTTCCTCAGGATTTTAGCTTCGCACCATACTAATTTCAGACTCTTAACCTTCGTAAAAAAAAATTATAGCGCAAATACGACGATGACCTGTTTAGGAGCCTGAAAAAATACCTAACTTCCACAGATGATATCTCCCCAAAGATTGCGAACCAAGATCTGAAATTTTTAGAAAAGCTTCCTCAGGATTTTGGCTTCGCACCCTAAAAATTTCAGCTTCTGAAACTTTGTAGAAACAAATTTATAGCGAAAATTCCACGATGACCTGTTTGGAGCAGCGAAACCCTAGAATCCAAACCTCTGATACCAAATGTTGTGTAACCAGCTCCAAAAATAGAAGAAAAGAGATATGAACGCCTTAGAAATAAGCCACTTCGAGGGGGCAACCTCAAATACATTACATAAATGAACAATTCTTGGATGATACAATTTACAAAACCTCCTTTCTATATATAGGAGTTCATGGGGCCATAATGTAATCCTAGTGGGCCACAATGTAATCCTAGCCGACCTAACAATAATAATTTAAGGGCACAATAATAACAAAATGGGGGTTACAAGCATACAATAATAACAATAAAGGGGTTACACAAACAACAATAAGGTACTATACTAGTAATATAGGGACCTAACACTCCTTCCTCCATCCACCAGGAAGAGGAGTACATTGGGGAATTTTGAGGTCTAAAATGGGCCTCATAAGAAAAATGTACAACAAAAATAAACTTTATAACAACCAATAGGATTCAAGATGATGATGTCATCCATAATGGATGATTCACAATTTTTGGAGTAAAAAAGTAAAAATATTAAAAAATAATAAAATAATAAAACTACTTTTTCAACTCGTATTTTAAACTTATCTCCCAAAATTTTTACTCAAATTTCGAGTGGGAGTACTCGTTGGATGTGGAATTTAATTCCTCATCCAAGGAGTACCCATGTTGCATACTTTCGATGAACTCTTCTACACGAAAA
The DNA here is from genome assembly GCA_034641835.2 of Pinus albicaulis. NCBI lineage: Eukaryota > Viridiplantae > Streptophyta > Pinopsida > Pinales > Pinaceae > Pinus > Pinus albicaulis. The sequence goes on along the minus strand of CM076583.1, from coordinate 29,644,453 downwards.
ATGAGAAATACATAAAAAAAGTGATTGTAATCACGTTTTTTTATGTATTTCTCATTTTTCGTGTAGTAGGACCCATCGAAAGTATGCAACATGGGTACTCCTTGGATGGGGAATTAAATTCCGCATCCAACAAGTACTCCCGCTCGAAATTTGAGTAAAAACTTTGGGAGATAAGTTGAAAATATGAATTGCAAAAGTAGTTTTTTCATTTTTCCCTCTAAAATTTGATGATGTCATCAAATCTTATTAGATTTTTTCCACTATTATTTTATAATTTCCTTAGGAGGCCCATTTTACACCTCAAAATTCCCCTAATGAACAGTTCATCACCTGTCAAAATCAAATCATCTACATAAAGTACAATGATCAACAACTTACCCTCCACCACAATCTGGTATAGGTTAGGATCCGCCTCACTCTTGGAGAATCCAAGTCTGGTGAAATAACTGTTTATCCGTGTGTACCAAGCACGAGGTGCTTGTTTCAACCCATACAGCGCTCTCTTGAGCCTACACACATGCGACTCGCTGCTGAATATCTCGAAACCTTCGGGCTGCTCTATGTACACCTCCTCCTCAATGACTTCGTTGAGGAACGCAATCTTCACATCCATCTGATGAATGTGCCACCCCATCTGCACTGAGAGAGCAAGAATCGTCTGTATGGAAGAGTACCTTGTGACAGGTGCAAAGGTCTCCTCATAATCAATCCCCTCAACCTGTGAAAAGCCTCGGGCAAAAAATCTTGCCTTGTACTTCTCCACACTCTCATCAGCTACTTGCTTCACTTTGTAGATCCATCTCGAACCCACCACTGATTTCCCCTCCAGCCTTGGGACAATCTCCCATGCACTGTTTCTGACAATCAAATCATACTCTTCCACCATGGCATCTACCCATGCAGGATCCTCCACAACTTCCTCGAAAGAGAATGGCTCCATCACGATACACTTGCTCATAAGAGCCATGTATCCAGTATACCAATCAGGTGATTGTCTCTGTCTGCGCTGTGATGTAGGTGCTCCTACAACCTTCTCTGTATCTTGAGCTAGTCGCTCAACTTCTGTAGTGCGCTTCCACCCTCTGATGGTTGGCGCTGCTTGAGTGGTCTCTTCCACTCCATAAACCTCATCTTGTGGCTGATCCACATCTTGAGACTCATCCTTAGGAACTAATAGCTCCTCATATGCATGCAAGTGTGGCTCCCTCTCAAGCGAACACTTCATGGCTTTCTCCTCATGAAATTTGATATTCCGTCGCACAACAGTCTTGCGACTGTCTGGAAAATACACACGATAGTTGTGGGGTGTGCCAGTGTACCCCACAAATATCCCAACCTCTGTAGTCGGCTCCAGCTTCTTCCTGGAATTCTTCATCACATGAATGTAAACAGGTGAACCAAAAATCCTCAAATGCGAAATATCAGGCCTCTTACCAGAAAACGCCTCCTCGGGTGTACTCATTCTAAGTATCCTGTGAGGACAATGGTTCTGCACATATACTGCAGTATTGCATGCCTCTGCCCACAAGTGAATGGGTAGGCCCTGATCATGCAACATCACCCGTGCAGCACCCACGATCGTTATGTTCTTCCGCTCAGCAACCCCATTCTGCTATGGGTTATGAGGTGCTATGAGCTCTCTTCGAATTCCTTCTGCGCTGCAAAAGTCCTTGAATTCGCTAGAGATGAATTCACCACCATTGTCGCTCCTAAGAGCCTTCACTTGCTTCCCCGATTCTTTCTCAACTAGTGCCTTGAACTCACAGAACTTTGAGTATGTCTCACTCTTCTTCTGCATGAAGAAGATCCAACACTTACGAGAAAAATCATCAACAAATATCACATAGTACCTGTGCTTTGCTGTCGAAGCTACTGAGAAAGGTCCACACACGTCTGTGTGAATTCTCTCAAGGATCGTTGTGGCGCGACTATCCTTCTCGTGAAAGGTGGCTTTCACAAATTTTCCCAAGGTACACCCCTTGCACTGATCTGACTGTGCAAGAGTGCCTTTAGGAAGCCTAGTAGAAATCTGCTGCAGTATCTTCAAAGCTCCATGGTGAAGGTGGCCCAATCTCCGGTGCCACAACTCGCCATCATCCCGGCTCACCACTCCTTCTGCCTTGCCTACCATTGCTGCGCAGCCATCTACCTGCAATTGATAAAGGTTCTTAAATCGAACCCCTATCCTCCGGGTCTCACCAGTTACCTTACCGTGCAGGAAATCCTTTCCCTTGCTAAAGACAACATCATATCCCTTGTCTTCTAACATCGCCACAGAGATAATATTCTTCTTCAATCCTGGAACATGCATCACTTCCTTCAATACGAAGGGTTTACCAGACTCCCTCTCAAAGGAAATGGTACCGATAACGGTCGCACTGTATCTACCATCATCGCCCATCTCGATGTGCACTCCAAGATCTTTCTCATCCAGATCAGAAAACAAATCTCGATCTCTTGTCATGTGAAAAGACGCACCACTGTCCAAGAACCAAATTGAGCCCATCACACTTGATACCAAGCATGCAATCAGTGAAAAATCCAGCTCAAACTGTGAGGCTAAGGCCTCTCCAGCTGCAGATCCAGCAGCCTACTTATTTTTCTTCTTCTGCGGACAATTTGTGGCATAATGTCCGTGTTGGTGACAGTGAAAGCACTTCACCTTGGACATGTCCTGCTTCTTGCCTTTCGCACCGGAATGAGAAGCTTTCTTTCTCTTCCCCTTCTTTGCTTTGGCAGCCAAAGCACAATTCTCTTCATCAGAGTTCTTTGATGAAGATCTGTCCCTGGTACTTCGCCTTATCTCCTCTTGCACAAGATCCGACCAAGGTCGCTCCCATCCTGGCAATTTCTCCCGACCATTGAAAGAGTCCTGATAGGAGTGCCAACTCTTCGGAAGCCCAAGGAGAGCCAAGCTCACCAAGTCCTCATCATCAACAGTCACCCCCACACTTCCCAGCTCATCCCTGCATTGAACGAACTTCGTGAGGTACTTGGGCATACTATCGCCTTTCTCCATTTTTATGTTCCTGAGTTTGTCCTTGAGTGCCAACTTCCTCTAGTCACTCTTGCTTTGAAATAAATCTGTCAAATCTTTCCACATCAAGAATGGAGAAGCCTTACCATGAAGGCTGGACACTATGTGATCCTTCACACCTTCCAACATAATCCTTCGACACTTTGCTGTCTTCTTTTGCCATGCGTCAAGTACGGCAGCATCACTAGAAGTAGGCTTTGGAATTTCTGCATCTATGAACTCCTTCAACCCATTGTCATCCAGCACCGCCTCCATCTTATCCTTCCATGCAATATAATTCGAGCTACCCTCAAGGGAATACTCCAATCTCAATCCGTTGAAAGACATCTCAACTTCGACACCAAGAAAACACTACTGCAAATTCGAATTCCACCAGCACAAAAATCAACCGCTTCAATGTTTTGCAATTGCTCCAATGATCAATATCCCTCTGATACCATGTAGAAATTTGAATAACTGATATATTATTCACCGATATTCTCCTAATCACACACTATTTTAACTTCATGCACAATACAGAATCTCTTCTACCATTGATCATTACATGCGGAAATAAAATCAATTGCATGCACACATTAAAACCATAAAAATTCACACATATGAACACAGTATTTCATGGGAAAGCTTAAAGCTGAAAACCCCAACTATATATTATTATATATCATGGAGATCATGTAACAATCATTGTACAAAGCTCATCACAAGCTCTCATGCACACCCTCAATTGCTACACACTATCAAGCTAGATCTAGAAAAACACATGCTCCAATATTTTTCCACTTGATAGCCAGCCTCTATTGCATTATCAATGCTATGGGATGGCTTCATTAAATAGATAAACCACCTGGCTTGTATTGCACAATCCTCATGGGCTTATCCAATTATCTGTGTGTTGCAAATAGCAACAGTATAGTCACAATTGATAGTTAACCTCCTCTTTCACCTATTTCTACACTGGTCTCCACTGAAACTGTCTATGCATTGAAGTTAACTGATGTATTCTTTAGTTGATTAATGAGTTTATAATTAGTGAATTAATTAATAACTAATTCACACCACTCTCACTAATTGTATCAATCAGTTAGACTAAATACAAATAGCTCAACTATGTTTAGATTAGTTAAACTGAACACAACTCCATTAACTCCTCAATCAACTCCTCCAAACTCTGGCACATGAGTTCTAACTGAAGTATCCATGCAATAGCTCCACTTAACCCTTAGGAATAGCATAATTCCTTCTGTCAGCTCCTGTGCCACATCTGTGCACTTAATTGAAGTGCTCCAAGAGAATAAGATAATGTTTATAGTCCAAATATTATTAAGAGCTAATAATATTCGACATATCTATTTTTAGACTGGCAAGATAAAAATAGATTCCGCCAATATGTCTAAAAATAGAAGTCCATATATTTTTTTCAACTTGACCAACCATCCACAAATAGCATCCTGCAACTCATAGAACATGATCCATATGTCTAAAAATAGACTTTGCGCCAAAAATAGCCTACGGGCCCACTTAGTGAAGGCGACTTATTTCCACTAAGCTCATCATCTTGTTGCAATCTCAACACATTTAAGTAGGTAACTGCTGTATTTGTTGAGTTGTTAGTGAGTTATTAGTTGTGAATTAATTAACTAATTAATTCACTTAACTCTCACTAGTGTATTTTTCAGTTAGACTAGATACAACTAGCTCAATTGAGTTTAACTCACTTAAATGAGTTAAACTAAATAACAACTCCATTAACTACTCTTCCAACTCTGTCATAACTTTTCCACTTCAGTTCTAACTGAGTCCTTCATGCATGAGCCACCAATAACCCTAGGAATTGTGTAATTCCTTCAGCCCACTAATTTGCCAAATCATTTCACTGAAATAAAGTGCTCCAAGAGAGTAAGTTGATGTTTATTGTCGGATTATTACTAAGGGTTAATAATAATTGACATGCACCTATTTTTAGATCAAGGATCTATAAATAGACTTCGCCAAATATTCTAAAAATAGAATTTCATCTATTTTCCACATTTGACCAACCATCTACAAATAGCATCCTGAAACTTATAGAATATTATCACCATGTCTAAAAATATACATACACCTAAAAATAGCCTGCGGGCCCCAGTGAGTGAAGGTGCTTCCTTTTCACTAAGCTTATCATCTTGTTGAATCTCAACAAATACTCTACTATGACCCATGAACATGAAGATTTGCAATATGATCTATCAAAATTACAAGAGAAAGTGCACCAAATTTTGCTCTCGCAAAGAGAAACAAAAAATGAAATGGAAGTTTTAAAGAAAGTAGTGGAAACGAAGATGGGTGGTTTGAAGAATAATATGGATGGTTTGAAGAAAATCGTGGAAGCTAAGATGGATGGCATGGAAGCTGGCATGGAATTTAAGATGGAAGACATGGAAGAAAAAATGAAAGACAACATGGAAAACATGAAGAATGATCTAAAAGTAGACATGGAAGGTTTGAAAAAGTTGATACAATAAATGTTTCCTAATGGTGACACAATAGTATAGGAAACTCATGATGAGAAAAAAATAAATGTTAATCATGATTTCATAATCTCTAATGTTGGATGGAATAACCACCATATTCCAAAGATGGATATGAGGAATTTTGATGACAAGTATCTCGTAACTTGGATACTACATATGGAGCAATATTTTGATCTCAATAATGTGCAAAACACACAAAAGGTACACATTGCAACTTTACATTTAGAACAAAATACATTTGTATGGTATCAATGGCTTTTCTCCGGAAAAAAAATTGTCACTTGGTCAATTTTTACGGAGTAAATGATAGCATATTATGAGGATACAAAGAGCAACAGCTTATTCAGCCAATTGATAAATTTAAAACAAAAGGGTTCAGTGGTGGAGCTCATTGAGGACTTCCAAAAATTGAATATAAGCATAAGTGATATTCCAGAGGAACACAATATTGTTCTCTTCATAAGGACTTTAAAGGATAGCATCCAACATGAAGTTCACGTTTGGGAACCTGATTCATTGGAGAAGGCATTCAGGTTGGCAAGAAAAATTGAATGTAAAATTATGGCGACAAGGAAGCCTACCACTCACATCTAAAATATGGAAGTGTTGCTACTCCTAGACTTCCACAACTTACAAGGTCGACACCACAACAATTGGAAGAAAAATGAGAAAAGGGGATTTGCTACAGTTGTGATAGAAAATACACTAAATTTCATAAGTTCTGAGAAGAAATTATTTTACATAGATTTTGAAGAGGAGGAATAAAATGAACAAGAAACTTCAAAAAAAGAGGATATACACCAGGAACCAACCCTAGAAGAAGAAGAAATGAGTCCGGCCATATCATGAAATGCATTGGCGGGAATTACCACTCAAACTCTTAAGGTAGAAGGACATATCAAGAAGAAAAAGGTAATAGTGTTGATTGATTCGGGTAGTACCCATAATTTTATTCATTGTAAGGTAGCCAAGGAATTGAATTGTTTCCTATACCCAACACCAAAATGTTAAGCGATGGTTACAAATGGATGAACTATAAATTGCTCTGGAAAATGCCATAATATCAAGCTAACCATGGGGGAATATGTGTTGAATAGTCCAATGATTTTCGTTCCAATGGGAGGTGTTGATGTTGTACTAGGAAGACAATGGTTACAATCTTTGGGGATGGTAGCTTTTGATTTTCAAGAACTTTCCTTGAATTTTTTTTTGAAAGAAAACAAAATCGAATTACAAGGTATCACAGGGAAGCCGAGAAAGATAATAAGCTCTAATGTCATGAAAAATCTTCTGAAGAAAGAACAACGAGGCGTAATTTCACAATTATGCTCACTAGAAGTTCCAACATCAAAATCATCCATTTCTCCATATCTCCAAAAATTCTTCGACAATCATTCCAAGATGTTTGAAACTCCTAAAGGACTCCCACCTATTCGTTATCACAATCATGCTATTCATTTGATTCCAGGAAGTGTTCCTCCAAACATCAGACCTTACAGATATCCTTATGTCCAAAAGAGTGAAATTGAACATATGATTGCAAAAATGTTAGATATTGGTATAATTCAACCTAGTCAATGTTCTTTCATTGCTCCAGTAGTATTGGTGCACAATAAGGATGGATCATGGCGCATGTGTCTGGATTATAGGGAGCTCAATAAGATCACTATTAAAGATAAATTTCCCATTCTTGTGATTGATGAATTATTGTATGAATTACATGGCACAATTTATTTTACCAATTTGGATCTTCATTCAGGATATCATCAAATTAGAATGGAGACTGAAGATATTTCGAAAACAACATTTCAAACTCATGAGGCCCATTATTAATTTTGGGTCATGCCTTTTGTCCTTACCAATGCACCTTCTACATTTCAAGGGTTGATGAATTCCATTTTCAAACCGTTCCTTAGAAAATTTGTGCTAGTATTTTTTGATGACATACTAATCTACAGCGGGTCTTGGAAGGATCATGTTCAACATGTTGACAAGATGCTCAAACTATTGGAGGAGAAACAATTATATGCAAAAACATCCAATTTTTTCTTTGGATTACAAGAGGTGTAATATCTAGGTCATATTGTATCTCATGAGGGTGTTAAGGTAAACCCTAAAAAAATTAAAGCCATTAAGGAATGGAAAGACCCCACAACCATAAAGAATTTGTGAGGATTTCTCTGGTTAACATGGTATTATCGCAAGTTTGTTAAGAATTATGGGAGAATAGCAGCACCTCTAACAACATTATTGAAGAAGGATGCATTTTCATGGACTCCTAAAGCAACTAAGGCCTTTAAACATCTTAAAGAGGTTGAATGTTCCTAGCACCAGTCTTAGCTACACCAGACTTCACAAAAAACTTTATTGTGGAATGTGATGCCTCGGGAAATGGAATTGGTGTTGTTCTAATGCAAGAAGGAAGACCCATTTCTTTTGAAAGTCGTCTACTAAAAGGAAAGTATTTACAAAAAGCTATTTATGAGAAGGAAATGTTGGCAATACTACATGCACTAAATAAATGGCGACCTTACCTAATGGGAAGGCACTTCAAGGAAAAAACTAATCATGATAGTCTTAAACACTTTTTGGAAAAAATACTATCTTTAGAAGAGCAGAAAAAATGGGTCACAAAGATGTTGGGTTATGACTTTGAAATCATCTACAAAAAAGGGAAGCTAAATGTTGTTGCATATGCACTCTCAAGAAAGGATGAAGAGGTGGAAACATTACTTTGTGCAATTTCTATTATCCAACCAGATTGGATAACTGAAGTAAGGGATGAATGGAAGAAGGACGAAGAATTGTGGACACTCATTCAAAATTTTAAGCAAGATCCTAGTACATTTGATACATTTATTTGGAAAAATGATTCCTTATGGTAAAAATATCGCTTATATCTTTGTATGAATTCCCAACAAAAACAAAATATTCTTTTGGAATTGCACACTTCTTCATTAGGAGGACACCCATGATTTTTAAAAACTTACCACAAGGTGAAGAAAGATTTTTTTTGGGATGGCCTTAAATCTGATATTCAAAATTTTTTGGTAGAATTTTTGGTTTTCCAGCAAAATAAAGTTGAGACAAGTCTTCTACATCCTTTATCCATTCCAAGTCAACGCTGGGAGGAGATTTCAATGGATTTTATCACAGGTTTACCTAAGTCCGAAGGAAAGAGTGTCATCATGGTGGTAATTGATAGAATTACCAAGTATGCACACTTTTGTGTTTTATCTCATCCATTTAAAGCAAGTAAAGTTGCTACTGCATTTATGGAAACAATTCAAAAGCTACATGGACACCCAAAAATTATGGTAAGCAACATAGATCACATTTTTACTGGAAATTTTTGGAGGGAATTATTTTCTTGTTTGGGTACTCAACTAGCTCATACCTCATCTTATCATCCTCAATATGATGGTCAAACTGAGATAGTGAACAAATGTTTGGAAGGATATCTTCGTTTTTTTGTATCTGATAAACAAACACAATGGGTCAAGTGGTTACCTCTAGTTGAATGGTGGTATAACACTTCCTTCCATACTGCAGCAAAAATGACCCCATTTATGGAACTTTATGGATATCATCCACCATCCATAACATCATATTTAAGATAAAATCAAGCATCAAGTTCTCCAACTCTTAAAGGATAACCTAAATTTGGCACAAAATTGAATGAAACAACAGGTAGATCAACATCACAGCAAGATAAGTTTTTATGTAGGAGACTGGGTATTTTTACGGCTACAACCATACAAATGAATGTCCCTCAAGCAAGCTAAGAAGGATAAAAAATTGTCACCAAAATACTATGGTCCTTACAAGGTGTTTCAAAATATTGGTACTATGGCATACAAATTGTAGCTTCTTTCTTCTTCGCGAGTGAATCCATTTTTCCATGTTTCATGCTTAAAGAAGGTTACAGGTGACAAAATTCTAGTTCAAAAAATATTGCCAAAACTTGATGAGGAAGGAAAAATCATATTGGAACTTGAAACAATGATGGAAACAACAACTCGACAGCTATGAAATTGATCAATTTTAGAATATCTCATCAAGTGGAAGAACTTACCCACTGAATATTCTACATGGGAGGATGAGAATTTTATACAGAATCATCCAGAGCTACTCAAGCATTGAGGACAACACTTTTTTGAAGGAGAGGGGCATGTTAGGTCCCCATATTACTAGTGTAGTCCCTTATTGTTAATAGTGTAGCCCCCTAATTGTTATTGTTGTACCCCTATAACCCCCATATTGTTATTATTGTTCCCTTACATTATTATTGTTAGGTCGACTAGGATTATATTGCGACCCCATGGACCTCTATATATAGAAAGAGTTTTTTTAATTTGTATGATCCAAGAATTGTTCATTTATGTAATGTATTGGAGGTTTCCCCTCGAAGTGGTTAATTTATAAGGTGTTGATCTCTCTTTTCTTCTATTTTTGGATTTGATTTCATAACAATGGTAGAGGGAGAGACTTTTGTGCCCTCCCCCTATTACAGAACCCACCCAGTTGATCTTAAGCGAGGTAGGCCTCCTTAAGTTCTACGAGGAGGCTACATCCCTGAAGGGGTACAGTGAGTTATTAGGATAGTTGATCTACAGGTGGGATGCCCACCAATAGGCTTTCTGGGTCAGTCTTGGCCAGTGGTATGAGCCCACTAAGGAGGAAATTTATTTTATTACTGGCCTATCTAGGGGAGGGTAGGATTTTTCCCAGTTCCAAGATGTCCTTGTCGATTATGCAATAGGGAGTCAGTTAGCATACTCTCAGAGATACATTAGGGATGATATACTTTCTCCTGCATATTTTCAGGTGTTTGGTGGTCAGTTACACATTTCTTCATTTGGTCTAGAGGAGGTGAGGTGCCTCTCACTACTACTGACGACCATTTCACACTATACTAGTGACGGGAAGCGCATTATTTTCCCTATTTTATTTTATGTTGAAAATTTATTCCATACACCACGATTTGTGAGATGATCTACCATTTTTTTGCAACAGTTTTGTATAGAATTAGATATATGTTGTTCTCAGGCATGTGGGAGGTTGACCTTCCCTTTTGCTTCAAAGTTATTTTGTTTATTTTTTAAGAGGTTTCTGGAGACGAGGCCTAATTTTTTCCCCCAATATCGTAGGCTGATATTACATGTACAGATGCAGATGTGGGGCCAGATGATGCCCAAGAGGGGCATGTCTGACTATCTAACCAAGATATCTAGTGATGCACTAGAGTTGCTAGCCAGTGTTGATGATCACATGTTCGTCATGGTGTCGTGTCCATACGCGGGTTTGGATTGGCGAAGATGTACCAACATCCTCTTCACACAAGATGAGCCACCGGATGCTAGATGTAATATTAGTGTTTTATTTAAATTAATATATTCTCATTTTATTGTCTTAATTAATTAGAATAAAAATTATTCTAACACATTCTTTAACTTTTTTTATTAAATTGGTTAATGAAATTTTCAGATTATTGTTGTGTACTACATATTTTGTAGATATTGGCACATTCGTTGGAGACATGATTCCACCCCCACCAGATGATCCTATAGATCATGACAAGGATATGGAGGAGGTCATGGATCAGGGTGACAAACCTGATCCTCGGCTGAAGATACTCGCAGGCATGCGGCGTAGGGCAAACATCCGCTTAAGATGGAGTTGGGAAACTGATTGTGTCGACTTTTAGTTGATGAGGGAGTCCTCCCTATGACGATAAAAGAGATCCAGGCTGATTGTATGCTCACCGAGCTCTGGGGGGACATGCCTCACGATATGATGAGCATTATGCATCATATTGTCGGAGCTTTCAGGCTACTGATGACTAGGAGGGATAGCTACCATGGAGATGAGTGACAGAGAATCTCATCAGATGATCATGATCATGAATGGAGTGATTATCATTCTAGTACTCCACCTCCTCCTCCTTCACCTCACGTTGTAGATGAGAAACTAACATCTAGTTCTGAGCAGGCATCTTCTTAGTAGGCACCTAATATTGAGCAGAAACTATCGACTGAGCAGGCACCTAATCCTAATCAAGCACGTCCATCTGATCAGGCACCATCCACTGAGCAGGATGCACCATCTCATCAGTAGGCACCTCCTGAGTAGACACCATCTGATCAGCAGGCACCTCTTAAGCAGGCATGTCCATCTGATCATCAGGCACCATCGATTGAATAGGCACATCAATTTGATCATGAGGCACCATCAATTGAGTAGGCCTTGAGTACTAGTTATAGTATTGATGTACTACCACCAAATATTTTACATTTATATGCAGTTCTATTATATACAATTGGCATTTGACGTTTGACATTTATATGCATTTGTATGATGGTTATCATGATAGTGATGTTTATTTTCAATATTAAATCATGATATTTATTAAATATTATGTATTGGTAATTGTAAAATTGTGTAATTGTAATTGTAATTGTATGTATCATGATTATAATTGTAATTGTCATTGAAATTTTAAGTGTAATTGTACGTAAAATTGTAAAATTATAATTGTAATTGTAATTGTATGTAAAATTGTAAAATTGTAATTGTAATTTTAATTGTAATTGTATGTAAAATATTTGTAAATTTGTAATTGTCATTGTAATTGTGATTGTAATTGTATTGTGAAAATGTAATTGTATGTATTTTCATGATTCAGTTTTATTAAAATTGTAAAAATTGTAAATTTGTAAAATTGTAAAATTGTAAAATAATAAATCTAGAATAATATGAATTTTTGTAACATAATAAAGTTTAGCAAATAATACAAATAAATTCATGTTAGAATTATCATTATTTTATTATGATCTTACATACGAAAAATAACAATATACATTAATACATTTTTTTAAATTTTGAAGATATCACATACACACACACACACACACATATATAGGGTGAATTTATTTAAGTAATGATATAGTAAAAACCCATTTAAAGCAATCAAGTAGTTGTATTATTTTATGAATTGACATAAAATAAAATAAATAAATAAAACTTGATACAATGCATTTCTGTCGAGATCAAAATAATTGAAAATTATCAAGTGAAATGATTTTAACATTAACACAATGCAAACCAATTAATTCAAAATACGTATTATAATATTTGGAAAAAAAGAGTCTTAGTTATAAGGTTAAGTCCTCTTCTTTATAAAAACTCATATTAAATAGTATAAATGATGAAATAACACATGTACCGTATCAATCTCTGTTCTCATGATCACCCTCATTATCTTCCATCTCGCTTGGCATGATAACACTATTGTTCTCAAAAATATGTTTTGATCTAGGGTCATGTCTCAATACGAACCATCAATCCCTATCCACCACATCTGGGTAAAAAAACACCTAGTTGCAGTGTTTGGGAAAATATAAGACTCTCTTACCTTCATCCCACATCTTTCTAGAGTAGATACATATCACCCTACTATCATCATCATCCTTTACATTATTCCGATCAAAGGTGTCCCACCACTTGCACCTAAAAATAACACGTTGGAAAGAAGAGAAGTCCACTTCAGTTATCTTTTGTATCTTTCCGACATAACCTAACATCCCTCGTAATAGGTTTTGATCATGGTGGCTAACTCGACTAGATTGATCGAACTAGACTTCCACTCCACAGTCTTGTGTCATGTGTCCATCATCAGCATTTTATGTGCAAAATTGGTATCCATATGCCCACATAGATGGGAACAAATGCACCTATAAAAAAGTTAAAAATTCATAGTGTCATGTGTCTAATAACCCAACTGTTAAATTATAAAATATATATGTTACATTTCAAAGGTGCATTATTAAGTTTAAAATGTAAATAAATAGATTATTATCGAGTTGTTGCACCAATCCCTACGTTTAGCACATCCTTTTCATCGCGCGGGTAACGGTTGGTTGCACTGTATTGCTCTCTGACTTAGTCAGCAACCCAACTGTTGGGGCATATAATTGGAATTTTTATTTTAAATGATTTGGATAGGGCACACTTCTACCATTCAACCATCTGAATTATTTCCTGTCACTATCCCATTTCATCCTCTCTTTTTTTGTACAATGCGATCCACAGTTGTGTCACTTCGGAATTGTAAAGAACAAATTTATTGGTTGCTTCAATTTCTGCATTCATTGATGAAATAAAACCGACATATAGCACATATGAGATCAAAATATACATTATATTAAAGTTCAACATGAATATTTAGTTTGTGTAAATTTGAAAAGTTATAAGTCGCTTACTCTTTATCAAGCACCTTTTTCCATTCATTTGGAGAAGCTCCCCTTCTCTTTTGTCTTCGTCCATTTCATTATCCCAAATCACCGCACCTGGTGTCTTTTCAGTCTACCTGATGTACTCACTGGCATAATACAAAGACTCATATGATATTTACCCCTCTTCCAAAGACTCATATGATATGTACCTCTCTAAGAAGAACATACAACGACAAGAAACCACCCCAACTAATTCAACCTCATCTACTAGGTGGATTAGAAGATGAACCTGGAAGTCCATGAAACTCATCGGCAATTCCTTCTCAAACATACAAATAATCTCAACTATCTCTTGACTTCATCATGGAATTCTAGCCACATGAATCTCCTTTGACGTGATCCAACGTAAAAATGAAAATAATTTAGATATGGTGCATCCTAGGTCTTGGGGGAAGTCATTTTTCACACACCCACGCACGAACAAAGGATAATGACACTGCAAAGTTATAAACACATGCAATAATATACAAAATTAGTTATGTTTTATGATCCCATGGGATAAAATTTATTAATATAAAAAATATTAAAATCATGCTTTTGACATTATATGTACTCTTAGAAGATTCAAATGGTCATGCGATTTCAACCCCGACATATGGTCTTCCATGGTGAAGCAGCATCGTAGTGAAGACCCATATTAAGATGGCACCCTCATACCCATTATAACTTCCTTTTCGAAAGAAAGATCATCTTTTTTTTAAATCCATGAGACATCACCTTATTTGAAATACCAATTAGAGGGACCAGCCTTTGATCCTGTACTTTCTAATTGCCTTGGATAATGTTTCTTTTTAGTTTTTGAAGTAATAAGATCTTTCCTAACAACCAATGTGTCACTTTATTTCGATGATATGTGCCTCCATAAAGAATATGAAACATTTTTAAATATATGCATGGGATCTAATAAGTGGGTACTCTTAAGATGCTCCCAATATGGGAGGTTATAAAAGATAGATTTCCTTTTCATCCCAATTGGAAATTTCTCAACATAGGTGTTGAATAATTCTGGATCATCAAACATAGGCTCCCCATTTGAATCGAAAATTTTTGTGAACTCCTTCTCCTTCTCCCTATTGTGAAATCAGCTCCAAAAATAGAATAAAAGAGATATCAACACCTTAGAAATAAGCCACTTCGAGGGGGAAACCTCCAATACATTACATGAATGAACAATTCTTGGATGATACAAATGACAAAACCTCCTTTCTATATATAGGAGTCCATGGGGCCACAATGTAATCCTAGCCAACCTAACAATAATAATGTAAGGGCACAATAATAACAATATGGGGGTTACAGAGATACAACAATAACAATAAGGGGGGCTACACTAAGATAAAAGGGACTACACTATTAATATAGGGACTTAACATGCCCCTCTCCTTCAAACAAGTGTTGTCCTCAACGCTTGATTATTTCTTGATGCTTCTGTATAAAATTCTCATCCTCCCATGTGGAATATTCTACAGGAAGGTTCTTCCTCTTACTGATATACTCTGAAATTGATCATACTTTTCAAGTTCTTGTTTCTGTGACTGCTTCAAAACTTCTTTCGATGTGATGTTGATCTTCCTGTTGTTTCATTAGATTCTGCACCAAATTTAGGTTATCATTTTAGAGTTGGAGAACTTGTTGTTGATGCTTGATATGATCTTCCACTAATTTATCATCCATATTAGCTATTATTCAATCCTTCAAACCATCCAACTTAGCCTCCATTTCTGCTTTTAAACCATCTATGTCATCTTCAGTTGTTCTTCATAATATCGAAATTTGTTGCACTTGGTACCATAATTTTGATATCTCATACTGCAATTCTTCCTCTTCGTGCATCATAGTATAGCTTTTTGAGGGCTTAATGGGAATGGAATTATTTTTTTAAGGCATTATAGAACCCAATATTGATAAAAATTCTAAAATATTCCCTTGGAATCACTTCAAACTGCTTTTTCAAACAAACGTTATGCAATTTTAAAAACCAAATACACACATTTTTCTTGCTTTTGAGAAACTCGATATTGAAACTGAATTATCTATTTGATTTCAAATCCTCAATATCTAAAAATTTTCACTGAGGTAACTCTCTGAATTCGCTTGTGAATGCTACAAGTCTAACCTGATTTGGATTCTTGAAGACAAACTTGTGCCCAATATCATATGATGACCTAATTATGGATTGGTTCAGTAGAGTGAACTTATATGACTTGCCACATATCCCTGTTTCCTTCTTCGGCTCTCAAATTTATAAACAGGAAACTACAGTCTCTGTAATTCTAGTCACTTTTTATAGAATTCCAATCCGATGCTCAGAGAGAGATTTATGAATATTTTCCCACGATCACCTCTTTGAGATGAAATTCGAGAGCCTTAAAAATACCTAACTTCCACATATCATATCTCCGAACATGTTGTGAACCAAGCTCTGACATTTTGTAACGATGTGCCTCAGGATTTCGGCTTCGTGCTCTAAAACTTTCAGCTTCTAAACCTTTGTATAAAAATAGTTATAGCACAAATTCTGCGATGACCTTTTTAAGTGAAATTCAGGAGCCTACAAAAAGCCCTAAATTCCACAGATCATATCTCCTAAAATATTGTGAACCATGCTCTGAAATTTTCCAACGATGTTCCTCCGGATTTCAGCTTTGTACTATAACATTTTTAGCTTCTGAACCTTCGTAGAAAAAAATTTATGGCGAAAATTCCACCATGACTTGTTTGGAGCAGCGAAACCATAGAATCCAAAGCTCTGATACCAAATGTTGTGAAATCAGCTCCAAAAATAGAATAAAAGACATATCAACACCTTATAAATAATCCACTTTGAGGGGGCAACCTCCAATACATTACATGAATGAACAATTCTTGGATGAGATAAATGACAAAACCTCCTTTCTATATATAGGAGTCCATGGGGCCACAATGTAATCCTAGTGGGGCCACAATGTAATTCTAGCCGACCTAACAATCATAATGTAAGGGCACAATAATAACAATATGGGGGTTACAGGGGTACAACAATAACAATAATGGTGGCTACACTAAGATAAAAAGGGACTACACTATTAATATAGGGACTTAACACTCCCTCTCATATGCTCTAAGCCATTCAACTGGTATCATTATTGTAGGCCTTTGGGTTCTGTCTCTTTTACCATTGAAAGTGGATGTTTCTCTTCTATAAGGGTGTTCTTCTGGGAGGACTACCCTGGAGAAGTCATACACTAGATTTCGTACGTCGTTAGGCCATCTAGATTTCAGAGAAGGTCCACATCATTTACATCCATAATACCCTTTTGTTACAAGACCTGCGAAATTATTGTATACAATATGCATGGCATGCTAAATAATATCATGAAGATGAGAAAAATTACAATGAATTAAACAGTTAATATGCGAAAGAATATTTTACATATATAAACCAATCAATAAAAATGTAATTTATCAGAGAAAACTCCTAAGCCTAGATAATCATGTGTCGTGTAAGCACATATGCCATACAACGTAAAATTCCTCTCTCTTGTGATGGGTGTTGATACATAGTATACATTTATCCCCTCCCATAATTCCTTCAATTCATATACTAGTGGTTGTAATTAGACACCATATTCTTCACTTTTCTTCTACCAGGGACCATGAGAGCCAACATAAAATGTTCATTCTTCACAAAACAACGTGGGGGGATATTTTTATTGATCACTACTACAGGCCAAACAGAATATTTGATGTTCTAGAGGGAATATGGGTTGACGCCATCAATGGCTATGCTGAGTCGTAGACTTCTTATTGCATCCTTGAATTTTTCGGGCCATGTATCCTCTATATGCTTCATGACTATTGAATCTATTGGGATTCACATAACTTCCAAATCACTTTTGTGTGAAGCATGCCATCCTTGCAACATAGATAATTATTTGCAATGAAAGAGCCTTTTAATCCTTGGGATTATAAGCATGTGCCTAAATATCTTAAAAGGAGGACCATGTGATTTACCCTTCTTTTTTTATTTTTCATACCTATCATGCCCACATTTCAAACATATCTCTTGTCTTCATATTCTCCTCTATACAGAATACAATCATTTGGACATGTATGATATTATATGTACTCAACACCCAACATTTTCAACAATTTCTTTGCCTCTTCGCAACTACAAGGCAAGACATTATCACTCGGAAGAACCTTACCTTTGAATAACCTGTAGTTGGTCATGGACAATATTAAACGTACAATTCCAATAATTATTAACATACATAGAATTGACCAAATTTGTAATGTTGATTGTGACAAGATTTCTCAAAATATAAGGGACTTTATGGTCAATTACCTCAAAATTTCCAAGAAACATGCATTCAAAAAGCCAAACTTTTCTTTCAAGTTGTACAGTAACATCGTTTTCCCCAACTAGGTAGACTTTGACAAACTGCTAGGTCCAAAGAGATGGGTGGTGGAACAAAATTTAAGTCTTTCGAAAAAGGTATCAACAATATGAGCATCATCCCCTAGTTGATCATCGTTATGGAATGCATATAAAAAAATTGTCTCCATGGCATTTGTATCCCTTAAGTAATCCTCCATTTCTAGCTTGTGAAGAACTACTATTGTTGTATCCATTCCTAATTGGTGAATATGGACATAGTGGGAATTGAATAGGTGGTTGATTCAACCATTCTTGGTATTGTTCCTCTCTGATTTTTTCTCTTAATTCAACCTTCTCTCGATTTGACATTGTCGTGGGGTGCAAATAAATATGGTAGTTAGGTCACTCATCATCACTAAAATCCTAATAATTAAAAAAAAAAATTTGAATGATTAGTACAAAATCAATGATATCAACTAGTAAGCACGTTAATGCATGATTAATTGGTTTGACGTTGAAATAATTACATTATACCAAACAATTATTACCTTCATTGTCCCAAGATTTTGGCTAGAAGATGCCATGTTACAATTGGCAAGGTGAAGCAGTTGTCCATTTTCCTCTACCAATTGCGCCTTGCAGTATGCTGATCCTGATAAGAGCTTCCGAAGTTTTGGAACTGTTTGAATATTTTGTGCATCTGAACTTGATTCTGAATATGCAAGAACCTGAAAATTTGTATACATCAATTTTATTCAGTTGATTGACATGGATAAAAAATAAATTCAATTAGATAATGAAAATATAAATAAAATCTGAAGTAATTACATCTAGAGATGGATAGGGAGAACTCCACGATAGAATTTGAGAAATATCATGGAATGAGCTGGATTTTGAAGAATAGACCATTTGATATAATTATGAGATTTTCTCTCTCAATTTGAGCAAAATCAACAATAGATTTTGGTGTACATACCTAAAACTTATTTCGGTGCCTTAAAAAAGGATTTTTTGTTATCAGTTATAATGTATTGTTAACCGCAACAGTGCGGTTTTATTACCAGATGCACCAGTGTTGTTAGTTAACAAACACACCGAATATCAGGAAAAAAAAAGCACAACTTTATTTTTTGGAAGTGAAAAAAAAATGATAAACTGAAAAATGAGTGGAAAATGATTTTCCAAAATCTAATTTCATAAAAAACTTCTTTAAATAGTAAAAGCTAGTCATTATTTCATAATTTTTGCAAAAAAAATCAGGTAGGGATTTGCACGAGAGACATACCTGTAGCAAGAGAGCACGAGATCACTGTGGAGCAAAAAAATACTTTCAAACAAACACACTACTCAGAGAATCTGAATTTGAAACATCTGGTGATTCACATAAAAACCTTGTAGTATAGTAAAATTGTTAAATTTTACTGTAATAATTGCTTTTTTTACAGTTTTTGTTAGATTTAATACATTCATAGTAAAAAATTCAAATTTTACTGTGAATTTTACTAATAGAATCATATACAATCTCTATTCCTATTTACATTTAATTAAAATTCAGAAAAGAAAAAAAAAAAAGAAAAAAATCCATTCTTATGTTAAGCCCTTGCTTCTTATTGTTTATGTGACTTCACAATTAGGGCTTTTCATTTTATATTTATAGGGATTTTATTCCTATATATATATAGGTGTATGACATCTAACCCGCGAGACCACTTGCAGAGTTGGATCCAAATCCCTGTCACCCCTTGCACGATTTTTTAAAAAACAACTTTTATTAATCGATGCGTGATTGTAGTATAGTGCACCGGGTGCGTATTGACAAAAAACATTGTTTGATAAAAAAAAAAATTTATAAATTTATGCTTATGTTAATCGGTGCTCCAGTATTAATATAACACACCAGATCTCCTATTTACAAAGAGAATTGTACGGTGTTTCTACTATATTGGCAGTGTGTTTATAAGAACCTACCACACCGTTTTCGATGTGTAAGTTTCAAAAGTCACACCGGGCGTCTAATTTAGATATACACACAATTTTCTGTTGGAAATATGACGCAGAGTGTTGTCCTTGATGGCAACCCACTGAATGAAGATGAAGACATGCGACTGTTGACATGTGTTGTCCTTGATGGCAAACCACCTGATGAAGTAATACTTGACCTGATGGACTTGGTAAATGATGTAAATATGATGTGATATGATGTTTGTTGACAATATGATGCTGAGTGTTGTCCTTGAAAGGCAACCCACTTGATGAAGATGATGGCAACTTACTTGATGAAGTTGTGCTTGATAGAATATGTCTTGATGAAGTAAATCTGATGTATCTACAGTGAGTGCAGAAGGCAATGAAGAAAGGAATTCATCATGTGCTAAATCTATGGTGAAAAGAGTATGTCTCAATGCATACGCGGATCTGTCTAAGGGAATTCGCGTATGCACGCGGGAAACAACGTTCCAAGTCGTGTATGGGCAAAAGCGCTCATAAAGTAGGAAACCAGGGGTAACCACCATGGTATTGACCCATTGTATTGGGTAATGATTCGTCTAAATAACCTCGTCCAGGAATACCATCGGAGGTAATGTAGTTTTGGGCTCATGGTATTGTTTTGGCTCATGGTATTGAAAAAGGGGCCCGTGGTATTGAAGGCTCATGGTATTGTTTTGGCTCATGGTATTGAAAAAGGGGCCCGTGGTATTGAAAAAGGATAAACCTATATAAGGAGAAGAAATTCATTGTGAAAATCATGAGTGTGGGAGCAAGATGTCTAAGCTTGAATGAATACTTCTCTATGAAGTATATCTGTATGGAAAGGGTAAAGGTTTGATGATAGATCTGAATCTATGATGCACTTATGAAGAAATGATGAAGCGGGATTTCTAGATCTGAAATGTACTTGTATTTGCTAGATCTGTTTATGGAGTGATTAGATCTGTGATGAGGCGAACATCTGTCTGATGTAAAGGGTTGAATCTGAACTAAATATCTGATCTGAAGAAGTATGCTGCTCCATAATGATTGAAGATCTATACGCTACTTCGCATGGAGGAAACCATGCCTCCTCTGTGGCTTATTTGAAGAGAAAACGCATGCATGTCAGTCTTGGGGTATATTTGGTTGATGAGGAAGAAAGCGCGTATATCTGGTATCGAAAGGAAAGCGCGTCGCAAACTGAAAGTTTTCTTTGAAAACAAAAGGTATAAAAAATATCTAATCGATGCCTTTATGTTTACATTATACGTGTTGCCTTGATAAGTATACGGTGGTGGTGACCTCAAATGCTTAAAAAGTATGGAAAGGGTCCGGTCCAGTATGATGAAACGTGGCCCTACAAGTGTTACAGTGAAGTTGTTGGATCCCGGTGTGAAAATTGATGAAACGTGGTCCAAGGTGGTCTTGGGGTTGTAGCCTTGATCGGGAAGACAGTAGCTCCTTCCGGTGAAGGCTGGTAAACGAGATCGAGGGGTCGTAGCTCCCTTCCAGGAGAGGCTGGTAAATGAGTTAGGGGGTTGGAGCTCCCTTCCAGGAGAGGCTGGTAAACGAGTCAGGGGGTTGGAGCTCCCTTCCAGGAGAGGCTGGTAAACGAGCGCAGGTGGGTGCCTGCGTGCTGGTCAAGTCTGCGCCAGCACATATGTTGTAAGATGTTTTCTCTATAATAAAATATTGAAGGTTGAGCAACTGCAGCGGTGGTTTTCTCCCGATTTGGGTTTCCACCTAAAAATCCTGGTGTTCATGTGTGATGCTTTGTGTGATGGTTTATTCTGTTCTTACTGCACCTGTTTACTGCTTATTGAATATCTGTTGAATAAATGATGGAATGGTTTAAGTGAAGATTTAATGACATATCTAAATCTCTATATATACGCTAGTTTCATAAAGGGGATCCGCGTATATACGCTAGTTTACTGAAGGAAAGTAGCGTATGGGTTTTAGGGAATGAAAAAGTAAAAAGATTTGATTATGCAGTAAATACTGATTCACCCCCCCCTCTCAGTATTTTTCCCAACAATTGGTATCAAAGCGGGTCCTTCTGCAGAAGCTTGATCGCTTGAAGGAGATCCGTCATAATGGGAAGGAAGCAAAAGAAGAAGGCTACTCAAAAGGATATATCTCAGAAAACATGTGCAGCGGAAAATGAAGAAGATAAAACAGGTATTGAATGTGGTTCTTGTGATTCACTTTCTTGTGCATGCAATGGTGAAAATAGTGAAAGTAATGTTATGGATCTAGAAGGAAAGCTATCGAAAATTGAAGAACAACGAATCATTTAATAAAGCGAAGCTATCTCTGAAAGATGATCTCTCAAATGGAAAAACAAATAGAAATGATGAATGGGCCAGAGATGGACAAGCTATCAAAGGTTTCATAATTATGCATTCAATCGGAATACAAAAGAACTAGAGAGGCGAAATGCAGTCATCTGGTCTCAAAAATCAGCAAGAAGAATGAGAAGACTTGATTGCAGTCATCTCTGCAAGCAGACCCATGAAACATCCAATCTGCAGAAGAATGAAGAACCTCATTATTTGAAAGAAGAAAGACTGAAGAAGAATCACATCTCTCTCAAAGAGATACAGAAAATCAAATAAAGAAAGATAAATTGCAATAACATGAAAACGAAAATTGGTTGAAAGAAGAGATTCTAAATATGAAGGATCAAGTAGAAGATGGAAGAAGGAAAGAAGAAAGCATGAAAAAGCAATGTCAAGCCTTGGAGGTTGAGGTAAAAATTCTCAAAGGTAAATTAGAAGAAAAGGTTAAACTTTTGAGGTTTCAAGATAGTACTAATATCTTGGACAATATTCTGAGTAATCAAAGGTCTCCTACTATCAAACTTGGTCTTGGTTTCCATGAAGCTGTTAAAGGAGAATCTAGCTCACAAGGAAGTGCTAAAAATTCAGAGGATGTCAATGCAAAACCTGAAGTGTTGAAAGAGACAAAAGGTCAACCAACAATGATGAAATCTCAAAGGAAATTAGTCAATAATGTTGAATGCTTTAAATGTCATAATTATGGGCATGTTGCAGCAAATTGTAGGAGCAGATCATTTCAGCCACAAACTAACAGATCCTACATAGAAAGGTACTCTGGTTTCTTCAAGGGATATTGTTTTTCATGCAACAAGTATGGTCACAAAGTTGTTGATTGCAATAGAAGGAAGAATAGAAATACTCATTATGATTCTTATGCTTATTTCTCTGGACACATGAGATGTTATTCTTGTAACAAGTATGGACATGTAGAAAGGGAATGCAAGATGAACAAATCTGGGAAAGTGGACAATCTCTAGCACACAATTAGAAAGTTCAAGCAAATCTGGAAAAAGAAGGAGGACCGGTCAGAAACGTAGGGAATACTGACCCTACTGCAGTCATCCGCTTCTGAAGCTTACTTCTCTTATTGACTGCAGGAATGATGTGGGATACATTATAAGCTTTAGTAATGTATCGTCACAGGGAGAGCAATGTATGATGACTCTCATGGCTGATTTGATTATTCTGGTTATGTATTTCTGACAGAGCATCTGATATGAAGAAGACAGGTACAGGAAGGACAAGTTCAGGGGGAGATGAAGGAATGTGAAATTTTCTATGCTTCACTTTCCATACGCGGGTTCTATTAACAAAAGTCGCGTATACACGCGAGTTTCATCAGACACAGTCGCGTATGCATTGATGATAAGAGAATTTATATGCTAGCTGAAGATCTGGAGCAGAGGCTCAGGGGGAGTAACAGTCTGATTGTTAATAACTGTATTATTGACTCTATATCAGCTTAATTTCTCATTATAATGATGACATGATACTTGGTTACTTATGTTGAAGATTATGGATGAGTCCTGGTTGCTTGATTATGAAGAGTATTCGTTGCTGAGATGAAAGTCTTATAAATCAGAGATAAGGGCAGATCATGTAGAGATCGTTGCTGATGACTTGCGGATAAAGGTATTCAGGTTGCACTAGTTCAGGGGGAGCAGCAGGTTGAATACTAATGATTGAATTGTTGGCAATATGACTGCTTATTCTTAGTTATTGTGATACTCATGCTTGATGATAACTTGGTACATGGTTTATTATGATGAGATTTTGAGCCCTGGTTGCTGATAAGTATCTTTTATGCTCACACATGGATGAGTTGGATGTCGTTTGATTCAGAAATAAGAATGGATCATGCAGAGTTTGTTACTATGGTTGAGATCTTTTGCCTACATATGTTACTTCATGTTAAATCTTGAAGATCTTGGTGATGATGGACCACATGGATGATTGCTTGACACTTATTTGAAGATGTTGTTCTGGTATGATAATCTCTCTTGGAAAGAATGTATTGATGCTGCACGGAATATGAAGACTTGGTTACTAATGTGCTTATGCTACCACCATTGGATGACGCTTGAAGACACAACTACTCTATTCTATCTGTAGTCCAGGGAAGCAGTCAAAAATCTCAGAAAGAAGCTGAACACTGTCTTTTCCTCACAGAGGATCAGATTTGGTCAAAATATAGAAGATGGTAGTGGATACGCGGGTTTCCTGAAACATAGTCGCGTATATACGCGAGTTCCTGCACATAAAACCGCGTATGTCTGATTGCTGACATTTTCTGTTTGGAGTCAGCTCTCTTCAGCACAGATGCAGTGTTGTTTGGTGTCTCTGATACTGTTTGGTATATCTGGTGGTGTTCCAGTTCTCATAATTCTATTTCTCATGTTTTGATAAAGATGCCTTGATGATTTGTTGGTGAAAGTGTTCAGGATGCACAAACTAAGGGGGAGCCTTGGTCATATTGAAAGGATGCTTGGATGCACAGATTCAGGGGGAGCATTAGCTTTGCTGAGTATAATGCATTGTTGGCATTATGGTGGTTCTGATATATGATCTCTCTTGAGGTCTTTCTGGTGTTGGTCTTAAAGTCATATTTGTAATTTAATGAAAAGGTCTTGTTAAGACCCATGATGTAAAATTGTAATATTCAGTCATGTGAGGACTTGTCAAATTTGTAAACCCACTTGGTTGGGTAGCTGAGTTGAAATGTGTAAACCCACTTGGTTGGGTACTTGAGTCTCATATGTAAATCCACTTGGTTGGATATTTTTTGTAATTATGAGTCATTGGTGATAGGAAGTTCATAGAGTCATGTACTTCATTGAAAAATATGTTTAAAGATTCAGCATGAACTCAGGGGGAGCTTGGTCACTTCAGTATACATCAGATCTGCAGAACGCTTCTTCTACATGAGAAGAAAAGGGGGTGAGTATGTTGGTCCGCCCGTTGCCCTTGATGTCAAAGGGGGAGAGTGTGTTGGTTTTGATCCGCTGGTTTTGATCCGCCCTTTGCCCTTGATGTCAAAGGGGGAGAGTGACATGGTGTTTGAATGCAGATAATGGTGTCAAAGAATTGGGAGAGTGACATGGTGTCAATGTACTTATCTGTTGTGGTAACCAAACACCATCGTGGTTGCCATCAAGTCCAAAGGGGGAGATTGTTGGCAATATGATGCAGAGTGTTGTCCTTGATGGCAACCCACTGAATGAAGATGAAGACATGCGACTGTTGACATGTGTTTTCCTTGATGGCAAACCACATGATGAAGTTAGTCTTGACCCGATGGACTTGGTAAATGATGTAAATCTGATATGCAATAATGTTTGTTAGCAATATGATGCTAAGTGTTGTCCTTGAATGACAACCCACTTGATGATGAAGATGATGGCAACTTACTTGATGAAGTTGTGCTTGATAGAATATGTCTTGATGAAGTAAATCTGATGTATCTACAGTGAGTACAGAAGGCAATGAAGAAAGGAATTCAGCATGTGCTAAATCTATGGTGAAAAGAGTATGTCTCAATGCATACGCGGATCTGTCTAAGGGAAGTCGCGTATGCATGCGGGAAACAACGTTCCAAGTCGCGTATGGGCAAAATCGCTCATAAAGTGGGAAACCAGGGGTAACCACCATGGTATTGACCCATTGTATTGGGTAATGATTCGTCTAAATAACCCCGTCCAGGAATACCATCGGAGGTAATGTAGTTTTGGGCTCATGGTATTGTTTTGGCTCATGGTATTGAAAAATGGGCCCGTGGTATTGAAGGCTCATGGTATTGTTTTGGCTCATGGTATTGAAAAAGGGGCTCGTGGTATTGAAAAAGGATAAACCTATATAAGGAGAAGAAATTCATTGTGCAAATCATGAGTGTGGGAGCAAGATGTATGAGCTTGAATGAATACTTCTCTATGAAGTATATCTGTATGGAAAGGGTAAAGGTTTGATAATAGATCTGAATCTATGATGCACCTATGAAGAAATGATGAAGCGGGGTTGTTTATCTGGAAATGAACTTGTATTTCTTTAGATACGTTTACGGAGTGATTTGATCTATGATGATGAAACATACATGCACGAAGTAAAGGTTGAATCTGAACTGAATATATGATGCGAAGAGAAGAAGTGTCTTTGCTCCTAATGATTGAAGATCCATGACAATAACACGCGAGAGGAAGCACGACCTATCTTTGGCCCATTTTGAAAGAAACGCGTATCACGCAATGAAATATGTCTTGAAGTATGCATTTGGTTGATAGGAAGAAGCGCGTGTATACGAAACTGTGAGAAAGGGAAAAGCAGCATTATGCAAACTAGGGCTTGCTGAAGCATGGGGTATGGAACATCTGATCTGTTCTGCTATATTACTGCTATCTGATCTGGGTTGTCTGAATTGGTATGTATCTATTGGTGATGTATGTTTGAGCTTAAAAGTATGAAAAGGGTTCAGTCTGAAAATATGATGAAATGTGGCCTGCAAGTGTTGTTCTATTGAAGTTGTTGGATCCAGTGTGAAAATTGATGAAACGTGGTCCAAGGTGGTGCTGAGGGTTGTAGCCTTCAGTCAGGGGGTCGTAGCTCCCTTCCAGGTGAGGCTGGTAAACGAGATCAGGGGGTCGTAGCTCCCTTCCAGGTGAGGCTGGTAAACGAGATCGGGGGGTCGTAGCTCCCTTCCAGGAGAGGCTGGTAAACGAGTCAGGGGGTCGTAGCTCCCTTCCAGGAGAGGCTGGTAAACGAGCGCAGGTGGGTGCCTGCGTGCTGGTCAAGTCTGCGCCAGCACATATGTTGTAAGATGTTTTCTCTATAAATAAAATATTGAAGGCTGAGCAACTGCAGCGGTGGTTTTCTCCCGATTTGGGTTTCCACCTAAAAATCCTGGTGTTCATGTGTGATGCTTTGTGTGATGGTTTATTCTGTTCTTACTGCACATGTTTACTGCTTATTGAATATCTGATGAATAAATGATGGAATGGTTTAAGTGAATATTTAATGACATATCTAGATCTCTGTGTATACGTGATTTGCATAAAGGGGATCCGCGTATATACGCTAGTTTACTGAAGGAAAGTAGCGTATGGGTTTTAAGGAATGAAAAAGTAAAAAGATTTGATTATGCAGTAAATACTGATTCACCCCCCCCTCTCAGTATTTTTCCCAACATTTTCTTGCATTTTTTTTTACCTAAAAAGTATGTGATTTATTTATAAAATATATTAATGAATGGTACAGGTTCTATATTGATAAATAAATGGATGACAAGAGTTCAAGTAATAAAAATACTGATAGCACATCTAGAAAAGAAAAAAAGGCAAGTTCTTTGTAAATTATTTACAAAAAATATTATTTTTGAACTATATGTAAGTTTAACTAATATGTATTGTTTAGTGTGTATCATGCAGAGCCACAAAAAGGCATAGCTCAATAATATTATTTTTGTTTTAAGACCAAACAAGTGTAAAATCTTCATGGAAAAATTGCAGAAGGATGAATCAGGTGAATGAAAAAATACTATCAATCCAATATGAGTTTCTTTTTTGAATTTTCATTAATAATATACTTAAAAATATTAGATAACATGTTTCAAAAAATCTATTTATTCATATATTTTTAATGTTCTACAGGGACCAACAGCAAATAAAATGAATGTTGTTCTAAGAAAAGAAAAGAAATAAAACATGAAAATGAAAATTAATTGCTCCTTATCTCATTTGGAGTGGTGTTGGAGGTCAACGAAAGGGGGAAACGAATTTACAAAAATTTGAGGGATCTAGTGGAACGAATGTATATATGTTCTTTCCACTTACAATACAAAAATAAATCCAATGATTTGAAGAACCAAATTTTATTTAAACTATAGGAAGAGTTTCTAGAGAATTGGTCAATGAAACATGTCAGACTTTTAATAGAAAAAATGTACAACAACAAAACAGAATGATTGAAAAGTAATATTCCTTTAAATGCTTTTCTAGAATTATATGTATATATTACTACAAAGAAATCATTTATAAATATCACTTTTGTTATATTTAGTTTTCGTATATCAATATAAAAATTAAATAATTTAATGTCATGTTACTTTTTCAGGAAGATTATGAAAATCTCAAAGGATGAACAAAAAGGTGTCAAAGGAGATGGTCAAAGAAATGGACATAATTGCATCGCACGAGGATCCATCTCAACAACAACATGAGAAGTAAAAATTAGACTTGAATATATGAAATGATTTGCATGAGAGAAGAATATCTCTAGAGGAAGAAAACAATGGTGAAAACCCTAGATTTATATTGGTGGACCTAACGGTGAAGTAAGGTGGTTACCAATGGGAGGCGCATGGACCATGGGTGTATGGTCGAAGGGTGGGCCAAGTGATTTCTGCTTGGGGTGGTGAGCTCACACTTGGTGGGTCTCGCAATTTTCTTGGGGCTCGTAATCACTGTCCCTGGGAAAACCCATGTTGGTCGGTGGTTTCTGCATGGTTTCGCTTCTCTGCGGTTGTAACGTTGTTTTGGTTCCAGTGGGAGGTTATGCTTTCTATCCATTACATTTTCACTGTCAACAAGAAGATATTTCTAGTTTTTCATTGTCAACCCAGGTTTGTCGACACATGCATGCTTTCGCTTGGTGGTGGTAATTTACAGTCTTCACTATGATTTTACTACCTTTTCATCATTTTCTTTATTTATTGCCAGAGTTTTGTCTTGTGGTGTGAAGGGTAGTGGTTTTTCTTTTCTTATGGAACTCTGTGAATGGTAGTGAGTTTTGGTGTTTGTTACAGGAGGTAGTTACTGGGTTTTCTTACCCCAAAATTTAGTTACCAGCCATTGGGTTTTTTGTCTGTTTCTGTGGGTCTGCTCCATGGGGAAGGAGAAGGATTTTTTTGACATGGAACCAGGAGCAGAGGATATTCTGTTGGTATGGGGGTTAGAACCCATGAATCAGAACTTGTCAAAGGTTACCCTCCTACCACGGTCACATGCTGATAGGGATGGGGAATAAAATCTAAGGTGGATTCCGGTGGAGGGGTCTGCTTCGCTAAAAGGGTTTGACCTAAAAACCCTCACTCCCCAGGTCTCTGACAAACTTGTGTCAGGAATTTTCACTATTTCGACAGGGAAGAAGGTGGAAAGGGATAAACCAATTTTCTCCCCAATGGAAAGGAAAAATACTCCAAAACTTTATGTCTCCCCTTCTCCGTTCCATTCCAGCGATCTGTAGGATATAGTCTATGGGGTTGGATGTGAACGGAAGGTGGGTTTTAGTTCTAGTATAGGAGGCGGGGGCTTGAATGATTTTGCAGTGAAGGCTGGGGGGTCGTCATGGCTAGTTGGTCATGAGAACCTAATCTCGTGTGCGGGAGATGGCTCCTTTCTTCTAGTGGGCTTAAGAGAGAAAGGTAACTCTGGGGAAAATGGGGTTCAATAGCGTCACCTTTGGGGGAATAAGTGGTGGTATATCTGGTCAGCTAGGGGCAACCAGAGAATTGGGAATTTGGAAGCTCGACTCCAACAACAAGGGAGTTGGCTCCAAACCTGAGTCTGAAAGGGCTAAAGGTGATCTGAAGGAGGTGACAAGGGCTTTTACGGATTTCAAACAGGGGGAGGTATCAAGAGGAAGGAATAAATCATCAAGGGTCTCTATGAAACATGAAGGACAAGAAGTGCTCAAAAGAAAGAAGGGTAAAGTAATTAAGGAATGTTATGAATTCCACAATCTGGTTTTTGCGGTCAACCTACATTTTAATAGTGTGATGGCAGCATTGGAATTGATCTTGGTCAACAGAGCGAGGGGAAAATTATTCTCAACAGAATACATCTTGGATTGGATTGAAAGGAGTTGGGCCGAGGCACTGGACAGATATGTGGAGGTGATTACTTTGTCAAAAGGATGGTTTATGGTCAACTTTAAGAACCCGACTACCTTAGAGTGGGTCTTGGAGAGGCATTGGTGTTTTGGCATCACCTCGATCCTATTTAAGAAATGGACCCCATTATTCGACTCTAATAGAGAACAGGTGGACAAAATTCCTGTGTGGATAAGGCTCGTAACCCTCCCTCCAAATTTCTGGATAGTGGATGTTTTTCGTGTGATTAGGAATAGCTTGGGTACATTCTTGGAGGCCAACATGACCTTATTAGAAACTTGATCCAGGAATATTTCTCATATTTTAGTTAAGTTAGCTCCAAGGGAGGGGCTGATTGCAAAGATCATTCTGAACATGGAAGGTCATTCCTATGAGCGAATGGTTGATTACAAACACATGTCTTTTCATTTTCATAGGTGTCGCAAACATGGACATTTGGCTCAGGATTTCCCTCTTGGCCTTAAAAAAATTAGGTGCCATAAAAGTGGATCCAAGCACAGCCCTAAGCACAGGCGAGAGGGGGTTACACAGGATTATATGGATGGAAATCAGGATAAGGGTGATGAGGACAAAATTTTACAGGAAATGGAGTTGACGCCTATGAATGCTCCAAAAATACAAAATAGAGAAGTGGCACTAGATGGTGAGATAGAACTTAGCCAAGAGTAGATTGTGCCACTCCCTGCTGATCCTGCTTCGGATTTAGCAGGTACTGATCCCTGTCCCTCTTCTCCTACTTTAAATTCTTTTGATCATTTGTTAAAGTGCATGAGGATGCCTTGTCCCTCCAGGCTAAATTCAAATACATATTTGTGTGTTATAAATCTCTCTTTGGCCATGGACAGTATAATTACCACTATTCCCAAATTATCCATTAATACCATTCTCTATAACCTGAGACCTAGGGATAAAAATATGATGGAGACTGAGATGGTTGGATGGCTAGGAAAGAATACCCTTATTGAAAAATCAAAAATAAACAATGGTAGGAAATCAGACATCTCAAAAGCCCAGTTAAGAGCTATGATCGACATAGCAGATGGCAGACAACTCTCCCTCAAAGGGGTACTTAGAGTAGATATATCCCCATATATTGTGACCAAATGATTTTCTTATCCTTAAATTGCAAAGGT
Organism: Pinus albicaulis; assembly: GCA_034641835.2. Lineage (NCBI taxonomy): Eukaryota > Viridiplantae > Streptophyta > Pinopsida > Pinales > Pinaceae > Pinus > Pinus albicaulis. The sequence goes on along the minus strand of CM076583.1, from coordinate 29,612,930 downwards.
TTGGCTAATGCACCTAAAAAACTAGCCCTAAAAATCCTAATTTTCAACCACAAACCTGATATTATGTTGCTACAAGATACCATGGGTTATGGGGTTCAGGTTTCAAACTTTCTTTCTTCCTTCGGCCTCCCAGGGTGGTCCTTTGTCACTTCTAATGTCAGGGTAAAATTAGGAGGCCTATCAATGGGAGTTAAGAATAGTACAATTAAGTTGAATAATTATTGGACCTCTAATCTTCTGATTGGGGTGGAGGTTTCCTCGATGGAACTTGGTTTTGATATCACTTTAGTGAATTTTTATGGCCTGTGCACTGACAGGGTGGGTTTTTGGAACACTCTCCTAGCTAGATCTTATATGACTGTACCAAACTTGGTGGTGGGGGTGATTTTAATTTTTCTCTAGGGAGGGCTGAGACGTGGGGTCCACATTCCATGGCTAACCCTCTTGCTGATTTTTTCTTTAAAAAATTGAGGGATGGAAACTTTATTGATTCTAATCTTATTAAGTTCAACCCTACTTGGAGGAACAAAAGAGTGGGGGAAGATCAGGTAGCTAAGAGGCTGGACCGTTTCCTTCTTAGTGATGATATTTCCAATATGTCTTCTGGTTTTCAACAGTGGGTGGGCTCTAGGGGAGATCAGATCACAACCCTATTCTCCTGGAGTTGGTTGGCCCGAAAATAAAGAAAAAAAAAGCCAGTGTCTCCTTTTAAGTTCAATGTTGGATGGCTGAAAGAGGAGGATTATCAAAAGCTAGTTGCTGATACATGGCACCCAATCTCTGGGGATGAAGGTATCTCTTTTTCCTAGGCCTTTGTTGATAATATGAAAAGAATTAAGAGGGCTACTATTATTTGGGCTAAAGAAAAGGCTTTAAAAGGATTCCAAGGCTCATAGGGATATTGAAGAGTCCCTTGATTAGATGAGTAGCCAAGGTGATGAGGGATATCTGGATGAGGTTTCAAGAGGAATAATAAAGGAATTGGAACTTGGGAGAAGGAAGCTCCTTTGTGATAAGGAAGAACAATGGAGGTTAAAAATTCGTGCTATATGGCTTACCATTGGTGATGAAAACACAAAATTCTTCCAAAATTATGCCAAGGTAAAAAGGAACTCCAATACCATTTGGGAGCTTGAACATCCTGAGGGATGGGTGGAAAAATGTTTCCAAGATCTCTCTACATTGGGAAAACTTCAGTTAAAGAATATTTATGGGAATTAGGAAGGGGTCTCAATCGGGGAAGTTATTCAAGGGGCTCAACTATTTTCTAGGTACGCAGATGTGGGGGACAATAATCAACTTTTGGCCCCTATGGAGAAAAAAGAGGTAGAGTTAATATTGAGGGCTATGCAAAAAGACTGAGATTTCGGGACCAGATGGATGGACGGTGGAATTCTTCCAACATTTCTTTGAACTCATGGGGGACTCTATTACAAGTGTCATGGAGGAATCTCAAACAAAGTGTTATATCCATGGTGCTCTTAAAATGGCCTTTCTGGCTCTCATTCCTAAGCAGGAATCTCCCTCCTCTTTTGATGACTTTAGTCATATTTATCTATGTAATTTTATATGCAAAGTCATTTCCAAAAATATTGCAAACAAATTAAAACCTTTGTTACATGTAACATTTCTAAAGAATAGTTTGGTTTTCTGGATGGAATGCAAATTCATGAGGCCATAGGAGTTGTCGAGGAGGATTTACATAGCATTAAATTGTCAAGGAAGAAATGCATGATAGTGAAGATTTACCTATAAAAGGCTTATGATTGAATCAACTAAATTTATTTAAGGCTCCTTCTCACTCACCTTAGTTTCAGAATTAAATTCATTAATTGGATTATCAGTTGTATTTATAATGTATTTTTTTTTGTTCTTATCAATGGGGCTGTGTCCCCCTTTTTCCAAAATCAGAGAGGGCTTAGACAATGGTGCCCCCTATCTCCACTGTTGTTACTTCTGGCTGCGGAGTGTTTAAGTCAATTACTTAATCATGCAAGGAGAAGAGGGGATTTTAGTGGCATAGAGGTGGCTACTAACCTTTACATATCTCACCTTTTATTTGTGGATGGCATTCTCTTGTTCAGTAATGGGAATCAGATGAAAATTCAAAAGTTGAAAAATATCTTGGATATTTTTATGAGAGCAACGGGGATGGAAATCAACAATAAAAAATCAACTCTTACCCACGATGGCATTTCAAAGGTTGACATGGCATGGAAATTTAACTTGCTCCATTTCTCCCAAATCACTCTGGTTTCAAGCATCAAATATCTAGGTTTCTATCTGAAGTCGGATTCCTATAGAAAGTAAGAATGGTAATGGTTAGTCACAAAAATTGAAAAAGAATCATCTTATGGATTTTTAAGTGGCTATCCAGGGCAGGGAGGAATTTTCTCATAAAATTTGTCTTAATGGAAATACCATTCTATTGTATTTCCCTGACCTAGGTCCCAATAGTAATTATTAATAAAATTATAAGTATATGCAAAAATTTCTTATGGTTTGGCAAGGAAGATAAGAATACTCTCCCTTGGGTGGCATGGGATAAAATTAAAAAACCTAAGGAGCGGGTTGGATGTGGCATTAAACATATTCAGACCTTTGTTATGTCTCTGGCTGCTAAGTTGGGCTAGCATATCTTGACCGATAAAAATATCTGGACAACTGTGGGAAAAAGAAAATATATTTATCCTATTCTTTTGGATGATTAGATTAGGATTCCGCATAAAGATACTTATAAGGTCTCCACGATCTGGAAAGCTAATTTGATGTCATTACTCTTGGTGGAAAACGGTCTTGCTTGGAGAATTGGTGATGGCGAGCGGTGCAGGATTGGTTTGGACCCATGGGTGGGGTGCAACAATAGATTCACAATATCTGATGGGCTCAAGGAGGCTCTTAGTCATAGAGGAATATACACCCTAAATCAGATTGTTAAGCCCGAAGGTACTACAATCTGGGCACAAGCTTTCCTTTAGGTGGAGGATTTAAGGCTTGACCTCCATTGGGAACAAGAGTGGAAAGACTATATTCTAGAACTTGGTCAGTCTACAGTTCGTCTCAAATATCTTCTGGACTCCCTCTGTTGGGTTCACTCGAAATTGAGTTTTTACTCCCCAAAATAAGGTTATGGTTATATAATGAAAAACATAGAAAGAGAGGGCCAAGAATGATGGTTCAAATCTCCGTGGAAAATGGAAGGACCGAAAAAAACTAAAATTTTATTTTGGTGCATTCTGGAAAGGAAGGTTCCTACTTGGGATGTTCTACAAATAAGGTTCTTAAACAGTCTGGGCTGGTGATGCTTATGCCAAAATACAGAGGAAATAATTGATCGCCTTTTCCTCTCTTGTGTTTTCTCTAAAAAAGTGTGGGAACAAACTTTATCTCTTTGTGACATTAAGGCCGATTGGCGGGGTGAAAATTGTGGTGAGGCCCGGAGATATTGGTTGGAAACTTGTGAAGATCAAGGTTTCAGATGCCTTCCCCTCATAATTGCATGGAGAATCTGGCTGGCTAGAAATAAAGGAATTTTCAATGATGCTTCTTCATCCCCCTCTTTTGTGGCGTTGGAATGTGTGTCCATTTTGTCCTTTCTCCCACTCTTATCTCATCCAAAATTCCAAGGAACATAAGGATTGAAGAGATCGATTTTGAGACATCTTGGGCTTACTTCAATGGTGTTATTGATAACCAAGGAGCCTGTGGGGCCAGTATGCTTATACACAAAAATCATAATATCTCCATGGCTACCTATTTGGGCCTTGGAGAAGGCACAAACAACTTTTCTGAACTTCAAATGCTTAAACTCCTCATCTACTGACTCATTGACCTGGGCATTGATTCGGTTAAAATCTTTGGTGACTCCACAAATGTCATAAATTGGGTTAAAAAAACTCAAAGATGTCAAAACATTTTGTTACTTCCAATTCTTGAAGAGATTCAGGCTCTCAAAATACATTTTATACAAATTTATGTATGCCATATTTACAGGGAAGAGAACGAGATTGCTGACCGTTTATCTAAGGATGTTCTAGGAAAAAATTTAGGCATGTGGAAAATAGAGGAGAAGAACAGATTTGTTGTCTATGTGTCAGACACCATGCCGTATTGACGTTTCATCCCTCTACTTTTCAGGTTATTTGTTTATTTACTCCAACAAATGTTATACATCCTGGAGTTTTTGTACATATATCACTGGTTCAGACAAACTGTTAATATCATTTTTGTTTATGTTGTTACTGTGTCATGGATAATAATGATACTCTTGGAACCTTGTTGTGGTTGTTTATCCCTTAAGGGAGTGTTGGCTTGAGGGGTCTTGACCTAGGTTTGGTAAGCAAGGTTTGCCAACAAACCCCTATACTACTGGCCCTTTCGGTAGTCTCACCAGAAGTAGTATGGGTGGGTGCTTGAACCAGGTTTCCGCACCCTGAGAAAGGATGGGTAAAGCAAGCAAAGCAGTGCCAGATCTGTAATCCCTGATTACCTTATTTTAAGCAGAGTTAATTAAGTCTTGATTCACATCCACCTGCGCTATATCTATAGTTATATGCTGGTTATATCATCAATACAGCAGTACATAAGTAGAACATAACAGATCTAGATCCAAGAACACAGTACACATATATTTCGCAGCTTAAGGACAGAAAACGCACAATACAGAAATTACCAGTAATTCATATAATAGTACTCACAGATTTAGTTCTCTAACAATATTCCACATTCATTCATTCATCAATTCTTCCTTACAATTCCAATTCCCTTCCCAACCTGTGCACACAGCAACAGGGTCTACACACAGCTAGACTAGGATCTCCGCGCACACAGCCAGTAGGATTTTGTTCCCCAAAACCCAAACAGATCGCTTAAACAACAGATCGCATCAATAGCTCATCATTTCCTATCTTCTACAATACAAAATGCATCTCTATTTGTAAAAATCTAGCCTCGACTTTCCTATGGTCCGCAACCCATGGTTTTCAAGCCCCTAGTTTACCCTTTGACCCATTACAATGCGTTTATGGCTTTGACTCACCCCAAAACCCCTCCGCTAGGTTAAATATAATCAAAAATATCAAAATTGGACCAGTTTCGCAGCTTGTTAAGAGACCCCATTCCAACAGGGAGGCTCGTTTTTTCTTTTTGATATGATTGCGGGGTGTTTCTCCGAAATCGAGGCCCCAGTTACTAATATGGATTATGTTGCTCACCAAGGCTATATGACTCACCGTGTTTTTTTACTGCTTCATAGTTTTTATTTTTCTGGATTTTGTCCTGATCTGGACAGACTCTTCCGATGGCCCCCTCACTTTATTGGGCGTTGAACACTTAAGGAATCTTGTGGCATATACAATGTAACTTTTTGTTATATATATATAAAGTTTGATTTTTTTCTTGGAAAAAATATCAACAACAACGTGCTTCAAATGTAATATGTAATCACTGAATTTTTTGATTAGGTACAATAAATAAAAAATTTAGCATTAAATATTAATCAACTATTTTATGGCAGAAAATAAAAGAAAACGGAACCCATTCAGCACATAAAACATGACGACAAGGAAGAAAATGGTTGATATCTATGTTTGTGAGTATTTTTTACTTCCTTATAACAACTTAACAAGAATGTGTGTGAGTATTTTTTGTATATTTTAAGTTGTTTTACAAAAATCATCATTGAATGTCTACAAACATGTACTAACATACAAAGAAGAAATATTAGAAGAATTGATTGACATTGGGTTAAATATGGGTTGTCGGTATATGTTGCCATATAAGAAATTAATTGTGGAATTTGTAAGTATCTATCTTGTTTTACTTAGCTCCATATATATATATATATATATATATATATATATATATATATATATATATATATATATATATATATATATATATATATATGATTTGTTATGGAATATAAAACTTGCAGGAAACAAACTATGGAACTGCACCAACAAATGAATTGTTTAAATATGGCATGAAATTTGGTTTTGAAAGAATGTGTATAGTTCATGAATCAATTCTTGCTATGGTACATTTATTTTCAATTTATATTGAAGTATATTATTTAATATTGCAATTTTCATTATTCTCACCAATGTATATACACTCATTACACTTTGTTTTTAATATTTGTAGATGGAACTTGAAGAAGAAGAAAACAATCAACACAATGAACAAAACATTCCTCCAAATAACCCATGTCATGGAAGTAGCTCGAGCAATGACAATAGTTCTAGCGAAGAATGATGATTAATATGTTTGGATATCAAAGCAAGGCGTTGTATTTTTTGAAATAATTAACTGTGAAATCAAACATTTTGTTTAATGTAATGGACATAGTGTCCCAATTGAAAGAAACCATTTTGTTTCATTGTGAAATGTTAAACCACCGATTAAATATATGGATGATTAAATATTATAATGAAGAGATGTGAAATCTAATGATATGATATAGCAAATTCATCCAAACATCACATTCAAATGCACTAATAAAAATTTAATTGATATGAATACTATTATAAGATATGTGTTGACTTTTGATGAATAATGAATTTTTAAAAATCACAATAATTGCACTGTCACAGGTCGATGTTTCTAAAAAATAGAAAATGAACACTGATGCACGTGTATGGCACTACGCACCGGTGCGTTTGTATGATTCTATGCACCGGTGCATTTCTACGACTTATGAGCATCGCACCAAATACCAATACCAATTAGAACGCCCAGTGTGCTTTATCGATGACTACAACCCGAACGGATAGGCGTTGCATGCACCGATATGGTTTGCCTTTAACGCATTGGTGCATTTTTATAACTTAACTGCCCGGTGCGTTTTAACACCTTAACGGCCCGTTGCATTTTTACACCTTAATGACACCGGTGCATGCACCTTCTATTGGCCTAGTGTGTATTTGTGGGTGACACACAATGGGACGTTGCTAATACCTCGGGGCTTCCGAAATTTGTTTTCCATCCCAGTGCTTGGTATGTTTATAGTACCAGTGCATACAAGTTAAAATGCACCGGTGCGTTCACACATGATCCATGCACCGATGAGAAAAACATCCATAAAAACCTTCGACTGCCTAGTTTTTTTAGTTGTGTTGAAGTTCTGTTAGAAGCTCCATCAAAACCTCCATTACCAAAAACGAATGTTGTAGCAAATGTTTTTTTGACAAATTTGGCCAATTTTATAACACTAAAAACCTCCTTTATAACCTCCGCTAGAGGGTCTTTTCCTTGTAGTGATAGGTGGGTGGCCACCAATATCCACTTGGATTACTCAAATTCCATTTTTTATCGTTAAACTTTCTTCTTGGTTGTTGAGTTTCATCCTCAACTTATCCTTTTGCATTAACTAAAAGGTTTGATTGTTATTATTAGTTCGATTTCCTATTTTTATATTCCATCTAGGGGATTATCTTATGACCATAGAGTATTTTTTTTACGGTTTTCTCTAACTCCCTTTGTTACTACTTGAACTCCTTTCTTAACCATTCCAACTTATTGTAATTTTGTGTCACCTAGAATTTTTTTTATTTCTATTTTTAGTTTTAATTTCATTCTTTTATAGGTATTTGAGTTTACTTCTTAACTATTTATTTTTCTTTGTTGCAATTGTAAGTTGTCTAAATTTTAAAATTAAATTAATAATCATATCAAACAAATCAATTTTCAATATTTTAAATTAATTCAAACTATAATGAGGTCCAACTAATTTGATAATCTAGATATTAAAAAAAAGTGCACACATTGGCTAAGTGTCTAAAGTCCTAATTTGAGCATCAAGACCAATCTCAAAGTTAGGACCCGATCACACACAAGTGACAAGTGTGAGGAGGGAGGCACCAATTTGTGCAATTAAGGTAAATGCAAAAATTATGGAAAGGTTACATTATAATTTTAGGAAGAGATTTTTATGTGATAGTCAAGGTTGAATGCCAAATCAACTAGGGTAGAAGTGAACAATTACAAAGAACAATTACAAAGAGATCTTGATTTTGGTAACTATGCTAATTTTCAAATCAAGGGAAAGAGATTATTTTGTTTTATTTTATTTCTATTTTTTTAAAAGAGAAAGAGACTTTTCTCGATCAAGGTATTATTTTTTAAGAGTATTAAGAATTTTTCATATTGTTGAATCTATTTATGCATTCAAAAATGTATTTTAAATAATAAATAATCATAATCTTGCTCTAAATTATATTGCCTAATTCTAATGAAAAACCATTTAATCTATAAAATAAGCTATATCTATACAAAGTAATAATTATATTTATTGAATATTATAATAATATATAATCTAAGATTAGTAATATTAGTAATTGGAAGTATCATTTCTTCTTTTATTTATTCAAATTTTATTTCAAATAATGTAATAAATTGAAAACTAAACACCCATTTCAACTTTTATTAAATCTTCTATTATTATTCTATTATTAATATATTTAATGATAATATTGTATTTATTCATTACTTTTAACCAAAATAAAACAAACAAACACATCTTTAACTACATCCTTTTCCATATTCTACTGTGAAATATTTCACACCGAGAGATTACAAAGTTACGACTCTATCAAAATGGGATAATATCCAATCACTACATACCCAACACTAAATATTCGAGGTAAAACACCTTACATACTAACTAATTGTTTATTCTTTGCCAATAGGGAATTTTGGAAAATATCCTCAACCTATATTTCATTACTATTTAAAGAAAATATATATATAAATACTTAAATTATGACATATCCTCGCCTTAAAATTGGATAACATTAGTTCTAACTATCTGGCACTAACTATTTGAGGTGAGCATTAAATCTATTTAATAACATACACAGAATCTGATTCATATAGATCTTCATTAAGTATATGATACGTGGAGCGTCTCTCCATCTTTATCGAGAATATGAAAACTATTTATGAAGCCTTCCAGTCATCGTATCTTGAATATGATCAATGAACATCACCATGACTAAAATAAAAAATTAACTATATCTTATCAATAAAGGTAACAATTTAATTTTAATATGGTAGATTATAGATTACCAATTTGATTTCATGACCTCTCAAAACAAATAAAACATTGTGTAAAAATCAACCTTATACAATAATAGGAAACATGATTGCTAGTGTAATTGAATTAGGTTTGTTGTTCTGGTAACCACTATTCAGTATGGAGGAACATACAAGTATGAGAGAGAGCGAAAATAGTGCAGAGGGTGCAACTGTCCAACGTGCTGAGCATGGGGCACTGAATAAACCAGAGTTTGCTGGATTTGTTTTTTGTGAATCCTCGGAGTATGATAACATTCCCATGTCAATTCGATCAGCCATGGCTTCACTGGACGAGAAAGAATTCGAATTTGATATACCAGGTATGTTGACTGTCGGGTCCTCACAAGAGCTCGAGTCCATAACTTCTCCCACAGAAAAACTCTTAGATGAATGGCGGACGCAGCCTTATGATCACACTATTTTTACTGAGGTGGTGGAGAAATCATCATTCTCTGAAATCAAACCATTGGAGAAATCATCATTCTCTGAAGTCAAACCATTGGAGAAATCATCATTCTCTGAAAGCAAACCATTGGAAGCACAGGAGAGGACTCAAACCCAAAATATGGGTAGTAGGAAGAATATTTCTAGAGATTGTTCACTGGAAAAGGAGGAATTAAGGTCTTCTGGTACTCAGAAATCTTGTGATGTTCCTTCTTATAAATTTGACAAGGACATCAAAAAGGTCTCTGCAATCAACCGGTCCAAGAAAGAAATGGGTTCTGATCAGTCACACCAAACAGCCATCTGTCACAATTTCAGAGCCTCCTTCAACTGTCTTTTCTCAAAGTCTTCAAAGTTTAGAAGACCCAATGTCCAACACTTGCAGAATAGCATTCAAAGAGAGAATAGCATTCATCATGACAATGCAGCTGCTGCAACAACAGGCAATAGAAGCAGTAACAAAGAAAACTCTCATGCAACTCCTCGTAAACCCTTTTCGTTTATTAAGGGTTTTCAATTGATACCTAAACCTAATCCAAAACCCCTCAGTTATTCAAACAGCGTATCTTCCGTCAACAGCATTAATTCATTGCAGAAAATAAACCTGAGCTGTGCGACTTTGTCCACGGAGAATGACATCCAAGAAGCGATTAGCCACTGCAAAAAATCTCATTCTACCGATCCAAAGAATCCTCGACAGTTCCAAATGTGTGTAGCCAAACGTTTAAAATCCAGAAGGAAATGCTGATGGTGACGTTTCTTGGTCATTTTCCGGAATCACACTTTGTGATTGACCTGACAAACCTGATTGAGGTAAAATAGTTTTTATTCATTTTCCTCAATAGAAAAAAGCAGATCACATCTCCGTTAAAATTGAAATCATCATAGCATGATGGGATTTTTCATGTTAGTCTATTCGATCTTGGTCAGTTTCCATGATCCCAGGTTGTGATTGACCAGAGAAACCTGGTTTAGGTAAAATTGGATGGAATTTTTCGTGTTATTCTGTTCGATCTTGGTCAGTTTCCGCTATAGCAGGTTGTGATTGACCAGAGAAACATGGTTTAGGTAAAGGGTAGCCTTATTCCTTACATGGATTTTTGGGCATCTTTAACTAGATTGTGTGAAGTCCGAGAATATTTTAGAATTTAATGTACAGGCGCCAGAAACAATTGACCTCATTTCTGATCATCAAAAGTTGGAATATTGTCTGAATCTACAGTCATGAGTGCAGGGTTAGTTATAATATTTTCTTAATTTACATTTGAGCTCATTTCTGTTTATCAAAAGTTGGAATATTGTCTGAATCTACAGTCTTGAGTGCAGGGTTAGTTATAATATTCTCTTAATCTACAATTGAATGAGTTCAGGAATTGGTTTTGCAGATTACAATTGAATAAGTTCAGGGATTGGTTTTGCAGATTACATGGACAAATGGAACAAAGTTAACTATTAACCTTGTTGGATCAAAGTTAATAATAATTGATTTTCACTTCTATCTCAATAAAATCAACTGTTAATTTTTTTTTAACTTGGTATCTAAAATCGACTATCTATATCCATTTTAAAATCAACTATCGTTATCCATTTTGTTGACTTAGTATCTCACAATCTGCAACCAACATAAACTCAGAAATCATGTGATGTAAAACGTTCATTCATTTTCAATGAAGAGGTATAAACAAATGGAACAAAGTCAACTATCAAAGTTAATAATAATTGATTTTCACTTCTATTCCTGATTTTACTTAGTCTAAAATTCACTATCGATTTTGCTGACTTAGTATCTCACAATTTGCAATCAACATAAACTCAGAAATTATGTCACGTAAAACATTTATTGGGCTGAGATATTCATTATACAACTTAGTATGAGAAGATGAGAAGATGAAGAGATGTGTAAGTTGGTTATGTTTTAACGAGAAAAATAATGTAGGTTATAATTAATGTTGGTTTTATATATACTCTATTTAACATTCAAAAATATTATTTGAATGATGAAAAATAACACCCCAGATTTATGCAGGAACCAACAGAATACATATATAACCATCCATAAGCGCAGAGATGCAGCTGAAATAATGCTTCATTTTATTAATAAAAGAATGACTGAAATAGGCTCACAAACATAATGGAAACAAGCTAGGGCACTAGTAGCATATCTATGAGAAGAGATGTGACATACGCAGGCCTCTTCACTGTGTTACATTGAGGCTAGAAGGACTATTGCAGACATAATAAATATAGATGAGCTAGGGTACTGGTATTGTATCCCTGAGAAGAGATGTGACGCCTACCAGCGCCTGAATTGTGTTACAATGAGGCTCGAAGGCCTATTTATTGTTGAGAAACAATGTAAAACCCAAAACGTCCAAAAACCTAACCCTAGGAAATGAAACGCCAAAACTGTGGGCCCCGTTTGGGTAAATTGATATTTCAACTTCCCAGGGACATAACTTTGGCATCCAATCTCCATTTGACACGCTCAATAGCTCGTTAGAAATATTTGTTCGATGACTACAACTTTTGGTGTGACCAAAATCGGTCCAGATATACATGTTTCTCCTGGTTTTCCAAAAAAACGTCGTTTAGGGTCTTAAAACGGCTCTAGAAGTTTAGGACCAGAAAAACTGCTAAATATAGTAAGTTGTGCTGCAACTTGAAAACTGAAAGAACTCATGGTGGGAGATCAAATGGAATAGGTGGGTGGCCACAAATATCCACCTGGATCATTAATGCCCTAAAACGGCTCCGGGCATGCAAGACCCGAAAACCTGCTAAAAATAATAAGCTATTGGAAGTGGAGAACTGAAAAATTTGATGGTGCGGGTCCAAATGGAATAGGTGGGTGGCCACCAATATCCACTTGGATCATTCCTCCCTCCTTAGGAAGCAATAGTCTCCATTGCATTAAGTTCCTCCATGGGAGGGGGGGGAATTATGTTGAACTTGGTATTGGATTTGTCCAAGATGTCGCGGACTTGTTGGCAGACGTGCTGGATGTAGATGTGTCGCTGGTGGGCAATCGTTGAAGGATCTGAGAAAATTTATCCATCATTTTGTTCCTTTGTTTCTTGAGGGCCTCCTTAAGCAAGAATTTGATAGGATCTCCTGCTCCCTCGTCTTTCTTTCCTTTCGCGATGGGGGATCATCGGGGTTTGCGAGGCTGATCTTGGAAGGGTGCAACCAGATCAAGGCTGAAATCCTTATACTCTGACTGTATTGGGGACATGCAAATAAAAAAAGAGAATAACAGACCGCTCTGATACTACTAATCCGGAGTTATGCAAGAACACAACAAAATACACATATAACCATAAGCACAGAGATGCAATGGAAATAATGCTTCATTTTATTAATAAAAGAATGACTGAAATAGGCTTACAAACATAATGGAAACAAGTTAGGGCATTGGTAGCGTATCTCTGAGAAGAGATGTTGCGTACGCAAGCCTCTGCAATGTGTTACATTGAGGCTCGAAGGCCTATTACAGACATAATGGAAATAGATGAGCTAGGGTATTAGCAGTGTATCCCTGAGAACAGATGTGACGACTACCAGCCCTTGAACTGTGTTAAAATGAGGCTCGAAGGCCTATTTATTGTTGAGAAACAATGTAAAACCCGAAACGTCCAAAAACCTAACCCTAAGAGATGAAGCACCAAAACTGTGGGTCCCTTTTGGGTAAATTGGTGTTTCAACTTCCCGGGGACGTAACTTTGGCATCCGATCTTCGTTTGATGTGCTCAATAGCTCGTTAGAAAGATCTGTCCGAGGACTACAACTTTTGGTGTGAGAAACAACAACCCATGTTTCTCCAAGGTTTCCCAAAAAACGTCGTTTAGGGCCTCAAAACGGCTCTGGAAGTTCAGAACCAGAAAAACTGCTAAATATAGTAAGTTGTGCTACTACTTGAAAACTGAAAGAACTGATGGTGGAGGTTCAAATGGAATAAGTGGGTGGCCACCAATATCCACCTGGATCATTAATGCCCCAAAAGGGCTTCGAGCGTGGCAGGCCCTGAAAACCTGCTAAAATTAGTAAGTTGCTGGAAGTGAAGAACTGAAAAAATTGATGGTGCGGGTCTAAATGGAATAGGTAGGTGGCCACCAATATCCACCTGAATCAGTGTTTTACATTTTAAAGAAATTTGCACATAAATAAATTTGATCTATACTTAAAATAAATCTATGCTAATTCATTTTCAATAAAATTATATAAAACATTAATATTTTTTCAATATATAAAGAATGATTTAAAAAAAAAAGGAAAACTTCTAGTTTAAAATAGAAATCATTTAACATGATAGAATTTTGGACGTTAATGTCTAAGACTACAGAGATGAGAGCTCTTGTAAACCTTGCAAGCCTCTGATATATGATAGAATTTTGGACCTTAATGTCTAAAGCTATGGACAGAAAGCTCTTGTTAACCTTGCAAGCCTCTGATCTATTATACATTTGGTGGAGGCTAACTTTCACTAACATAATGTGAACCAAGGATTCATAACAACATAATATAGTGCAAATTGTCTGGTGGTATCAATCATGATTTAAATTTTAAATATAAATGCTATATGAAGGTAGTTTTTTTTGCATTGCTTTACAAAATCATTGTAAAATTAATAATTCAAGGTTCTGGAAAATTATTAGAGTATACCAACTGGAGTTTTTTTTTCTTCTTAATACTATATAAATCGATAATTATGTTTCTCAAATGTTTTTAAGTGAAGAATAATCTTTAAACTTGGTAGACAATATTAACCTCTACTTATTGATTGTTGCATGACAAAAGAAACCTCCATCCATGTTGTCCAGAAGTTTATACCCATTGGGAATTCTAAACACTATATTTAAAAAGCTTCAAACATCTAGGAAGCCATTTCTATTTTGTTACTTTTGAGTAATTTTCAAAAATATTTAAAACCTAAAATTCAATGTACTACCCTGTTTTTATATAAAACTTATATGGAAACCCTAATTCCTATACAAGATTTATAGTTTGACATAATAGTGTAGGGTCTGATATAAACAAGGGCAACCGCCTAGCGGTAGCCCTGATGATTTCAATGTGGCCGATTTCAATGCAACCTCAATGTTAATGCGGATGCGACCACTAACTGGCTGGTGGATAGGCTGGGTAAGCGGTTACTCGCTCTGCCTTTACAGCGCCAAATGATGTTGTCGGATACGCATGCACAGGCTCCGCCATGGCTGCACCATATGACCTTGCGACTTGTCACCTTCCACTGTCACTAATCTGTATGGGTCGGTGCCGTTGTTCTTGTCCATGGGCATTCATTGCCTATTTTTGGGGTTGTTGGAGATTCATGGTGCGGGGATGAATTCAAAACATAATATGAAATGCTCTTATGCTCCTAAAAATTCTGAATATAAAATGCAGTGAATTAGAAAGAACTTTTGTTATATGGTTATAATACAGATTGCCCTACTTTATTGCATCGGGATACAAGACGTTCCCAATAAGAGGTCGAAGATTTTGAGCTCAAAGACTTTGGTTAAAATTCAATTGTCAACCTAAAACTTTTGTAACTTTGGTTAAATTAAGATAACGGTTGAAATTTCTTAGTCAACAAATTTTTTAATGCTCAGTCAATGACCAAGCGATCGCTAATATAGTCCTGCAAGGCAGGGACTAATAATGCTGCACAAAATTTTGATGCAAGGGATGTGGCCACCCATAATGACCATAATATCCCAAGAATCTTAACAAGTCTGGAGTCCCACAACGCTAATGGAAGCAGTAATATAAGAAATTGCTAATATCGTATGGTCTACTAAAAGCGGTGCATAACTGTGATGCAAACTTTGCCAATTGATTGAACATAAAAGGAGATAAAACCATATTGAAAGACCTTTCGAACTCACATATCCATGATAAACATATTACTGGTCATAACTTTGATATGGAAAACCCCAATACCTATTCAAGATAATATAACCAAACAAAATACAATCCAACGTGAAAATAATGATCATAATGAAATTTTTGAATGTCGCTCACAACTTAATAATAAGAAGGTTGTGAATGTTTCGGACTTGGTATTAAATAGTGTTGAGTAGAAAGTGATAGGTTATTCTAAGGAAAGCTAAGCCCCATGGGAGCACCTTGGTAGAGAAGAACATCTTGTTCTTAAGAATTTTAGAGATAATTAAGACATTGTCATTTTGAAAGTCGATAAAGGTGGGGCTACTGTGGTAATGAATTGTTGACTTGGGTTTTGTGTACCTTAGTTAATAAGGGAGAAACAATCCAAACAAGAGCTTTTCAAATAGGCTTAGTTGTTTGGTGTGGTCGTCCTAGACTAGTTTTAAGGCTTTGTTAGCCTTCATATTCCTCCTTTTGCTAAGAAGAAACTAAGGAGAACTAATCCTAACTAATTATGGTTAATCTAAAACTAATCTAAAACAAATGTATACTAACTACTATTAATATTCCTAAAACTATAAGTTAATCATTAATTAAATATAATACACCAAAGATTAAATTAATAACACAAATGAAATAAAAAATAGTTAAGACATAGTATAATTTTTGAAAGAACAAGACTATATATTTCCTTACACTATCTAACTCTAATTAATATATATTATTTATAAATTAAATTCAATGTTACTATACAACAATTTGCTACATAAAGATATGTTATGGAATGATCTAACAAAAACTAAAACTAAATGTTATGGTACAAATATACAAAAATATGATACAAAAGATCAATAACATAACAAACAACTATTACTGGTCTGAAATAAATGAAATATAATTATCTATAACAATATAAAGAAATATATTTCTTAATTCTAATTTATATGTGAAATTATAAATTATAAATTAAAATAAATGAAAAGGATAATCCTTAATGCAAAAGAAAAGATAGACACTGTGCTAAAATTCAGGTCTCTTATTTTTTGAATGAACACTCATCAAAGTGCATGTGTTCTCAGAGTTAGCATTAAGAATTAATGTAAACAAATCTAACTAATGCAACCTACTTTCAATTGCTCACCCTATAAACAAAGGATTGTTGTAACAATTTAGTAAAAAGAGTAGTTGTTGAATTAGTTGTTTATTAATCAAATCAATAAGAAAATAATCGATATGAGCACATAAACTTAGACATCATAACAACATGAACACTAATTCAACAATGCTCGATTTATAAGTGAAATATGACATTTTTCTGAATTCTAAATCTATAGAATAAAACCACAGAAATCTAGACCATATATTTATGCCCATATTGATTATCTACCTCAGTGATCATATAAGAACATATACAAACTTAACTAATGTAAGGCAAAAAAATAAACTTAATGTATACCTAATTTTTTAGGTAATAAAACCACCAAAGCAATAACTTCTATATGTTTTATTGTGAGAAATAAAGTTAGACAATAGCTAGTAGATGATAATATCAATGACTATGAAATGATAAAGATCACTATGAGTAGTTAGCTGAATAAAATAAAGTCTTACAACTCAGAGTGTAATTCAAAAATATTCCAAAATGACATGCAATTTAGATCACAACAGGTACACGTCAATGGCACATATCCTTCTTCGTAGGATTAAAAACCATCACTCAACAAAATGGAGGACATGTTGCAACAAACAAACCAAAATTAAGTAATGTATTGACAACAAGATAGGGTTTAATTTTAGTAAAATGAATCAAATTGACACATTCCTACAAAACTCCAAAAATATTGAATATATATTACAATAAAATCTCTTACTTATTAGGTCTGAAGTCATCCATATCAAAACATACAAAAACTTTGACCTTTGATGACTTGTTGATAATACTTGTTTTATTTTCAAGGCTGGAAGAGTTTTTTTCATTGTTTTTTTCCTTAGCTCAACATGAAGCCCCTAGTTGTTCATCTTCCTTCATAACTAGTCTATATCACCATTAAGATGTGGCACAATGTTGATGCCAATACAGGTCCAATAGAGAGGGATCTAAATTAGAATGACTATGAGGAGTCATGTTGGTGTTTCTATTGACATGAAGCTCGACTTTACCCAGTTCTAAAAATTATATAAGAGATTTAGTTTTCTTGGTTGAAGGTTTGGGCGGAGCCTCCAAGTCAACAAACAAATCCTTTACAAGAGCGTTCATACTCATGTTTGACCTCGCTCGAGCAATTTTCCTTTGAACTTGTTTAATTTTATCTTTAGATTGAGAATTTAGTTTTGCATGATTGATCTTTTCCTCATATGCATGTTCTATAAGCACAATTTCAGGCTACGAACTAACCCTAGAGAATTTATTTTCCTTTTATTCCTAAATTTTTGTTTCAACTCCATAATACTAGCAGTATTTCCCTCTTATATACTTCTAGTTAAACTAACAAGGGTAGGTATGAATGTTTCATTTCTATTATTGTTTGAATGGAATGGGTCTATTTCATGAAATGGTTCATCATAATCATTTGGCAATGAATGATGAGATGGTGACTGAACAAGATTATCCAAATTAGGGTTAGGTGCGGACACCTAGAGAACCAGAATCTTCAAGGATATCAGGTTTATCAAAACCATTTCGCTCAAGGAAACACTCCCAATCGTCCCCAACATTTTCCAATTGGTGTCTAACCAAAATACATATAATACTGTGATGAAAGAGTGACCTTTAAAAATCATTATTATGCAACTGGTATGTCCTAGCCATTTAGTCAGGATTTTGTATAAATAAAAAGGAAAATTGAGCTTATTTTTGTGAAATGTCTTTAAGAACCTAATATGATAGATAAAAAATAAACTATGTCGCGCTTCACATGTAACATACTGATGCAATAAAAGGAATAAATTCTTCCATTTTGGTTTCACAAAATAAATAAGCATACCTTTCACATGATAAACATAGTATTTACTCGTGAGAAATTTCTTCCATGGGATGTTGCAAACATCACAACTTTTGGAACGTTTCTCGCCCTCGACGAGGAGATGGATAGCCTATGCAATGAAATTAAAATCTAAAACGATCTCCAGATCACCCACTTGGGCTTCCTTCTTGTTGAATGTGGAAGAAAAATCCATGAAAACCCCTTGACTAAAACCCTGAAACAATTGCGGAAATTCCCACTAGCCAACTTGGTGAAACACGTATGCACATTCATCATAGGCCTCTACCATTTCTAACCCAATGGCTTTCGAACAAATAATGCATGCCATGGCTAGAATTGAAAATGGTTTCTATGAGGGATTATGGTGAAACAAGGGAGAAACTCAGCAAGTGGATGACCAAACCCTAGCTTGCAAAGAGGTCTTTGAAGTATGAGAAAAACGATGAAACGACTAGGAGTTTGTATCCTCAAAACCCCAAAGAATTAAGTGAGACATTGATAAGCTGGAGGATACTATAGATGGAATAATTATTATGAGGTACAGGTGACTGTGAGATGTGTATTCGACAGAGTTGGAAAGTGGTTGGAAATAATTAGGATTATTATCCCTATAAAGGACAACAAATCACCTGTAAAACCATGATGCATATCTCAAAACAATAACACTAAGCTCAAAAAAATCATCACTAATGATTGCAAATCCAGAACTTTTGAAATATCATCACGTATATAGATACATACTCATAGTCCTAAGTCAATCATTAATCTAATAAATTAAACCAAGTCTCATCTGTTTAAAATCATGGTATAAATCCTATAGGAATCAAACCATTTGCAATAACGATAAGGCACATATGATATAAAATTTGTAAACAATAAAATATTAACCATGCATTAATCCAATCAAAATGTAGATATCAAACCATATAAATGATTCAACATGTGATATGAAGAGTTAGGAACACATTATAATATGTGTATAAAGTATACAACATATATGCATATCATGGATTCAAACCGATCTAACAATGTACTAAAGCTAGATATTGAATCGCTTCTACAAATCAATTGTGGAAATTAAACACAATCGCCAGTCACATGAAGCAAAGAAAGAATCAAATCAAAGCACAACACAGATAATTTTCTGGGGAAAGCTTACTGCTCAAAATCCTTGTATAATATAAAGCACAACACAGATAATTTTCCAGGGAAAGAAATCCATATTCTCAAGTAATTTGAGCCTTTCTACACTGCGCTGAGTATCATGGGCATCCTATGGTGTTTTAACTACATCTCGGTAGCCTGCTAATATCACAATTGATAGTTAACCTTCATTTAACCTTTGTCTCGACTAGGTCTCCACTGGAACTGACATGCATGCAGCTAATCATAGTAAATCATCAGATGCATGTTAGATCAATAATTGTGAATTAAATAATATTTAATTCACTTGATCTCTCACTAGTGCAAAAACCAATTACAACTAGCATAGTTGACTTTAACTCACTTAACTCAGTTAACTAATTACAACATGCATTAATTAATGCACCAACTACATTTCGAATTTTGTTACAACTATAATTACTCTGCATGCCTCACCAACTACCCTCAACTCGAAATTCATGAGCTAATTGAGTTTATCACACTTAGTTAACCATTACAAATATATTTTAGATAAGATTACAATTTATTGTCCATTTTAATTAAGGGATAATTAAAATATACATTGCACCAAATTTATCCCACACCAGTGTAGGTGCTACTAAGACCTGTGGTCCCACAGTAGTGTAGGTGCTGCTAGGACCTATTGGTCCCATGCTAGTGTAGGTGTTTTCATGTTGTTTTTTAGATGCCAATTTCATTGTTTCTTATTGCAAACTTCAACACTCCCTCCCAACAAGAAAGGAATGTCCTTGCATGTGACATGAAACTCTTGCATGCAACACTTCTCTAGTGTTTCTTGCACATAAAACTCTTGCATGCAACACTTCTCTAATGTTTCTCGCACATGAAACACTTTTGAAACTAAATAGCCTCCAAACAACTGAATTAGTATAATGCATTTGTCATTAGATTCTTTTGACTGATGCTAGCTACTACACATGTCAACTAGATTTTCTGCGTTGTTGAAATCTGCATCCATGCACTCTGCACTGCTGCCAACTCTAATCTGTGTTCCATTATCCGACACTTGTCACTATAATTTATGTCCTCCTCACATCTGATTGCACCAATCTAGCTGATCCTACTACTATTTTACTGTGGGCTCCTCATAGCGAGGTTCGATCCATGAGACGCACCATCTCTAGTACCCTACCCAAATTTATTCTTGGGATTATTCTTGCACATTGCCCCACCTCACACCTTGAGATACAGTTGCATGCACTCCCTCTTCCCATATGGCTTGAAATTTCTCTGCTTGAGTGGTTTCTTTCACTCCATGATGCTTCGCATATGGCTGCTCCACATCTTGAGGTTCATTCTTTGGAACCAATAGTTCCTCATCTGTATGCAAATCAATCTCCCTCTCAAGGGACAATTGCATGGCTTTCTCATAATTCGCTTTTCTTACTCGTGCACATTGTAATTGTCCTTCCATTGCAAAATTTTATAAAGAAAGAATTGATTTTAAATCAACGATATCTCCCTCATCCGAGCTCCGATTCAACCGATTTTTTTTTTCAATTTGGGTAATTTTTCGCATGGAATCCAAATGTTCTTTTCTTTTTGAAAATTTTGCATCAAAAATTTCAGATATTCTCTGCAAACTCGCACGCCCAAATAATTCCTGCTCTGATACCATGTATAAATTATACAACATATATGTATATCATGGATTCAAACTGCTCTAAAAATGTACTAAATCTAGATACTGAATCACTTCTACAAATCAATTGCGGAAATTAAACACAAATGCCAATCACATGAAGCAAAGAAAGAATCAAATCAAACCACAACACAGATAATTTCCCAGGGAAATTTTATTACTCAAAACCCCTGTATCATATATTGTATATTCCACAAGGAATCATGAAGCAATTACAATACACTCTTCTCACAAGAGTCTTATGCACTCTCCCTATCGTTTCACCAGAAAAAATCGGGCCAACACTTAGCCAATTCTTAGCCTATATTCAGCCTGCCTTGCTCATGCAGTTCATGAGGAATGCAATCCCTATTCTCTAGGACTTTTAGCCTTCCTGCACAGCATTGAGTATCATGGGCATCTTGTGGTGTTTTAGCTACATCTCGGTAGCCTAGTAATATCACAACTGATAGTTAACCTCCTTTTAACATTTGTCTCAACTAGATCTCCACTGGAACTAACATGCATGCAGCCAATAATAGTAAATCATTAGTTGCATGTTAGATCACTGATTTTGAATTAAATAATATTTAATTCACTTGATCTCTCACTAGTGCAACAACCAGTTACAACTAACACAATTGACTTTAACTCACTTAACTAAGTTAACTAATTACAACATGCATTAACTAATGCACCAATTGCACTTTGAACTCTGTTACAACTAGAATTACTGTGCATGCCTCACCAACTACCCTCAACTTGAAATCTAAGTTTATCACACTCATTTAACTATTAAAAGAATTTTCGAGATAATATTACAATTTATTGTCCATTTTAATTGAGGGATAATTAAAATAGACATTGCACCAAATTTAGCCCACAGTAGTGTAGGTGCTGCTAAGACTTGTGGTCCCACACTAGTGTAGGTGCTACTAGGACCTATTGGTCCCACACTAGTGTAGGTACCATCATGTTGTTTCTGGATGCCAATTTCATTGTTTCTTGTTGAAAACTTCAACAATATGCAAATAAAAATAAGGTAGGGACGGTACATAATCAGGGATTTTGTAGTGGTCGTTTTTTACTCTAGCATTCATATGCCATATGGAGTAATAGGCCTTGAATAACTCATTAAAACAATGGAAATAGACAAGCTTTTCTTACTACTATTGAATGAGAGATGAATTAATCAAGAAACATTGAAACCAAATGCTATAAATGGACACACCCAACAATTAACCAAGGACATGTCCTAAAAATAAAATTGTACATCGAGACCATTACAATCAAACGAAATCAAAGCCAAATGTTAAAAATTGAAAACTAAATTTAAGGAGGGGCTTGTTGAATCGTATTTTCATTTATGCCAATGTTTTTTAATGAACACTCTTAATATTTGTGTAATTTGCATCAAGTTGGAAGCTCCAATGGAAGGATGGCTAGAAACCTAGCTCTAGGTTTTGGATTTCGTGTATGATGGATATAATCCCCACTTATTGGAGTTTTTTTAAGAATAAAATCATTGAACTTCCCTTGGAAATCCTCAACATTGGATTCTCCTCATAAAGTTGGTTACGGTGGTATATGGCATGCCATGAGAGGCCTTACGAATTGTGAGTTATGTGTATTTGAAGATGTAGTATCCATATTGTGGGAAAAAAACCCATAGGGGGATGATGTGGAAATCCTCCATTGGCCAGCATATCATTGACATCATGGGTGTTGGGCTTTCATCAAATTTTTAATATATCATAATTATTGACGGCCTTAAAGAATATTTATATATATCTACAAAGGGTGTTGGCTTCAAAAAACTAGATCCTTTACTGCAAAAATGATATCTACCTTATCCTTGGATTTTATTTTTAATTAAAATCCAAAATTTCAAATTATGACCATGTTGAAGCCCCGAAAATCGAGTCTACAATAAGGGGGATACCCACCCGGTCCGGACCTTGGTTAGTAGCTCCTTTTCCATTTGGTGTAGTGGGTCCAACTGGGGATAATGGGACCAGTTTCCCAATATGTGTGTGTGTGTTGAGAATAGATATTTCCTTTCTAAAAAAGTTCCTAAGTGAAATGCTTTTATTCTATTTCTAATCTAATCATATGCAAATTGTATTCCAATTTAAACAGAAATATCTAATTCTAAACTAACCCGGGATGTAATCTTTCTATTTATGCAATCTAAAATGATTTCAAATAACAATCGATAATAAAGATCATTCAACTATTATGAGAAAAGAATTCAATAAAGATAAACCACTTCATATAAAAAGTTAAATGAAACAGTTGTGGAAAATATATCGCGTAATAAGTTATTCATACATTAAGCATAAACAAATAGCCATCACCTTACAAAAGTGCCAAATGATAACTTAAACATTCAAGCATCAATATATAAATAACTAAACATAAATATCACTTTTAACATAGAAGCAAAAATAGTTAAGAGATAAAAGTACCATTTATAACTGGTTCTACTCATGAGCTAGAAGCAATAATGATTTATCTCTTCTTAATCCAACATCTACTAAGAGTAAAAAAATGCAACATCAATAGCAGATATTAGACACAGATATCAATAAATCTCGTTCCATTCATTCATGAAAACCTCCTCTGAGAGTGCAGAAGTGCATGTTCTGAGGACAAGTTTTTGACAAATTTCAGGACCCTTCTCTAAATGCATGAGAAGTGTTTAAATACTACTAACTAAATCTAATTATAGTTTATTACAAAAAATATAGGATTCGGTTTAAATGACCGTCCTTTTTCTAGGCAAAAATAAAGTAAAACTAACACTAAATCTAAAACTAAAATTAACAACTAACTACTTATGAATTTGATCTTTGAATTTCCAAGCATCCAGCATTGATTTGAGAAGAGGAGGCTGGCCGACTTCAGATTTTAATTGTCCCGAAAAAACGGAATCGGCAAGTGTTGGCGCGATCTTCTCAGTAGAATTAATGATGCAATGAAGAGTACTACATTGACTGTGTGGTTTTACTATACATGTCCAGTAAGAATCTCAATTTAACTTTGTCAATCCTTGAATTGATTTTGCCTTTTCTTCAGCTTTCTGTTTCCACTCTGTTTGCAATTGTTGTGCTTGTGGTAGGTATCCTGGAATGGTTTCTGAAATCAAATTAACCTTGTGAAAATTTTCATTTACACAATCAGTAATATTGCTTGCCGTTGTAGCTACTTCCTCTGCTACTTTTCCTGCTTCTCTTATCTGTGCATCCCATTTATTGAAGAGCATTTCTTTATGACTGTCATTGATGATTGGTGCTCCTGCTCTTTTTCCTTCCTCTGTCTTTTTCCATGCCAAATAATTAGTAACTATTTCATTAGTTAAATCATAATCATGTCGTAATTCTACGACATGATTAGTGATTTTATCACTTTCTTGACAAAAAGAGTTCCACTGTGAAATCTTTTGACATAATATATCTTGTTGTTGCAGTAGTTGATTATTCAAGGAAATAGACTTTGAGATGAACTTTGTAAGCTTGGGGTCATCTTTATGCATCTCTTGCATAATCTGTATTTGTTTCTCTTTTTCGGCCAAGCTTTTCTGATATCCGATCTGCATTTGCTGAAACTCTTGTTGTAACGTTTCAAATTGTATCTGTGTTTCACTGTTAGCATGGGCTTGTTGCAATTTTTGTTGCAGAACTCGTATTTGATCTTCTTTTTTGGTCAATAATAGTCGTACCTCAGATGCTTTATCAATAGTTGCAGAGGCATAAGCTCCTGTAATCTGAGATAATTTAGTAAGATTTTCAGTGGGATCCGTAGTAGGATCTTTCCATAAAACATCCAATTGTTCTGCATCAGTAGAGAGCACACTTTCTAATTTCCTCTTCTTCCTTTGCTTCCTCACTACTGCTTTATGTTGTGGGCTATAGAATATATCCAGAGGAGGAATTTCCTCTATTTTAAGTACAAGCTCAGAGGAAGGAGTAATGGGTATATGTTCTGTTTCTGTGACATTACCACTTATTCCTGTGATTAAACCTTTTGTTGTCTGTACAGGAGTTTGTATGTTCTAACCTTCAACATTAATTAAATCATTAAATATTTCCCATTCTTTATCTAACTGAGTGTTGATGGATTGTTGCTGTACATTAAGAGGTGGAAGATTTAACTGTGGAGTGATCGAAGTCTGTTGTTGTGAAAGCTCTTTTGATTGAGCTGTATCCTTCACTGAGCCTTCACTTTTATCATTATCAGATTTTTTAGAACGTTCAAAAGTTTATTTGCCAGACTTTGACTTAGACCTTTCTGTATCTGAGCTGCCACTGAGACTGACACTAGGAGTTGGTTCCCTTGCGGGTTCCAAGTGCAAATTATCCAAAGGGATAGTGGTCAATCTTCTTTCTCTGTATATTTTAAACTCTTGAAATTCTTCTAGGGAGAAACGTGTTTGAGCTAAATGCAAAATTTCTTTAAATGAACACTTTTCTTGAAACATATCATCAAAAAGATCTTCTTCTCCAGAAAATACTCTAACTTTGACTGCAATGGTGAAATCCTTGACAACATCATATGGATCAAATAGCCTTTTCAGAAACTTAAACAATTGTAAATATGTAATATTGTTTACTTCCTTAAACGCATGACCAACATCAAATAATGAAAATGCTCCGCAGGATACATGAAATTGTGGCCAGATGGCCTTTTTTTTATCCTTTAATTATTTTTTCAAACCTCCCTCTCCACAGGTTTGATATGCAATTTCCCGAGCTATGAGTTTATCCGGAACATACAAGGGTAAAATATGAGGAGAAGCAAAGCTTCCAAAAACACTCACATAAGTAAACTTTTCTTCTCCAAACCATCTTGCGACAGGGAGAATGTCTACTTCTGCTTCAGGGGAGAACCTTGGAGCATCCTTATTATACAACACTCTGTACAGAGGCAACATTATGCCATGGCAAATTTTATAAAAATGAGGAATGAACTTTGATTCCCACAATTCTTTGTGATAAACGTGAATAGGTAGGGGATCCTGAATTGTCCATTGCCAACCCATTAAAGGGAACATAGAAACAAAGCAGATTGAATCCATAACACAGGCAGATAGATAAAAAGGAGGATAAATCCTCTGAGAGACAGTCTGTTTAGACCGGTAATTGAAAATAGCCATGGCTAAGTTATCAGACAATATTTTGGCCCAGTCTACAATGGTATCGTTAACAGCAGCATTCAATAAGGGAAGCCATTTAGGCAAAAACTTATTAATATCAGGCTTTCCAAAAATCCTACATAGCATAGCAGCAGCAAAACAATATGGAGAAGTGAGTGAACCAGTACTGTACATACCGTGTTTATCTTTCTTCAGTGGTTCATCTCTTCTGGATCATTCCTTGGTACATTCCGCCAAATTTGCATTTTCCTTGGAAAATTTCTCCATAAATTGTTTGTTGTAAGTTGCCTGAGGCTCCGGAAAATGATACATAAGCCTCAAATCTTCTAGAGTAAATGACCCAATGAGCTCTTGACCTTGAGTTATAAACTTCTTGTCCGTAATATCAGTGCCATCCAGCACCCATTTTACCATGTCTGTATACGGAAGAATTCTAGGTCTTGCTGCTATTCGGTGCAAAAATGAACAAGCCAGATCTATAAGAGATGCTTCAGAAGAATTACTTGAGCCTCTAGTAGCCACAACATCCATTACTCTTGGGTTTTCTTCTTCAAGAAAATTAAACATACCCTCCCAAGTGGTGATACCAGCATCTTTGTTACAGGCAGTGTCTGCGTAAAAGGAAGCCATCTCTTTATTTTCAGAACTCAGAGCTTTCTCTTTCTTGCCCATAATACTATGAATATTGCTTTGTATAGTCTTTTGTTCTTCGCGCCTGCGGTTTTACGAATTAAGTGAGAATAATGATATGAGAAAGGTGACGGGATAGTTTTAAATGTTGAAGGCGTATGAAATATATTATTTTAACATGAAATAACCTTTCAATCAAAACGAAATCCTTTTCATTAATAATTGACAATCCGTTCATTAATTTGACATCAAAGCGCATAACGGATATCGATTTATGGAAATATTTTCTTCGTACAACGAGCTTTAAGAATCTGCGATAATGCGATCTGCGATTTTCTTTGCAATATCACAAATCGCAACTTTCGTATCATCGTAATATCACAAATCGCAACTTTCGCAAATCGCAATCTCGTAACATCTCGAAATCGCAAGATCTCAAATCACAACTTTCGAAAATCGCAATCTCGTAACATCGCGAAATCGCAATATCGCAAAATCACAATATCGCAAAATATAACATATGAAAAATATCCGTTAATATATTTTCTGCGATATGTGATTTGCGATAAATATTTTAATGTATAGTTTTTGGATCGCGCTATCGCAATTTAGAAGATTCTGCTTTGAAAAATATATCTTATACTTTTTTGCGATGGATGCGATATTTTCTTCAAAGAATGGTTTTATTCTAATCTATCATAAACTTAAGTTTATTTAAATATTTTCCAAAGAATTTTCTTAAGTTAATGATAGTAAGTTTTATTGAAAATGAAAACAAACACCAATAATTTTTTTGGATTTTTAAACTAAGGATCCCCACTTTTTTAGTATTATTACTAATACTAAATAAGAAGGGGGTTGTTGCTGGCCACAACAATTGGCGATTCACTTGGAAGAACCAGTTATCTCTGCTTTTCTTTTGGATTTTCTAAACTTTTCAAAACAGAAAATTTTCTAGAAAATCAAATTTTATTATAAAAAGACAAAGTACATTATGCTTTAATCTATGAATGATATTTCATTTCTTCTATGATCAAATTTGACTATTTACTTCCTCAAGCTAGTCCTTGTATCTACATCAGTCATTACTTGGTTTAAAAAGATAAAAACAAAAGGCTTCTCTTTAAATCAGTTTTAAATATGCTCATTTGTCGTAGGTAGAGCCACTGCTGCCAGCAAGCGTCTATAGCCTCGACAGGGTTACCTGTTACCCAGCAATGATCTTGTGTCCCACTTAGAGAAATATACAATTTTCAAAGAGAAATCCATATTCACACTTATTGCTTTTATTTTCTTTTTTATCCTTAAAGAACAATGTCTTGGTTTGGTAGCCAATTTATGACAGTGCCATTCACTTGATTTATAACTTTGTTGAACAAGTTGGCTCGTGATGAGACCTCTTGCCTTTTGATTGTAATAATCTTGAGTCATTGCCCTGTTGTGGTATGCAGTATTGGCAAAGTCAGCAAGCTATAATATCTATGATCATGATAAGTCGGCTCGTGATGAGACCTCTTACTCTTTAAGATAAAGTGTACCATTGGATTATTCCCTGAACATCGTAACTTTCTAGGTGGGGAGGAATTCATTGTTTCCTTAAGATAGTTCTGGACGACAATGATAGAGTTTTTTGAAAAGAAATTTTCTTCATAGAACCTTCGTTTTGTTATTGATACCTTTCATTGGACTGATATAAAACAATATTTCACTAAAAGTTGCTTTTCATCAAAATTTTCAAAGTTGAAACTAATATCATTTCTAGATTTAAATCTTTTAACTGTATCTTTGAATAATAATGATCAATATTCTAAAAAGAATTCTATTTATATAAGTGAAGAAACAAAATTTAAAAGAGAATTTGTATATTTTTCGTGAATTCCAAATATAACCATTAACAATTGGTTTTATTATGAAAAATAAAGAAAACTAATATACAAAATAGAAGAATGATCTCCTATGGAAAATATTTTTTGAGGATTTGTCCATTAACAGGTAAAGACTCTCTTTTTCCTATTAAATCTTGTAACATAAAATTAGATGGTCTTATGATTTCTGCAATTTGGAAAGGACCAAGCCACATTCATTGAAATTGCGTATGTTTTCATTTTTCCTCATGAGCCTTGTCCCATTTTAAAACTAGATCTCCTATCTGAATATCTTTTCTGGTTATCATGTTTGAATCAAAAGAAGCTTTCACTAATACTTGGTGATGAACATGAGATACTTTGGCCTTTTCTCGTTGTTCTTCTAGCTTAATTATTTCCATTTGCCTTAGTTGTAAGGAAGAAGTTGGTTCTTCATCAATATATTGGACTAAGGCTAAAGAAGGGATTGTTAGATGAGTTGGAAGAACCACTTCTCTCCCATAAACTAAATTAAAGAGAGAAGTGCCAATAGAAGCCTTCTGCATTATTCGATCTGCCCATAAAGCATATATTAAATATTTATGCCAATTTTTATGATTTTGATCAATGGTTCGCTTAATTATTCTGATTAAGTTTTTATTTGTTGATTCAGCTAACCCATTTCCCTGTGGATAATAATTGGCAGAATATTTAAGTTTAAAACCTCTCTTGAGTGAAAATTCAGTCATAGCATTACCAGAAAAATATGATGCATTATCAAACATTAAAGCAGAAGGTAAACCAAACCTGGTGATTATGAACTGATCTATAAACTCGATGATATGCTCAACATTAGCAATCTTGAGAGGGACTGTTTCTACCCATTTCGTAAAATAATCAGTTGCTGTAATGATATACCTATGTTGTTTAGAAGAGTGAGGAACGATCTCACCTATTATATCCAATCCCCATTGATCAAAAGGCTGCTCAATGTTGACTGGTTGTAACGGTAATGATGGTTTCTTTTGTCTTCCAGCTGCAGTTTGACAAATTTGACATTTCCTTGCGTAGTTATGTGAATCTTTAAATAGTGTGGGCCAATAATAGCCTGCACGGAGGATTTTATGTGCAGTAGCATCTCCAGCATAATGTCCACCTACTGGCCCATCATGAAGTTCCTGCAAGACTTTTTCAACTTCATATTTCTGCAGACATCTAAGAAGAACATAATCATAATTCATTCTAAAAATAAAATCATTCACAAGCTGATATTGTTTAGCTTTCAACCTTAGAGCTCCTTTCTTGGTGTAATCGAGATTTGGAGGAGCATATCCATTCTTCAGATAAAATATGATATCAGCATATAATGATTCAACATCATTTAGGCTTACCTCATATGTTTGTATCTCTTCAGATGGTTTTTCAGAAATAAGCGATGCTCTAGCTAGTATTTTGCAAAAGCCTTGACCTCTTACAATATTTTTCGGTTTGATTTCTACATCATATTCTTGTAAGGCAGTAACCCAATTGGCTCTTTTCTCACCCACATCTTTTTGAACTAAAAGATTTCTTACCACTGAAAATGGTACTATGATTTTTGTATGGGTTTTAAGTAGAAAGGGTGTGAAATATTTAATTGCTTTGAAAACAGCATAAGCTTGTTTCTCCACATCTGAATAAGTCAACTCAGCCCCCTGTAAATTTGAACTAAAAAAATCAATTGGGGCTTCTGCTTTGTCCTGATTTGCTTGAGTGAGTATCGCAGCATAAGATTTCTCAGAGGCAAATTTATACAAAATAAAAGGATCGGAAAAATTTGGAGTTGCTAAAGATGGAGCATTAATAATTGCTTGTTTGATCAAATTGAATGCCTCATATTCGTCTTTGCCCCACTTGAAATTTGAATTCTTTTTAATCATTGCTTGCAAAGGAGATGCAATTCTCGAAAAATCTGGCACAAATCTCTTTACAAAATTAATCTGGCCAAGAAAATATTGCATAGCTTTCTTGTTGTGAGGTAAGGGTATTTCAGACATTTCTTTGATTCTATCAGGATCAATATGAATTCTAGATTTTGATACTATGAATCCAAGAATTTTTCCTTCACTTAATGCAAAAAAAGATTTTTTCGGATTAAGTGAAATCCCATACCTTTGACAACGTTGGAAGATCCTCTTCAAATCTCTAAGATGATTGCTTCATTTTTTGGAATATACAGTTATATCATCCAAGTAAATTACCACTAATTTGTTAACTAATCCCTTGAAAGCAATGTCCATAGCTCTCTGAAATGTGGCACCAGCATTGATCAGACCAAAAGGAATCTTTTGATATGCATAAGTTCCCCATTTAGTTCTGAATGTAGTTTTCAATTGATCATCAGGATGAACCAATACTTGATTATAGCCAGAGAAACCATCTAAGAAAGACATTAATTCTGATCCTGCAACTGCCTGTAATATTTGCTCCATAGGAGGCAAAGGAAAATTATCTTTTTGGTAGGCTTTATTAAGATTTCGAAAGTCAATGCAAATTCTAATGTCTTCGTTCTTCTTTCTAACAGGAACCATATTGGAAACCCATTTATAATGTCAGACAGGAAAAATAATCTTGGCTTTCAATAACTTATTGAGTTCAGATTTGATCTGATTTTCTAGATTGGGGTGGATCTTTCTCAACTTTTGTTGGACAGGTTTTTCATCATTTATCATTGAGATAGTATGTTGGATGATAGAAGTGTCATAAGTTTTGAGTTCATCGTAGTTCCAAGCAAAGACACTTTTATATTGTTTCAAAAGACGAACATACGCTAATTTTTCTTCATGAGCTAGGCCAAGGCCTAGGTTGATATTCTGTGGTTTGGCATCAGTTCCAAGATTTACTAATTCATAATTCAAAGTCGAACTTTGCAATTTTGAATTGGTAGATATTTTAAATCGATATTTCAAATCATAAAGGTATTCTAACTTGACTACTGACTTTGGCATAGCATTATTGGTGTTATCTTGAAGCAATTGTCTATCATGTTGGTCTTCATCAATTATCTGATGGGTGTAAGATCCTTCAGATGTGAGAAAGTTTACAATATCAGGATCATCATTGAAAATACTCTAATTGGTAAAGTTATCAAGAATCGAGGGCCTAAAGATTAATTCGATTGAAAATCGATCAAGACTAAAATCTTCTGCAGGAATGAGCTTGGAAGCTACATTAGCTAGGAGGTCTGAACTAGCATTCTGGATTCTGGGAATTGATGAAATATTAAACGCTATAAAATTTTCAGTCAAATCTTGGACTAAAGATTGATAATGCTTTAAATTACCTGATAAACAATGTATAGTATTGCGTACCTATTTGATTACAATTTCTGAATCTCCAAAAACTTGTAGATATTTGATGTCTAATCCGATTGCCTTGTATAATCCTTGGACTAAAGCCTCGTATTCTGCGGTGTTATTAGTGCAATCGAAGTCGAGTCTGCAAGTTAACATAATTTTGTTTCCCTCTGGACTAACCAACACACATCCTTCTCCTGCTCCTTCATTAGAATTAGAACCATCAAAAAATAATTTCCAAAATAAAGATTTATTTACAGGAGTATCTACAAAATTAATACATTTAGAACTATCTGTTTGAGAATAATTTTCTATTTGAGATAAAACAGAATGTTCTAAATAAGGTGAAGTATGAGCATTGAAATTTCCTAAGAAAGAATCGACTAAATAATTGCCAATAATATTACTGTTGTATGCAACTGGTTCATTCTCTCCTTCCAATTCTGTTACTATGTATTTCTGATGTTTTTCTCGTTCAACCTTTATCTGATTTGGTTTACCATTGTAAGGAAGCCACATATGCGACCAATCAGTTGAAAAATATCCATGAATTTTTTCTAACCAATCTCTGCTAAGAATTAAGCCATAAAATTCTAGAATATCTGCAACTAAAATATCAATAACTTGACATACCTTTGGATTCGATGACAGTCTTATGGTAACCTGACTTAATTCGCCAATCACTTCCACTTGCGATCGATCTAACTGAACTATGTGTACAGCAGATTTTTATGGTTGAATGTTCAACTTTGCACATATTTATTTTGGTAGAATATTAGATGAAGCTCCAGAATCCATTAAACAATTATGCAAATTTTTATTGAAAACTTCATAAGTAAGAAAAAATGGAGGAGTATGAGATCTTGACCTTCCTCCAATTAAAGCGATATTTTCTAGATCAAATTTACTAATTGCTTTAGCTGGAGGCCTTCTCATCTCGTTGGAAGCTTGAGAAATCACAGGATCGGGCAAAGGTTTTTCTGGTACAGCATGTAATTCTTTCAAAAGTACCTTTTGTTGGTGTTTTAACTTGCTCAATTCATAAAAAGTGATGTTAGCCCTAGTCTTCTTCATGTCTTCTATGATATTATACTCTATTTCATCTGGAACAATCAGTGTTCTTGATGGAATTGATGAATCTGTCTGGACTGGGCTGGTTTGAATTGCTTTGGATGTCGTTTTCTTGGGTGCAACTTTATCCTTAGTCAATGAGCTTGCGCTCTTTGACTTAGGAGTAGGTTGAGGAGGATCAAGTTGATTTCTACTTCAAGTGCTAACTGGGGATGCTTCTTGATCTTCCTCTTCTGGAAGGATGAAATCCCACATACCTTGTACCTCTACAACTTCTTCTTCATCAGTAGTTTCTTCAGTAGCAGTTTCCTCTTCTTCTTCTTCTGATTCAGCATTAGTAATAGCATTTGGTGGCTTTGGATCAGTTGAAGGGTTTCTTCTAAAAGGCTTGAAATACTTTTTAGAAGATGTTTCTGCCACTTGTTTCTTAATGTCAACCATTTCCTTAGACATGGTTTTCAAAACTTTCTACAATCCTTCTAAATCAAATGGATCTTTTGATTGGTTTTTCTTGGGGTCTTCCTTAAAAGTAACTTTCTTGGATTTTCGTTCTTCTATCGCATTTTTCTTATCTAAAGCAATGATACGTTTCTCTACCACTATTTCCTCCTTCATGTTTTCTGCTAAAGTTGTTTTGTTAGCCCTATCAACGAAGATTTCTATTTTTGATGGTAGAGCAGAAATGTACCATTCACTTCGCACTTCTTCGCTAGGCTTGGAAGCAGTAGGAATTTTGTTTAACAATTTATTTAAATGTGAATTAAAATCCTTGACAAGTTCTTTTGAGTCAGCTCTAATATTATATAGATCATTTATCAATGTCGTTGTAGATCTATCATCACCAAATTTAGTCAAAATTTGATCTTGAAAGATATCCCGAGTAGTGATGGATCCAGATGGTAACAAAAAATACCATGATCCAGCTGCTCCTTATAGAGTATAGGGGAAAAGTCGGACAACAACATCTTCATTAATAACTCCATTGAGATTTATGGACAGCATAAAAAATTTTATATGTTCTTCTGCTAGCATGCCTGCTTCAGGATTAAACTTAGGCAGCCATTTTTTAGGATGGGCTGGTAATTGACTCAAGGGTGTAGGCATTAAGACTGCCCCTGGATTATTCCATGGAATTTGGGCCATCGCTTAACTACTAACAGAGGAAAGTGTAGAAGATGATGTCTGTGATTGGGAAGATGAGGATATTACAATTATAGATGATTGAGAAGGTGATGTGGAAGTTCTAGTGGAGTGACGGACAATAGTCTGAAGTAGAGGGGTGGATGGTTGACTTCGTGGTGAAGAGGTTGAGATGGATGATGATGATGAAAGAGTCTCACTATCAGACCCTTTAGGCGATTTCCTTGCTCTTTTCCTTGTAGGTAGAGGTAACTCAGTTGGTTGTATGCCAAGATTTTCGCTCTGTAATCTGGTAAGAGGATGAGCAAGATTATATTGCGAAGTTACACTGCCTTGAGATTTATCAGATCTTTGAGGTGATATTGAAAATCGTTGAAGTTTATGAATCAAAGATTCAACTTCAGGAGGTTAAATAGCAGATTCTTCTGAAAAAGTCAGGGTTTGTAGCAGTGTCTGTTCTTCTTTCGACTTCTGGCTCTAGATTTAAAATTTCTGAGTGTGATGGAGAAGTTAGGGGAGATGGTGAGGGTGATTTACTCTTAGAATGGTATTTAGATTTAGATTTACTTTCCATTCATAGTTTTTGGCCCTCCTTCTAGCGCCAAATATGTTGAAGCCCCAAAAATCGGATCTACAACAAGGGGGATACCCACCCGGTCAGGACCTTGTCTAGAAGCTCCTTTTCCGTTTGGTGTAGTGGGTCCGACTGGGGATAATGGGACCAGTTTCCCAATATGTGTGTGTGTTGAGAATAGATATTTCCTTTCTAAAAATTTTCCTAAGTGAAATTTTTTTATTCTATTTCTAATCTAATCATATGCAAATTGTATTCTAATTTAAACAGAAATATCTAATTCTAAACTAACCAGGGATGTAATATTTCTATTTATGTGATCTAAAATGATTTCAAATAACAATCGATAATAAAGATCATTCAACTGTTATGAGAAAAGAATTCAATAAAGATAAACCACTTCATATAAAAAATGAAATGAAACAGTTGTGCAAAATATATCGCATAATAAGTTATTCATACATTAAGCATAAACAAATAGCCATCACCGTACAAAAGTGCCAAATGATAACTTAAACATTCAAGCATCAATATATAAATAACTGAACATAAATATCACTTTTAACACAGAAGCAGAAATAGTTAAGAGATAAAAGTACCATTTATAACTAGTTCTACTCATGAGCTAGAAGCAATAATGATTTATCTCTTCTTAATCCAACATCTACTAAGAATACAGAAATGCAACATCAGTAGCAGATATTAGACACAGATATCAATAAATCCCGTTCCATTCATTCATCAAAACCTCCTCTGAGGGTGCAGAAGTGCATGTTCTGAGGACATTTTTTTGACAAATTCCAGGACCCTTCTCTAAATGCATGAGAAGGGTTTAAATACTACTAACTAAAGCTAATTATAGTTTATTAAGAAAAATTTAGGATTCGGTTTAAATGACTGTCCTTTTTCTAGGAAAAAATAAAGTAAAACTAACAATAAATCTAAAACTAAAATTAACAACTAACTACTTATGAATTTGATCTTTGAATTTGCAAGCATCCAACATTAATTTGAGAAGAGGAGGTTGGCCGACTTCAGATTTTAATTGTCCCGAAAAAACGGAATCGGCAAGTGTTGGCGCAATCTTCTCAGCAGAATTAATGGTGCAAT
The DNA here is from genome assembly GCA_034641835.2 of Pinus albicaulis. Lineage (NCBI taxonomy): Eukaryota > Viridiplantae > Streptophyta > Pinopsida > Pinales > Pinaceae > Pinus > Pinus albicaulis. The sequence continues at coordinate 29,576,873 of CM076583.1, read as the reverse complement.
TAAGAGTACTGCATTGACTGTGTGGTTTTACTAGACATGTCCAGTAAGAATCCCAATTTAACTTTGTCAATCCTTGAATTGATTTTTCCTTTTCTTCAGCTTTATGTTTCCACTCTGTTTGCAATTGTTGTGCTTGTGGTTGGTATCCTAGAATGGTTTCTGAAATCAAATTAACCTTGTGCAAATTTTCATTTACACATTCAACAATATTGCTTGCCACTCTAGCTGCTTCCTCTGTTGCTTTTTCTACTTCTCTGATCTGTGCATCCCATTTATTGAAGAGAATTTCTTTATGACTGTCATTGATGATTGGTGCTCCTGCTCTTTTTCCTTCCTCTTTCTTTTGCCATGCCAAATAATTAGTAACTCTTTCATTAGTTAAATCATAATCATGTCGTATTTCTATGACATGATTAGTGATTTTATCACTTTCTTGACAAAAAGAGTTCCACTGTGAAATATTTTGACATAATATATCTTGTTGTTGCAGTAGTTGATTATTCAAGGAAATAGACTCTGAGATAAACTATGTAAGCTTGGGGTCATATTTATGCATCTCTTGCATAATCTGTATTTGTTTCCCTTTTTCGGCCAAGCTTTTCTGATATCCGATCTGCATTTTCTGAAACTCTTGCTGTAACTTTTCAAATTGTATTGTGCTTCACTGTTAGCATGGGCTTGTTGCAATTGTTGTTGCAGAACTTGTATTTGATCTTCTTTTTTGGTCAATAATATTCGTACCTCAGATGCTTTGTCAATAGTTGTGGAGGCATAAGCTCCTGTAATCTGAGATAATTTAGTAAGATTTTCAGTGGGATCCGTAGTAGGATCTTTCCATAAAACATCCAATTTTTCTGCATCAGTAGAGAGCACACTTTCTAATTTCCTCTTCTTCCTTTTCTTCCTTACTACTGCTTTATGTTTTGGGCTATAGAATATATCCAGAGGAGGAACTTCCTCTATTTTAAGTACAAGCTCAGAGGAAGGAGTAATGGGTATATGTTTTGTTTCTGTGACATTGCCACTTATTCCTGTGATTAAACCTTTTGTTGTTTGTACAGGAGTTTGTATGTTCTGTCCTTCAACATTAATTAAATTATTAAATGTTTCCCATTATTTATCTAACTGAGTGTTGATGGATGGTTTTTGTACATTAAGAGGTGGAAGATTCAACGGTGGAGTGGTCGAACTCTATTGTTGTGAAAGCTCTTTTGATTGAGCTGTATCCTTCACTGAGCCTTCACTTTTATCATTATCATATTTTTTAGAATGTTCAGAAGTTTCTTTGCCAAACTTTGACTTAGACCTTTTTGTATCTGAGCTACCACTGAGACTGACACTAGGAGTTGGTTCCCTTGCGAGTTCCAAGCGCAAATTATCAAAAGGGATAGTGGTCAATCTTCTTTCTCTATATATTTTAAACTCTTGAAATTCTTCTAGGGAGAAACGTGTTTGAGCTAAATGCAAAATTTCTTTAAATGAACATTTTTCTTGAAACATATCATCAAAAAGATCTCCTTCTCCAGAAAATACTCTAACTTTGACTGCAATGGTGAAATCCTTGACAATATCATATGGATCAAATAGCCTTTTTAGAAACTTAAACAATTGTAAACATGTAATATTGTTTACTTCCTTAAACGCATGACCAACATCAAATAATTAAAATGCTCTGCAGGATACAGGAAATTGTGGCCAGATGGCCTTCTTTTTATCCTTTAAGTCTTTTGTCAAACCTCCCTCTCCACAGGTTTGATATGCAATTTCCCGAGCTATGAGTTAATCCGGAACATACAAAGGTAAAATATGAGGAGAAGCAAAGCTTCCGAAAACCCTCACATAGGTAAACAATTCTTCTCCAAACCATCTTGTGACAGGGAGAATGTCTACTTCTGCTTCAGGGGAGAACCTTGGAGCATCCTTATTATACAACACTCTGTACAGAGGCAACATTATGCCATGGAAAATTTTATAAAATGAGGAATGAACTTTGATTCCCACAATTCTTTTTGATAAATGTGAATGGGTAGCGGATCTTGAATTTTCCATTGCCAACCCATTAAAGGGAACTTAGAAACAAAGCAGATTGAATCCATAACATAGGTAGATAGATGAAAAAGAGGATAAATCCTCTGAGAGACAGTCCGTTTAGACCGGTAATTGAAAATATCCATGGCTAAGTTATCAGACAATATTTTGGCCCAGTCTACAATGGTAGCGCTAACAGCAGCATTCAATAAGGGAAGCCATTCAGGTAAAAAATTATTAATGTCAGGCTTTCCAAAAAGCCTACATAGCATAGCAGCAGCAAAACAATATGGAGAAGTGAGTGAACCAGTACTGTACATACCGTGTTTATATTTCTTTAGTGGTTCATCTCTTCTGGATCATTCCTTGGTACATTCCACCAAATTTGCATTTTCCTTGGCAAATTTCTCCATAAATTGTTTGTTGTAAGTTGCATGAGGCTCCGGAAAATGATACATAAGCCTCAAATCTTCTGGAGTAAATGACCCGATGAGCTCTTGACCTTGAGTTCTAAACTTCTTGTCCGTAATATCAGTGTTATCCAGCACCCATTTTACCATGTCTGTATACAGAATAATTCTAGGTCTTACTGCTATTCGGTGCAAAAATGAACAAGCCAGATCTATAAGAGATGCTTCAAAAGAATTACTTGAGCCTGCAGCAGCCGCAACATCCATTACTCTTGGGTTTTCTTCTTCAAGAAAATTAAACATACCCTCCCAAGTGGTGATACCAGCATCTTTATTGCAGGCAGTGTCTGCGTACAAGGAAGACATCTCTTTATTTTCAGAACTCAGAGCTTTCTCTTTCTTTCCCATAATACTATGAATATTGCTTTGTATAGTTTTCTGTTCTTCGCGCCTGCGGTTTTATGAATTAAGTGAGAATAATGATATGAGAAAGGTGACGAGATAGTTTTAAATGCTGAAGGCGTATGAAATATATTATTTTAACATGAAATAACCTTTCAATCAAAATGAAATCCTTTTCATTAATAATTGACAATCCATTCATTAATTTGACATCAAAGCGCATAACGGATATCGATTTATGGAAATATTTTCTTCGTACAACGAGCTTTAAGAATCTGCGATAATGCGATCTGCAATTTGCTTTGCAATATTGCAAAATCGCAATATCGCAAATCGCAACTTTTGTATCATCGCAATATCACAAATCGCAACTTTCGCAAATCGCAATCTCGTAACATCTCGAAATCACAATATCGCAAATCACAACTTTCGCAAATCGCAATCTCATAACATCGCTAAATCGCAATATCACAAAATATAACATATGAAAATAATCCGTTAATATATTTTCTGCGATATGCGATTTGCGATAAATATTTTAATGCATAGTTTTTGGATCACACTATCGCAATTTAGAAGATTCTGCTTTGCAAAATATATCTTATACTTTTTTACGATGGATGCGATATTTTCTTCAAAGAAAGGTTTTATTCTAATCTATCATAAACTTAAGTTTATTTAAAGATTTTCCAAATAATTTTCTTAAGTTAATGATAGTAAGTTTTATTGAAAATGAAAACAAACACCAATAAATTTTTTGGATTTTTTAACTAAGGGTCCCCACTTTTTTAGTATTATTCCTAATACTAAATAAGAAGGGGGTTTTTGCTGGCCAGAACAGACCATTATCCTAAAATTCCTCCAATGGGCATCTATTTGGAAGACCCTTCTCAAGTCAAGAGAAATATATTTAAAGACCTCAATTATTCTTTCTCCTGCATGAAAATTTCAACAATTATGTTTGACATAGCTTTGAAATCTATCTTGGCCTTGTGGAGAAAGGAAATATCTAACGAGAAGCCTATATTTCTTGTGAAAATTGTATTTGTGTAAATTCAACCTATATCTCGTATGCAACTCGGATTTGTGTCGGTTTATGGTTGAATTTTGGGAAAAACTTGGGGTTAATTTGTTTTATGTTATAGGGCACTACAATACCAACTACGTCACATCCTCCTAACATGAGCTTCATTCATGTTGTAGAGATAGCATACAAGATTTTCGGCCTTAATTCTTGACTTGAATCTCCTAAAAAATAATCGACATATATTAAAATTGATGCTTATGTGATCAAGAACATGTGAATTATTTAGACTATGGCTAGGGAATCCACACTAAATTTAAATTGCATCATATTTGAAGGTTGAAGAACAATGAAAGAATATTGGAAATATTATCTTTTAGGAATACTTTAAGAAAATCTTTGAGTAGGTGATATACCAAACTCTTTTTAGGGCATCTATTGCAAGTCTAATATTACAGAAGGTTTTCATTTGGCACAGGTTTGTCATAAGACCATGCAACCCCCTTCTAAAGTGAATTAAATGCCAGTATCCTTGAATAATATCTCCATTCAGTCTATATTGAAGAGATACTTATGATCTAAGAGGATATTGGTGGGCATCCACCTTTTCCACTTGGACCCCAACCACTATTTCTTTCAGTTTCCTTAATTGTAGCAAAATTTACTATTTTTGGTAGTTTTTCGGGTCCTAAAATTTTGGATCTATTTTGAGGCCCTAAAAAATGTTTTTTTCTAGAAAACTAGAAGACCCATAGCTACTATAAAAGGTTTGTAGTTTAAATTTGCATTCCTCTAATAAATATTTCTAACGAGGTATTTGTTACACAATAATTTTTCATCATGCTCACTTCCCATCCTTGATCCTAAAATGCCTCGTGATAGAGCCTAGGAAATGTTTCTACCATGAATAAATATGTAAATACATCCCCTAAAGACTCAAAGAAAACTTCCTTGGGATATTACTAAAGGAAATTGGTCAAACCCTATTTTTCTGGGTCAGCGTGTTTCCTAGTTTCATGATCTCATCCATGGGGGTTTATTCCTTAGAAATTGGACCTTCCTCCTCCTTTCATGGGCTCCCAACCTCTTCTCCCTTACTATAAATTGGTCCCCATCCTTCCACTACTAGTTGGTCATTGTTGGGCTAGTCCGAACTCTCGTTCCCTATACATTCTTGCACTATGATAAGCCTAAGTTGTTCGGGAGAAGGAATGCTTTAGAGCTTTGGTTAAGGACTCGGATTTTCACCAAGGGGAGGCCTCCAACATCAAGGCCTGGGTTGTAAGCTATTAATTTCATATTTATAAATAAAAAATCTAATTTTTTCTTCCTATATTTTTCTAATACTTTATGAAAATATTTTGGTACCTTTTGATCTGCTAGATAGCTAATGTTGAATGATTATTATGTATCGGATTACATTTTTTGTTGCCTCTTGATCATTTGCATGTATTCGTGTGCCACCAATAGTAAGGAGCGAGCCTAAAAGGATCGTGGATCAAGGTCATCATCAACGGTTTCGAATATAGCCTCAGGAAAAAGGTACTTCTATCTATTTTCTTGTCACATTTTGAATATTATCTAAGAAATATTTGCATTACAAAGTATCCCCACTGCAGTCGCATATGACGTTCACTTTCAATTTTCCCCCATTATTGCTAACAAGTACCTATTTATTTTTAATAGCCAACATGAAGAGGATAACATATGCTGAGTGTGTAAGTTCATTCTTCTAATGAATCCATCTGAGTAATTTTAACAAGCCCTAGGAACGAGAAACTCAGTCTCGTCATGGTGACAAGTCTTTCACCATTTAATCTTTAACGAGTCCAACGAAAGGGTAACTTGGTAACTTTTCATGTTTGAGGAATTTGAAAAGAAACAAAAAGAAAACTCCATCATGTCCCTTTTCATAAATCATCTCTCGAATCCGAAAAGGTATAAAATAATATCTGAGAGAACCTCTTGACCATGTTCAATCAAATTATTCCTTTTCTATAAACAGTAAATCCCAGCCCGAAAAAGGTGTAAACATATACTATTATTACGTCAATTCATTTACTTTAATGAGCTCGAAACGATAAGTACTCAAAAATATTTTCATTTTTCGAGAGTCAGAAAAGACTTGAAAGTTCACTCCAAGGGGGTTCCTTTTTTATTTATGTTTACCGAGTCTGAAAATAGATAAAATAAAACTTGTTTTCATCAGAAATAATCACCGATAGTGTAAAGGTCTTGCTACTACACAAAAAACAACAAACATCACTGATATCAATGAAAAATAATAAAATAATGGTGAAAATATTTCAAAATATATATAAATAGACAAAAAGTAAATTCATTTCCACCTTTCTATTTTGAGTAAATTGGAGAAGTGCATTTTACCCATTTTCCCTCTGAACTTTAGATTAGTGGTTCAGTCGATCTAGGACACCATCCAGCGATCCGTCAGCGCCAGGTAAGAGCTCAAATCCTCCTCTTCATTTTAATTCCATTCTTTTAGTGTTTAGCTTTTGAAATAGAGAGATGGGGGAAGGATTTAAAACCTCAAAATATCTCGCTGCCAGTACAAATTTGAGCTATCGAACCTACGTTGGTCGTGTTTAGCCAGTTAGGGCATCGCGCGGCTAGCGCCAAATTAATTCGGATAGTCACACTGGCCGCAGGGAAGATTTTGAAATAAGAAATCTACCCATTTCCAATGGATGATTTCAAAAACTACTCTGATGAAAGCTCCTAAAATGTCTTTTGAACATGTTTTTCAAGTGATTTCAGCAAATATGGTCATCAAATTGAAAGAACAAGGCCACAAGGTGTAAGACCACCAAGCACTTCAAGACCACAATTGCGTAAATGCATTGCACAATTTGCGGATTATTGAAGTTATTTCATATATCAGGTCTAAGAGCTCAGCTTGATCTGCTTCAGTATTTGATTGGACTGTGGGACATAGATCATCATATATTCATCATCGAGGACCAAGAACTAGAATTATTTATCATGGACACCTATTTCACCACATGCTTATCCAGGAGAGGGGAGAGAATCAAACTCTCTGGAGCTCGTAAAGGGGATGAGAGTACTAGTATGCTCATCTAGAGACACTATCCCGGGTCTCGAAATACTGAGAGTGGGAAGATAGATATATCCTCTATCAGAGTCCTTCAATTGCATATAATCCTTCATTGTAGGACTTGAGTGGTGGGATCCCAAGCATTTCATGAGGCAATGAAATCCCAATTCTAGTACCTAGTGGACTATCTGGCCCCTACTATGTTCAACTAGTGTGAGGGGTTATTGGCCAACATGAAGAGCCAATTGACCAAGTGCAAATAGGTTGACTGAAAAAATTTCGGGTACGTATCCATATTGGTGATCTTCTTCTTGGAGAGAGTACCTTTGTTCCAGTATCAATGGTTGGAGATCCATGATCCAACCACGAGAGACCCGAGACTGATGAGGTGGTGTGAGATCATACCTAGTCATGGTGGGGGCTAGCAAACACATTTCCCTACAACTTTTTTCTATTTTCTTTGTCGCCAACTAATCATGGTTGAGGACTATGCATATGCAAGCATCGATTTCAAGGGAGATCCAAATCTACCCATTCTGCTAGGCACACAATGGACTGATGCAGGTGAAAACAAAAATTTAATATTTTTTACTTTTTGAATGATTTTATCATGTATTCTGAGACTTAAACTTATGATGTTTTTATAGATATGGGTCCTCATAGACTGCCAGGTATGTCACTGATCACGAGGAGGGTAGCCTGCCCGGTGGAGGATGTCCCTTACAAGGAGGGAGCAGACCCATTATCCAAGTTAAAGAGAAACTTGGTAGGCCTTATGAGAGGCATCCTAGAGTATGCTACCTTCGATGATATTCCTCTTCGCTTTTAGAGGCATATGGTCTGGATTCCAGGAAGACTGTGTCGTTTACTCTAGCGCATGATCTGAGCGGTCACCTGCTATCATGAGCACCATGTGAGCGAATAGCAGCCCTATTTTTACATGTGTATTGATGTAGGATCAAAGAGACATTTTTGTAATAGAACACATTTTTTTGATATTTTGATACTGTGTCGTTTACTCTAGCGCATGATCCGAGCGGTCACCTGCTATCATGAGCACCATGTGAGCGAATAGCAGCCCTGTTTTTACATGTGTATTGATGTAGGATCAAAGAGACATTTTTGTAATAGAACACATTTTTTTGATATTTTGATGTAACACACTTGATAGACCATATATATATATATATAGATATATATATATATATATATATATATATAGATGTAGATGTATATATACATATACATGTTTCTATGACTACTTGTGTATAATAATGATGTATTGGTTTTTTACATGTTGCGCTGATGTCTATCTAATACATGGTTTTCTAATGTATCTGTTAATGTGTTTAAACGTCTTGGAATATGTTGATATGTAATGAAATCAAATGCCTTTCTAATAATAAAACACACAAATACATACGCAAAATTTGAGGATTTCGCACAGAATGATGGCCATTTAACTATAACACAACGAGTTATGATTCTAAGTTAACAACTAAATCTCTAATTCCAAGATCAATAGCATTCGATAATAGCTCGATAACCGCACTATATATAGCAATATTTTTAGTTGTTAGACCCAAACAAATACCTTGTAAATTAATCAACTCACCATCATGGGAAAAGAGTGCCCTATAGGGAAAATATTACTTTTTCACTCCTCAAATCCACTCTCCACATCAAGGACTGGTGCAAAACCTGCTATCAGTAGAGGGACAAGAATGAACCCTCACTATTTTTTGTCACGCACACTTGGATTTATTTCTGAGATGCCTTCAATGAACAATATTACCCTACCGAGAGCTATGAATATAAGTACATAAAATGGACCACGCTACGACATGGAAGGGACCAAGACATTTCAGAGTTCACAAATATTTTCATACCCTTCGCACGAAGTTGGGTATCAAGGATTCCAAGTGGAATTTGGTGCTAAAGTACCAAAAATGTCTACACAAATACATTCAAGATGATATGGAGTTCCTGGAAATTTCTTAGCTTGGAACCACATAATGATATTTCATCAAGAAAAAGTAAAAATGTAAGAATTTTGGATTCATGAATCCGAAGCAAGGAAAAGGTGCCCCCAAACCACATAACAAAGGAAAAATCCAAGGTGGGGTGACCCATGACAACCTATTGAAGCCACAAAAATTAATAATAGCACAAAGATGAAGAAGGATACATAGAAGTGGTGTGAGTTCTACAAGAGCCTCACTTATAGCACAAGTGAGTGTCATGCCAAGTAGTCAATGGTACCCAAGATAAAGGGTTCATATTCATATGCATGTTCTAAAAATGAGTCAGAACCCGACAAGGGAAATGAAAAATGGAAGTATATTATTGATGTGGAGTCTAGAACCACTATTTCAACCACCAAGGTCCATAATATTGAGCCCAAAGATCCAGAGGAAGAGGATTGTCTCTTCCACTCACAGATGTGGGTGAAAGGGTCTCTATTGCAGTTCGTTTTCATGAGCAGGAGTCAAAAATACCTCATCTCAACCGAGTTCATTAAGAATTTGCGCTTACTGACCACACCACACATGCATCCATACACCATCGGGTGGCTCTACCAAGGACGAGATCTTTGTGTCAACCAAAAGTGCCGCTTTCCCTACAAAATAAATCCCTTCACAGATGAGGTAATGTGTGATGTTTCTCCTCTTGAAGTTTTTGATGTGTTATTATACCAATCATACTTGTGGAAGCATCATGTTTTGTATGATTCTAGGCCTCACACTGTTATTATTTATTTATGCAATAAGTTATAAACCATTATTGGAGGTAGCCCCCCTATAACCATCTCTTTGATATCTACTAATAAATGCAGTAAGATCATCTCCTAGATAAAGAAATTTGTTTTCTTTATAATTAAATCACAAAGGGGAAGATCGTGGCCACATCCATGACCCCTAGGAAGGGTTCCCCCATGCAACAGAAGCACGTGGATAATTTCATGGAAGAATAGAGGGATATCTTCAACTTACCCAGAGGGGTACCTTTACACTACCAGGTCAAGCATTCTATCGATATGACTCATGGAGCACCTATGCCAAATGTGATGATATACCGCCATTCCATTTTGTAAAATGAAGAAATCAAGTTGCAGACCCAAGAGTTGCTATAGAAGTGGAAAATACGAACAAGTTCCTCACCTTGTGGGAGCCCAATTGTACTTGTATAGAAGAAGGATGGGAACTAGAGGCTTTGTATTTATTATCAAGCACTAAAAAGTATCACTGTGAGGAACATGTATCTAATCACCTATATTAATGACCTTATCGAACAGATCAAAGGGGCCAAGTATTTTAGCAATATAGATTTGAATTCTAGTTATCCCGGGGTTTTAACATAACCCATAGATTTATGGAAGACCACCTTAAAACCTAAGAAGAGACTTTTCAAGTGGTTGGTCCTGCCTTTCGAGTTGAAAAATTCCCCTGCAAATTTTATGAGGTTGATGGATGACATCTTGCCACTGTTCACCAACTCATTATATAAGTATGATATATGTTGTTGATGATATGCATTTGGATGGTTGAGTCATGATGCGATTATGCAAGTTGCATTAGAGTTATATTTCTCTTGATGAATGGAGTGAGTATGTCGTTGTTTGATGATAATAGTATGTTATTTTCCTTTGGTGTTTATATCCCATTGATGTTGTTTCTTGAGATAATGATCTCATTATATGAGGAGAGATTGTGTTGACTTTTGATGGCATGGGGTCAAGGAGATGGTGGTTTTATGTGTTGTTGATAGTGTTATATTGTCGAATCTTATGTTGTTGTTATTGATGCATAGATTAGCTATTTTTTACATTTCATAGTTGGCCATGCATTAATGATGTTGGAGTGATTGTTACTCCATTGAATCATCTGTTTCTAGTGATACATTTGTTTCTTGTTGATTTTTTTCCTGGAGTTAGATTTGGTGCTATTGCAGTATGTTGCTTGTTTTTTAGTCACATTTTTTATTTACTACTTCATGATGATGAGGATGTATATGTTATTTTTTCTATTTCATGTTATCCATGTTTCTAATTTCATATGTTTGTATTGGATATGTGTATATGGAGCATGGTGGTTGCTATTGGTTTTATTATTACTTTCTAGAGGAGTTGCAAAAAGATTTCATTAATGTCACATTTCTATATTGTTGGGATCCTTGTTTATGGAAAAGGTGTTAAGAGTGGCCATGCTCTAGCATATGATATGGAAATTACACCTATTGTTGCATATACATATAGATCTTATGTCTGTTCTCATGGAGGTCTTGTATTTGATGCACATGCCATGTATTTTATTCTCATCAATTTAGTTGTATGGAGCATATATTGATGTTCATTGATGCGACGTACTTATGTTATATCATTCTATTGGGCATGCATAGAGGAGAGCACGCTTATGTGCATATGTAAAAGTTATATCTCTTTATTATCTTTGTCAGGCCAGAAGGTAACTCCTCAAATGAATTTTTTTTTTGCATTGATACCGACCATGGATATATAAATGGAGGGAGAGACTCTTGGGCTTCATCTCCTAGAGTCTCTTCATATTCATATTCTCCTTATTTTCTATTTATACTATTTTACATAAATTTCCTAATCCAAAAGATTAGGTGTCAAAATTCCTCCCCTTAATCTTAAGGGATGTTGGTAAGTCCAAGCATCATTCTGAATCTTTTGAACTTTTCTCTTCCAAGCGCTTTGGTGAAGATGTTTGCAATATGCTCATTTGTGGAACAATTGCATAGATGGATTGTCTTGGAAACAACATGATGTCTAATTAGATGGTATTTTGTATTGATGTGCTTAGTTTGATCATGGAACTTTGGGTTCTTGGCCACCTTTATTGCATAAGTATTGCCAATCATGAGATGAGCTGAATGCATTTGTTTCTCCTGCAAATACTCCATAATTTTCTTGAGTTACAAAATTTCCTTTATTGCTTTAGCTGCTGCCACATATTATGCCTTAGTTTTGGAATATGTTGGAACTTATTGTTTGTGTGACCTCTAAGTGATAAATCCTGATCTGAAACTCATAGAATAACCCAAAATATATACCCCAGTTTCTTTATCTCCATCGAATTCTGAATCAAGGACCCAATCAAGTTGAATTCTGTCAGGCCAAGAGGTAACTCCCCAAATTGGAAAATTAATTAGATGGAGGGTGTGCATGAATTTATACATGGAGGTTAGACTGTTGGTATTTATTTCCAAATGTCCTTCTTTATTTCCTAATTTACCATTTTATACAATCTCACCCAATCCATTAGGATCAGATGTCAACATTTCCCCCCTTAATCTGAATGGATGTTGGTGAGTCCAAGAATCGTTCTGAATTTTTCAAAATTTTCTCTTCCAAGTGCTTTGGTGAAGATGTCTGTAGTCTGCTCATTTGTGGAACAATGACATAGATGGATAGTTTTGGCCTCAACATGATGTCGAATCAAATGTAATTTTGTATTCATGTGCTTTTTTCGATCATGGAACTTTGGGTTATTGGCAAACTTTATTGAGTTGAATGCATTTGTTTCAGCTACAAATCTTCTAGGATTTTCCCAAGCCACACAATTTCCTTTGTTGCTTCAGCTGCTGCCACATATTCTGCCTCAGTTGTGGAATCTTCTGGAACTGATTATTTTGGTGATATCCATGAGATAACTCATGATCCAAGACTCATGGTATTACTTGAAGTAGATACCCTAGTTTCCTTGCCCAATAAAAGTCTGAATCATAGTATTTGATCAAGATGAAATCACCCACCTATGTATGTTTGATTCCAAAGTCTTGAGTCCCCTTCAAGTACTTTAGAACTCTTTTTTCAGCAAACCAATGTCCTTCACAAGTTTTTTGCATAAACCTAGAGAGGATTCCAACAGCAAATGAGATTTATGATGTGGTAGTAGTCAAGTAGATAATACTTCCTACAAGTTTTCTATACTTCGTTTCATCCTCGAATTCCTTCCCTTCAATGGATGTGAGCTTCAAGTTTTGTTCCATTGGAGTGGTCTAAGGATTGCATTAATCCATGCCAAACTTGTTCAAAATATCTCCAATGTACTTCTTTTGAGAAAGGAATATAAATTTAGGATGTTGAGTTATTTCAATACCCATATACTAGTGAACATAGCCCAAATCAGCCATTTCAAAACCTTTCTTCAATTCTTTATTTATGGATGAAATATAACTCTCATTGTTCCCTCTCATCAAAATATCATCTACATACACCATAAGATATACAATTTCTTTCCCAACTTTATTAACAAACAAAGTTTCAACATCAAGATCAAAATGTTTGAAGTTAAGTTTTAGAAGATGCTCAGTTAATTTTTCATACCAGGATCGCGGTGCTTCCAAAGTCACCCACCTGTGTATGTTTTATTCCAAAGTCTTGAGTACCCTTTAAGTACTTTAGAACTCTTTTTTCATAAGACCAATGTCCTTCACAAGTTTTTTTCATAAACCTAGAGAGGATTCCAACAACAGATGAGATGTTTGATGTGGTAGTAATCAAGTAGATAATACTTCCTACAAGTTTTCTATACTTTGTTGCATCCTCGAATTCCTTCCCTTCAATGGATGTGAGCTTCAAGTTTTGTTCCATTGGAGTGGTCTAAGGATTTCATTCATCCATGCCAAACTTGTTCAAAAGATCTCCAATGTACTTCTTTTGAGAAAGGAATATAAATTTAGGATGTAGAGTTATTTCAATACCCATATACTAGTGAACATAGCCCAAATCAATCATTTCAAAACCTTTCTTCAATTATTTCTTTATGGATGAAATATAACTCTCATTTTTCCCTCTCATCAAAATATCACCTTCATACACCACAAGATATACAATTTCTTTCCCAACTTTATTAACAAACAAAGTTGCATCATCAAGATCAAAATGTTTGAAGTTAAGTTTCAGAAGATGCTCAGTTAATTTTTCATATCAGGATCACGGTGCTTGCTTGAGCCCATACAATGATTTTATAAGCTTGCATAATTTGTGTTCTTGGCCCTTCAAAACAAATCCTTCTGGTCGGGACATATAAACCTTCTCCTTTAGATCTCCATTCAAAAAGGCGGTTTTTACATCCATCTAATGGACTTTCCATCCCTTCCGAGTTTCGAGGGAAAAGAGTGTCCAGATGGTGGCCCATTTCGCTGTTGGGGGGGGGGGGGGATTTTCCTCATAATTGACCCCTTCTTTCTATGCAAAACCTTTTGCCACAACCCTAGCTTTTTTCTTGTCAAGTGCATCGTCTTCTTTGTACTTATTCTTGTAGACCCACTTGCAGTCAATTGGTTTGGTTCCCAAAAGTGGATCAACCAACTTCCAAGTGCGATTATTTATCCATGCATCATACTCCTTTTGCATCTCTTCATTCCATTCAGCATGAGAAACAACTTCGTTAAAGGAATTTGGTTCAAAATCTATAGACAAATTTAGTTCACAGTTATAAGTAATATCCATATCAATAGGTGAATCAGAATTATCTATGTCACCTCCATTTTGTCTAAAGGAACTTCTTGTTCCTTTCTTTCCAACCTCATTAGGATGAATGTTTTCTAGTGTCTTTGTCAGCCATTTTGGGGTACCTTTATGAGATGGCCCAAATTGCTCATTTGACTAAGTTGGAATTGAATGCAATTTTTTTTTATGGGAATGTACCTTCATCGTGATGAGAACTGATTGCAATTTTTTTGCATGAGTAAAGGAACCTTGCAGCTTTCGGACTCTTCCTTCTTCTATTCCCTCCATGACATGTGAGCGATATGATGCTTTTCTGACCTTGACCTTTCCATCAAACATGTGAATGGAGTGTTTTTACTAGTGGATGTGGACCAAGGATATAAATTTTATCCTTAACTCAGGGAGGTATAGAACCTCATGTAGAAGATGATCTAGAAGACCAGGCAACTTAAGCATGATTGTTCCAAGCCCTGATGGCTTAAGTTTGAATTTTTCTGTGAAGTGTATTGATCCATAAAATTTGTCAGTAAATTCTTCAAAAAAATATTTTCTAAAATTCATGTGACATGTTGCTCGTGAATCTAGCAACCAATCATTTCTCCAAGAAGTAAATGAAACATCAAACAACTCTTCAATTACTCCATTGTTACAATGTGCTACAACATAATGAGCAGATTCAGGTGTTTTACCTTTGTCTCTATCATGAGGTTTTACCTTTTTCTTGATTTCTTTGCTGCTTAATTTTATCCCAAGGCAACTTACATGTAGATGCATCATGCCAATATTTATTGCAGCGTATGCAATGAAGATCAAATTTTCCACCTTGAGTTTGTTTGCCCCCCCTTCCTCTGAAATTCCTTCTTCCTCTTCCCCTTATGCCACGTCTTCCTCTAGAAGAATCTTCAGCATGACTCTTCTCTCTATGTGTGAAACATACAGCCTCTTTAGAATACAGAGGGGGTGTCATCTTTCCAAAATCCTTCTCTCTTTCTGCAAACTTTTTCTCAAGGGAATCAAACGTGATTTTCATGAGGTTTCCACTTGCTTGCAATGATTGAAGGTAATGTGAGTAAGTTGGATACAATGCCTTAACATAACCTATGAGAGGTATGTCAACTTATATACCAGTATTCTTAATGTCATGCATGATTGATCTTACTTCTGATCCTAAAGCAAGAGGGTCATCATTTTTCAATTCAAGGTTGAACAACTTAATCATTAATTGAAAAATTTCAAGTTTTGAATGTGAGTCATAGATTTCTTTTAATTTTCTTAAGGCTTCATAGGCATTTGAAAATGGTGTAATATGGTGAATCACCTCTTCATTTACAGAAGCTACAATCAAAGAATAGTCCTTGCAATTCTTGTTTTCCCAAAAGGAAATCTCCTTGTCTGAGGTGGGCTTTGTTGGTGGATTGCCTCCTTCTCCTTCACAAATTCCTCTCCACAATTCATTAAAAATGAGAGTGTGTTTGATTTTCCGAGACCATTCAGGATAGTTCTCCTTGTCGGAGAGAACAACTCCCACATTAGATATGAGAGAATGCATTATTTTAAAAAAAAAAACCACTTTGCTTCCACTATAAAAAAAAATACTCAATTCTGGTGCTAAGAGAAATTAAATTTTCCACTTCGATTTTTATTTTTATTTTGTAATTTTTATTTTTTTTAGTAAAAAAATTCGGAGGGCTTATTTGGGGAAGGGATTATCTGAGGGAGGGAATTTTTAGGGAAGGGATTATCTGAGGGAGGGCTTGTTTGGGGAAGGGATTATCTGAGGGAGGGCTTGTTTGGGGGAGGGATTATCTAAGGGAGGGCAGACGTTGGGGAGGAAGGGCATTTGTGGGAGGTCAAAAGGCCAAGAGAGGAGGGTCACAGGAGGCCGAGAGCCACAGGAGAGCAGAGGGTCATCGCTAGGGTTGATCACACCGGTGTGAGCAGTGCTTAGGTGGGAGGCTGAAAGGCCAAGTACCAAGGGCCGATTGTGGGGAGGTGCCATGGGAGAGGCAACAGTAGAGGGGAAGGGACCGAGCATTAGAAAGGGTCGGAAATGTTTTAGGGTCCTATATTTTATAGGATCTCAAAGTGATTGAGTATTTCATCTCAAATATTTCATATTGTAAATAATATTCCATGTTGTAAATTATTTCCAAAAAGGGGTTAAAAACCTTAGGAAAAATATGTTTTCACATCTAAATGCAGCATTAGGAGATAATTTACTATGTTTCGATTTTATTAATCACATAATTTAAATGTGATTAAATAATTTGTAATAAGGCTAAGTACTATAGGCTTGGATTATGTTAAAAAGGGAAAAAAATGGCTTATTCCAAAGTTTTGGAAACCCCATTATACGTTAAAGACACATGAAGAATTTCTTTAACAACCTTTAGAACTTATCCTAGAAACCTCGCCAACAACCCCATTATCCATATAAGCCAATTTATGCATAATCCATAGTTAGAACTAGAAATCCCTTTTAATCCTTTTTAACCTTAAAAACATAAATAATATAATGTTAGGGACTTTAGAATTTATGTTATAAAGCTCCGACCACCCACTAACGGGCATATCATATTTACTTTTAAACTTACCATATATTTCTTTTATCGCATCTCTGCCCATACCACAACAAACCTTTACATATATTATATTACATATGATATATGTAATATCATTACCACACACCCATATTACTTTCACATCGACATATCGCAAAGTCCTTTGATTATTATATGTTACCTCTTCCAAGCCCCTCAAATCTGATTTGCGAGACTGCTGCGACCACCTCTTTTTTCCACGTCACCTTTCCCCATCGCTCCATCGCATATCACACTTTAGAAATTTTGTTACCACCTCATCTCCCCGATCTCTAATATTGTGATATTTCTTTGAATTCCTGAAATGTGATAATCCCTTTGACTTCCTGAAATGTGATATAACTCCCAATCTAGATTTGTGATAATCCTTTGATTTGCGATATGAAATTTCTTGTTGTGATCCCGATATGTGATTAGTGGCCCCACATCCACTTGCCTACGTCATCTTACCTTTTCGCCTTTTCCCAATCGCATTGTCCATGCGCCCAACGCTTATGATTACCACTCCAAAACTTCAATAAGTGATTGTGATATGTCTTTAAAGCCTTTCCCACCTTGAGATCTTCCCCACTTCTTAAATCAACAGTTCTTGTTTTATTTCGGCCCCCCTTTCCCATTTTGGCTTTAACACGGCGCGGGGGGGGGCAGGCTAAAAGTCGTTTTGGCACCCAACCCCACTAAAATGTGTCCTCTTTTCATTGTTTCACACCCCCTCAGCCTTAAACCATTTACCACTCACATTCCCCCTGAAACCAGTATCCGCTTGTATGTAATATCTTTTGGCCCTACCATTACTACTCTCACCATTGATATTGCTCCACTTCTCCTTCCTTGCCATTTCTATCCAAAAGGTTGTTTTAAAGTGTTTCATTATTATTATTAGGGAACCAATAATTCAAAAGTTTTGCACGATTTACATAGAAAAGTGGGTTTTCTCCAATTATTAAAGTGATAAAGGATTTTATTGTTTAAACTCTGCCAAAGCTACAAATATTAACTCAAAAGACAGTTGGCATAAGTGGCCAGCACAGCAGATACATCACATCAACACAGCAAAGCAAAAGGCCCATTTAGCAAATTTTTTCCTCCAAAACAGTGCCAAAAGTCCAGAACATGTACACCTTGCCCATTATTATTGTAGAAGATTTTATTTTCTTGTTTAGATATCTGTTAATAATACATTTTCGGCTGTGACAGTGAATCTGTAAAGCATTTTAGTTTAGAATTAGTATAAATACTTCATCATTTGAAGTAATAGGGTGTTTGGATTTGTAATAAGAAGACTACCATTCAGTGTAAGTTTTTTCACTGAGTTCAAGTGACCATTTGCAAGTAATATAAGACGAGTTGTTTCAGGATTCATGTGGTGTATTCACTGGTGAAGTTATTCTAGTGTAATTGCGTTTTTCCATTTTTTTTTCATTTTCTCTGTTTATAAGAAATTCTTAATTGTAAAACAGAAAGTGTGATGACTAGGACATGTTATTTAAAACACCTTATTCTGGATTCTTTTACAATTTATATGTGTACCACTGAAGTGAGATTGAAGAATACTTAATTTCTTTTTAATCTCTACCGAATTTCATACTTCTTCCATTTCCATATTTCACTTAAAATCTTAAAGAATCCAGTTAATGCAACATAGCTTTCCATGTTTCACTAAATCTTGATACTTCTACAAATTGATCACCCAAGCCTCTCTGATTCCATTTCCCAATGGCCTTCCCTTTATTTTCCAACAAAAAATTAAAAAAAAAACAAACCCCAGGCCCATTAACTAGCCTAAAATTTCCAAGAAAACAAAGTTAAATATTAAAGAGAGATCCCTCTCTGAGTTTAGAAGGGCTAGCTTCTAGACTCCAAAGCGATTTTGATGTTACCTCCATGGTTTTGTCTTCAGCCTTGGAATTACGGAGTGTTAACACGATGGAGGCGAAGCCAAGTTGCAGTGGGGAGGAGGGCAGCATGGCCAAGAGGGAGGGTAGCATGGCCGAGAGGGAGGCCCTATGCAGCAGTGGCAGGCCAGAGATGGTGGTGTATGGTTCGAGATTCAGGTCGAGGTGCCACGGAGGGCTGAGGGTGCATTGGATGGAGTGAGGGAGCCTACAAAGGGAGGGAGTTAGGGCATGCGTCGTAGTGAGGGTCGAGGCCGAGGAGGGATTGAGGGCTGAGGGCGAGGGTGATGGTGTCATTTGTGGTAATTCCAAGGCTGATCTCAGGAGGCACAACTCGTATGATATGGGAGCACCATAAGTAACTCACAGGAGCACCGAGAGCATGAAGGGTAGGGTGGACGCATCAACGGAGAGCTCGACACTATTTTCAAAAAAAAAAAAAAGTATTTACTGAATTCAATCAGGAATAATTGGAATCAAACAGAATGACAGAGAAGGAGCAGTTATGTCAGGTGTTGGCAGAGAGGTAGAAAGGCAGAGAGGCAGGTCTGCAAGGAGGGAGTTACAAGGGAAAGGATGCCAGAAATATAGTTGGCTATGATACCATGTCAGGCTAGGAGGTAACTCCACAAATTGTAATATTAATTAGATGGAGGGTGTGCATTAATTTATACATGGAGGTTATATTGTTGGGATACATTTCCCAATGTCTCTTAGCCTTCCTTATTTACTAATTTACAATATTATACAATCTTACCAAATCCCTTAGGATTAGGTGTCAACAAATTCTCCAACCTGTGTATACTTAAGTTCAAAGTCTTAAGTTCCCTTCAAGTACTTTAGAACTCTTTTTGTAGCAGACCAATTTCCCTCACAATGCTTTTTTATAAACCTAGAGAGGATTCAAACAAAAAGTGAAATGTTCGGTTTGGTAGTAGTCTGGTAGTTGAGAATTCCTACAATTTTTCTATACTTTGCTGCATCCTAAAGTTATTTTCCTTCAATAGATATGAGATTTAAGTTTTTTTCCATTGGAGTAGTCAAAGGTGTTGGGGTTCCCATGTTTTGGCCAGGTTGACAGAGACCAAAAGATGAGACAACATAGAACCACTTCAGACCTTAGGATCTAGCCCTCCTAGGTCTAGAGAGGGATCTCTCTATTATTATCAAAGGATATATGTCTGTAAAGTTCTCAATTATGATTTTAGGCTAGTTATGGGCTCAAGGTTGTTTGTTTGATTGTTTGAGTTTGGTTGTTGAGAATCAGGAAGGAAGGTTTCATCATAAGACAAGGATGGGTAAAGAAGGAAGCTAGACAAAGATAGATAACTCAGGGAACATCAAGGCCATTGGGAAATGGAGTCAAGAAAGGATTTACTTATGTTCGATGTGTAAGCTTCAGTTGGGCTAGTCATCTAAAGAATTTGGATCTTAAAGACTGATTGGTGGGATGGAACACTAAGTGATGAGAATGAAAGATGGAAAGCCATCTGATTCTGTCTATAGATCAGGCCAGAGGTCATTTAACTCCAGGCCTGCTTGGACAAAACCATAGGCAACACAAGGGATCTTGAAAAGGATTATATGGAAGGGAAGGTTATGAAGAGGCAGCGACAGGCTTTACACCTCCCAATGTTCCTAACCTCTTTCAGTTAAGTCTTAACAAAAAAATCTGAATACTGATTTTACCAACTTGCACATCAGAGAGTAGGCAATAATCATCCACTACACTGGTTTAGTCAATTAAAAAACAATATTCAGACACACATATGAGCAGAAAACATTCAAGACTGAGAGAGCTGGGATATAAGGTACCTAACAAGGGTAAATCTTATATCATGCATTCAGATATCAGTCAGAAGAACATGAAATGAAATGGAAATAAACACAGAGATAAGAAGAACATCACCAACTGCTGTAGATCAGGATCCAATGAAAACTGCTTATCATGTTAAACACTACACCAATCAGGTACATCACTGCCCAAAGCTCTTACATTCAGCCTGAATACCTCATATTTCTCAGCCTATCATACAACTGTTACACAGGAAACTTGGCTCGGGACAAAATGCTTGCAGTTCGCTGATAAAACCAACAACAACCAACCCCTCTACCATGTTCTTGCCGTGCTTTATAACAAAGGATGATCTTCCGATAGACTGAGGAGGTAGGTGCCCATTAAATGTTACATTTAAACACAATAATGAATGCAGGGCCGAGGCCCATCCTGCTTGAGAATGCTGCATATTTATTTCCACTCACCTTCTTAGTGAGAGAACGATCTCTCTGCGACGGATCTCTGACATTTGCCTGCCAGGCCTGGTGATTCGACCTGGGGATAAGACAAACTACCAGGGAGGGTCCGCCTTACAAATGCCTCGATTGTCTTCGAGCTTTGTCTCCGCGCTCGTGTCCGTGGATCTCATCGTTCTGCCTTGTTGAAATGAACGAACTGGATGGAAGTCTGCATGGCCCTCCATGCTTCTTCAATGCTGCCTGACTATCTTTTAAGAAGCTCTGTCAACGTTCTTGATTTTCCTGGGCTCGAGAAACATGGAGGACGCTGCGGAAAAGTGTACTTTCTGGAATAAACGCGCTCTGCTTTTAGGTGGCGCAATCATGACTTGCTGGTGCGCCCTTAGTCTTCAAACTGTGCTTGAATCCTTTGACTGTAGGATTAAAATATTAATCTTCAATTACAGGCTCGAATCCTTCTCAAATCCTGCTTCTGCTGCTTCGCTGGCCGGCTGGAATGGCCTCTCTGTACTACCTGCATGATGAAATAAACTTATCACAGAGCCCGGGAAGTGGTGGAGAAATGCTATGGAGGCGGAGGAATGGTGGCGAAACAACGGAGAAACAATGGAAAGAATGCAATGACATGATGAACTCTTACGGACAATGGAGTGTGGTGATGATATGTAGCGCAGACCGTTAGATCTTGGTCTGGGAACAAAGATCAGTGGTGGAGATTGAGTAACGGGACAATACATAAGATGGGCGTAACACGCAAAACACATGAAATGCAACGGAAACGAATGTAAGAGTGGGACCCAGTGGAGGTGGAGGGCGATTGAACAAGGACCGTCAGATCTGGGAGAAACGAACGGTCACGATCCAATCGCTCAATCGCAATCAGGGGTCAGTCGAAACGGTTTGCGATTGCGATCGGGGAGGGTCTTGCGATTGAGCGCTGACCGTCCGATCGGGGATCAGATCAACGGTTCAGATGTAATCGGAGGGACAGAGCGATCAGCGATCGGGAGGACTTGCGATTGGCGTAGGACCGTTGATCAGCAGGGAGATGGACGGACGAGATCAAATCGGAGGACGGAGGGAAGGGGGTGCGATTGGATGCAGGCCGTCCGATCTGGCGGAAGGATCAACGGCGGAGATCAAATCGGAAGGCAAACCAAAAGAATTGCGATCGTGATCGGGGGGAGAAACGATTGAGCGCTTACCGTCGATCTGACGGGAAGATCGACGGCGGGGAACGCAATCGGAGGGGTGAGAAAAGGACTTGCGATCGGCGATCGGGGGAGGAGTTGCGATTGCGCGATGACCGTCAGATCGTGGAAGAATGGACGGCGGAGATTTAATCGGAAGACCTCAATCGGGGCGGCACACGACAAACCTCCGATTGCGATTGGAAAGGGAGGAGCGATCAAGCGCTGGCCGTCGGATCGCAGGGCATATCAACGGCCAGGATGTAATCGGAGGACTGCAATCGGAGGAAGGGGCAGAAGGCTTGCGATTAGCGGAGGACCGTCGGATCGCGGAGCAGATCGACGGTGGGGAAGACCATCGGAGGGGCAGTGCGATCAGCGCGGGACCGTTGGATCGCGAAACGAATGGATGGCCGTGATCAAATCGGAAGGTTTCAGTCGAGGGGCGGACTTAACATGTTCCAATTGCGACGGGCGGGGGACTTTACGTGTTAAAACAATCGCATCGGGGTTTTTGTTGTCACAAAGGGTTTGGCCTCCCGCCGATAGTTCCGATTGCGATTAGCGCTCGAGACTTAAGCACTTGGTCCCAGCGCAGGGGCACATGTGGGGAAGTGGTTGACAGGGGCTAGCGGGAAGGGGCTTAGGCCTATAATAAGGTCGGGGAGTGGGTTTTTAGCCCTTTTAAATGGATTTTAAGGGGTTTAAAGGGAAACGATAGAGGAATAAAGGGGAGAAAAAGGGAAAACAAAGGGCAGGGGAGGAAATTAGAAGGGATCTTGGGGGAATTTTGGGGAATTTGAGGAGTAAATGGGGAAGAAGGGGGAATAAAGGGGAGAGAAACCAAGGGCTTTGGGAATGAAATAAGAGGGAAGAAGGGGGTCTTCGGGCATTTCTTCACAGCAGAGAGGCTTTTGAAAGGGGAATCAGCAGAAGGGATATATTTCAAAGGCTAAAAGGCACATGGAGGCTTCACGGAGACTGTGTTTTCATCGGAAACGCATTCCTTGAAGACTCAACAACAATTTAGCCCCCTATTTGCTTGTCAAAATTTCATAGGGGGGCTAACAGTGGCTCCACATGGGGATGGCTTCTTCTTGAAGGAGTCAAGAATTCAGGAATTGATCTCTTGGTGTAGGCCAGATGCCTGCTGCTATAAGCCATCTTTCTTCTTTCTTTAGATTAGCTGCTACAATATATTAGATACACAAATCAGCAGAAACACTTTCCCAACCAATCTACCTACCCAAACTAGAGTTCTAACAATTTTCCCTTGGGTGCATCTGAACTAGCAGAGCCTTCACATTTTATTTTGCAAAACAAAAACAAACCTATTCTAATTCTACCCTTATTGCTCCATGAGGCCAGATTAGACTGTTGGCCTCATATATTTCTCTACCTAAACTACTACCTGTTGGGATTAAACTGTCCAACAGGTTTCTTCACCTACATTCTAAGACAGGAAATTTAAACACAGCCAAGCCAGGATTAGACAGTCTGACTTGCTGGGCAGAAATTTGAAGAAAACAACACTGTGAAGGCATGGAATTCCGCAACTGTGAAACATCCTTCTTTTTCCCTTGTGACTCAGGTTTTGGGCATGTTTGAGTCACTTCTTTCCTTTACTCCAGCTCTGATTTTGGGCATATTAGAGCTGGATCTTCTGTCACTGTTGATCCAGATTTTGAGCTGGTTAGGACCAGGTCTTCTTGTTCCCTTTGGCTCAGAGGTTCACGTTTTGAGCATGTCTGAACCTCTCTTCTCATTCTGTTTTTTGGGACATTTCCTTCTCTATTTTTCTGAAAATGAAAATTTGCAACGGTATATACAATGGAGGTGAAACTGGAAATGGAAAATTAGCAGAAATAGTGTTTGAGCATCCTGCCATTGACAGGACCCCTAAACAGCTCTATACCATCAAGTTCTTGCAAGAAAAACGCATTAGGACCCACAGTGGCTTGAATGATGAATGGACCTTGCCACAAGCTGTCGAACTTGCCATGTTTGCCTTTATCCTCTCTTCTTGAATCCCACTTCAGGACCTTGTCCCCAACTTTGAAATTTGCTGCTTTGGTTCTTTTGTCAAACTGTCTCTTCATGTTTTCCTGCACTCTGATAGCTCTGTCATAAACTTGCTCCCTTGTTTGCTGGAGATGGATTGTTTCATTAATTCTCCTTATCATGTTGTCTTCTTCTGATTGGACCTCTTGAATAAGCTTTACTACTGGTATCCCAAGGCTAGTAGGGAAAACTGCTTCTGTCCCATAAACCAGCTGGAAGGGTGATGTGCCAATAGACTTCTTTGTAGTGAGCCTGTCTGCCCACAAGGCATGTATCAAATTTTTATGCCAAGACCTTTTGTTTTCTTCCAGCAGCTTCTTAATGATTGTAACCAGGCTTTTGTTTGATGATTCAGCTAAACCATTACCCTGGGGGTAATAGGCAGTTGAATGTCCAAGCGCAATTCCGTACCTGTGACAGAAATCAATCATTCTTTTGGATCCGAAAGCAGCAGCATTGTCAGTGATTATTTTCCTTGGGCAGCCAAACCGAGACAGGATGAAGTCTTCCAGGAACCTAATAATGACCGAATCAGTGGCATTCCTAGTGGGTATGGCTTCAATCCACTTAGTGAAGTAATCAGTGGCAGTCAAGATCTATTTATGTTGCCTAGAGGAAGAGGGGTGAATTTCTCCAATGAAGTCTAAGCCCCATTGCATGAAATGACCTTCTATGGTGATAGGTTGCAGAGGGAGGGGGAGGAGCTTTCTTTTGCCTTCAAAAATTTGGCATTTGTGGCAGGTGAGGATCATTTTATGGACATCACTGAAGAGTGTGGGCCAATAGTAACCAGCCCTGAGTATCTTATTTGCAGTGGCCTTCCAACTCAGGTGGCCCCCACACTCCCCAGCGTGGAATTCTTGTTTGATTCTTTCAGCTTCGGTTTCAGACAAGCATTAAAGGCCATTCGGATTTTTCCAATATAGACTCTCATTCATAATGCAGTAATTTCTAGCTTTGAGTTTTACGAATCTGGCCTTTGTTTTGGACAGTTCTGGGGGGGCATTGAGGTGTGTGAGCACGTAAAGGATATCAGTGTACCAAGGAGAGTTCTGAAACTGCTCCTCCACAGTCGGATGGGGCAATTCTTCCTGCTCGTCCAGGGTATTCATCATGTTAATATCAAGGGCATGTAGATTAGATTCAGCCATCAATTGGGCCAGGCCCTGACCTTTGATCAGCTTAGTGGGTTTGATTTCAATGTCATATTCTAAAATCGTGGCAATCCATTTGCCCCTTTTCCCATCTGGGTCTTGGGACAAGATATCTTTGACCACTGTATTTGGCACATAGGCAATGGTGTGAGAATGCAGAATGTAAACCCTAAAGTCTTTTAAGGCCTTAATTAGGGCATAGGCCTGCTTTTCCATAATGTTGTACTTTAAGGGTGCATCTCTTAAGGCTTTACTGAAGAAGGCTATAGGCTGTTCCTTACCTTCCGAATTTTTCTGCAGCAAAACTGCAGCTATTGTGTGTGGGGAGGCAAATGAAAAGATCAAAAAATCTTTTGAGAAGTCAGGGCTGATAAGGACAGGGGCTTGGGTGAGTGCAAGTTTTACTGACTCAAAATATTTTTTGGCTTCAACAGTCCACTTGATTCCTACATCTTTCTTTAGCATTTCAGTCATTTTCCTAAGATGCTCAGCAAGATTGGGGATAAATCTTCTAAGGAAATTGATCTTCCCAACGAAAGACTGTAGCTCCTTGATGTTTCTTGGATGTGTAATTTGAAGTATTCCCTCAACTCTCTGGGGGTCTATCCTAATCCCTTTCTCAGATATAATGTGGCCTAGAAGCTTACCCTCTTGCAGCCCAAAAACAGTCTTCTTAGGATTTAGGGACAGACCATACCTTCTACATTTTTCAAAAACCTTCCTTAGATGTTTTAAGTTTTCTTCTTATGTTTTATAAAAGACAGTTAAGTCATCCAAGTAGATAACTATAAAGTGTCCAATCTCCTCTGAGAAAGCAATATCCATTGCTCTCTGGAAGGTAGCTCCAGCATTCATCAATCCAAAAGGCATTTTCACATACATGAAGGTGCCCCATGGAGTGGTGAAGGCTGTTTTGAGTTGATCTTCCGGGAGTACCAGAACTTGGTTGTATCCTGAAAAACCATCAAGCAGGGAGATTCTTTTAGAGCCCACTACCTTGTGTAGGATATGCTCCATTCTAGGCAAAGGGTAGTTATCTTTCAAGGAAGCTCTGTTAAGGTTTCTGAAGTCTATGCAAAGTCTAATCTCCCCTGTTTTCTTCCTTACAGCCACTAAGTTTGACACCCAATCAGAAAACCTTACCGGGACTATAATGTATGTATCATACATCTTCTTAATTTCCTTTTCTACTGCAGGCAATTGTTTTGGATTAATTCTTCAAAGTTTTTGTCTAAAAGGCTTCTGATTTTCCTTCAGTGGTATCTTATGTTGTATAATGTTGGTGTCATAGGCCTTTAAGTCTTCATAGCTCCATGCAAACACATCAATGAATTCCTTAAACAAGTCAATGTATCTTTTCTTCATGTCTGCAGGTATAGACTTAGCCAGTTTTATCATTTTGGGTTTGTCTTCAGTACCTATGTTACATTCTTCTACATCTGATTCTGCATGTTCTATTGTGGGCTTATTTGCAACATCATCAAAATCAAAGAGATCCTCTAAGGGTGCTAAGCCTCTTGGTATGTTCTTGTCTTTGGCTTGCAGCACCTCCATTTCTTCTCTATCTGCGTTTTCACGTTTTATGGCTGAATCTCTAGTTTCTTCAGAAAAAGAATTTATTTCTATACTACAAGGTGTTTATAGTTCATCTGGGGAATCCTCACTTGGGCAGCTGTCATCAGATTTTGAGTCTAAATCAGAAAATTCAAACTCATTTCTACTTATCAGGAAATCTTCAATCTGTTTGTCTCCTTCAAAGACCTGCCAGTATTTTTCATTGTCTGGCACTGCAGGCCTGAATTTAGTCTGAATGATGATTTGTTGGTCAACTGGGGCCTTAGGATATGAGCTAGCTAGGCAGGCTAGTCCATTTGCAATAGCGTTTTAACCCCTAGGAATGGATACTAAATCATATTCAACAAACGTTTTCAGCAAATCTAGAGTATCATTCCTATATGCCCTAAGCTTGGGGTGTTTTGCCGAATACTCACCATTCATCTGTTTGATCACTAACTCAGAGTCTCCTCTCACGACTATCCTACGGGCTCCTAATTTTTTCAACAGATTTAAACCCAAGATTAGAGCCTCATATTCTGCAACGTTATTCGTGCATTTGAAATGCAGATTGACGGCGTGGCTCTCCGCGTGATCATTTTCGGTGTTACGCAGCCACACTCCTGCTCCAGCGCTTTGTCTAGTACAGGATCCATCAAAGTTCATTTCCCACAAGGGTTCTTTGTTTGCTTCCACTTCGCTTTCTCCCTCACAGCTGGATTCGCTATTAGGTTGAGTTGGGAGGTCTGTACTAGGTTGCAAACTATCTCGTTGTTCATAGAGGCCATGGATGTTCAGGAGGTGGTTAGCTGGATGTTCTTGCTCTGTTTCTGTTTCATTTGGAGTGAGAGGTCCACCACAGATCTTACAGGCCTCATGGCTGATTTCCTCTTTGTTTTCAGTGCGTTGCCCATGGTTTTCCTGATCATATTCTTCCAGAGTGGCCATTATGTGGAGGTCCATAGGCTCGGTGTTCTCATTCGTATGCCTACTCTGGGACTCTGGCTCTTCTAAGGATTCATCATTACAAAAGATGAAGGAGTCAAGGTCGGTATGCACAGAATATAATGGTGAATTTTCAAGTTTCTCGGGGCTACTGACTAGGAATTTCATTTGGGACTCTCTATACAGTCTTCTTAATTGGCCAAATATAGGGATAGTGGCATATGAGCCATCCATCTGCATGGTGCCTTGCAGTTTGGCTCCCCATGATCTTGACAACAGCATGCCATACTTGGGTGGCACGTCTGCCACCACTACATCCATGACCATACATTTTGCAGGAATTTGAGTCAAACTCACACACAAGTCTTTGATCAGGCCAAGACATTTTACCCTACTCGAGTCAAATGAGTATAAGTCTTTGTAGGGTCGGGTGATTTCGAGGCCTAACTTTTCCATGACTACTTTAGGCATTAGATTGTGTGATGCACCGGAATCGTGCATGGCATTATGAAGGATCTTGTCATGAATGTTAAGACTGATATAAAAAGGTGGAACTACCCCTTCCTGAAATTTCCCTTCAATCTTGGGACCGAATAAGAGGGCAGGCTGATCATCGCTCAAATTTACAGTGTCATTATTTATACTCAGATTTAATGCTTTCAAAATCTGGCCCTTATATACATCCTGAGAGGCTAGCTCAGATAATGGTACAGAGATTTTGATTTTTTCAATCTCACTTTCTAAACTGAAAGTGGATTGACTCTTGGAAGTATTCAACTCTGTTTTATTTGCAACCACCTTAGTAGCTGGATCGGTTTGTGTCTTCTCATTATGCACATGTGTAGACACAGTTTTATCAGGAGCACTAACTGAGGTGCTAGTGCTACTGGTTGGTTGACTTTGTTTTTCATTGTTTTGGTTGTCCTTTTCTTTGTTACTCTCAGAACTCTTGGCCGTTGAGTTGTTGTTCACAGCAACTACTTTAGAAGGATTTTCAGGCCTCTTTTTGATGGTTACCTCAGGAGTTTTAGGTTTGGAAGTGTCTTGGTTCTTTTTACTCCTGAGCTCATATTGTTCTCTAACCTGTAACATGGCATTTTCGAATCCCAACCTATAATCCTCAGATTCAAACCATTCCTCCTCCCCATAAGAGGTTGAGGGTTGGTCCTCTTCTGAATCACAGTTTAGGATCGAATCTTCTGTTTCGAACATGTTTATCACATTCCCTTCAGACTCTTCTATGATTCCCTCATCCTCATCAAGAAATTTTTGGAAAGGGGGAATGACTTGCTGATCTGACTCTTTCTGCCTGTTGGGAGTGTTGTTGTTTCTTCTAAAGTTTTGGTTTTGGTTTTGATTTTGGTTCCTGTTCTGAGTGATAGCCATCTTTTCGATCACTTGGCATAGCTTATCCAGATTCTTAGACAATCTGTCAATATTAGGATCTGAAGTGGAGGCTATAGTGTCATCCTTGTATGTTACTCTCTTCTCAGCTCTTAGTTTGGCCCTTTTTTCAATCAAATTTGCCTCTATGTTTACTGCCCCTTTCTACATGTCTCCCAACGTGGTATATTCTTTATCTCTAAGCTCACAAGCCATGTCAGCATCAAATCCATCAAGATATTTGGCCAGGGCCATACCTTGCGGAGGTTTCATGTGTGGGGGAAGAGCGTTGTAAATACTGTTGAATCTAGTGGTGTAATCATGAACACTTTCCCCTACGTTCCTCTTAAGGGACATGTATTCTGCTAGGAGCTGACGAGGGTTCGCCCTAGTTTCCCATTTATTAATGAAAGTCTGGTATAAAGCAGGTAGATCATTGATACTGCCAGCAGGTAGGTTTTTAAACCACTTTTTAACCTCTCCCCCCAGACTCTGCGCAAAAATTCTCATTTTGATTGTTTCATCATCAATTTCCATATAATCAAAAGAGTCCTCCATTTTATCTACATGTTGTTGTGCTGTTGTAGGCTCTTTAGCAGGGAAGTGTGGGATTTTTGATTGATAATCATTCGGTAAGGGCAATAGAGGCTGAGGTAAAACTAGGGGTGCATACCAAGCTGCCATGATGACGTTCTGGTGGGGTATAGGGTTGGCTTGAGCAGCTGGTAATTGGATGACAGGGATGGTAGGACCAACAGAAGTCTGTTGAGCAGATCTAGGGTGAGAAAACCCTAAGTTTTGGAGAAAGTGGAAATCAGGTGGTGTGGAAGGAGGGGTTTTGCTGTCCCTAGTGTTTGGCTGGTCTGAAACATTGAATGACCTAGTTCTAGGTAATCTGTTCTGAAGGTCTAGGTCGAAGAAAGGATCTAATAGAGCTGCAAGATCTTCTGGTGCAGAATTGGCTCTATGGATGTTGCTGGAAATAGTTGATCTCCTACTCACAGGTGTTCTTTTAAGGATTTTCTCAGGATTATCAACTGTTTCAGGTGGGTTTGGATCAGGGAAAGCTCTTGTATGAATGGTTCTGTGAGCCAGAGTGCTGTTTGTAAGCCAAGCAGCTTAGCCCTACTTGTTATTTCTACTGTGGTTAATGTTGTCTTGGGAACTGGCCTCCCTGTGGAGTCTTCATTATGCTTGGGACTGGTCTCCCAGTGGAGTCTGATGTGAAACCAAGATAATCAGCAGGCCTACTGATCACCAGTGGAGTCTTTGACGTTTAGGAATAATGGAGTCGCCAGGTGGAGGGTTTAGGATGATTCTAGGGTACACTGTCCACCACAGTGCTCATCGTCAAAGGTGTGACTTATCGTCAACCTAACCAGAGTTCTAAGTTTCTGAGGTTGTTAGAAATGAGAGGCATCAGAATTCCCCAGTGGAGTCTCCATTATGTTGGGGTTCCCATGTTTTGGCCAGGTTGACAGAGACAAAAAGATGAGACAACATAGAACCACTTTCAGACCTTAGGATCTAGCCCTCCTAGGTCCAGAGAGGGATCTCTCTATGATCATCAAAGGATACATGTCTTTGAAGTTCTCAATTATGATTTTAGGCTAGTTATAGGCTCAGGGTTGTTTGTTTGATTGTTTGAGTTTGGTTGTTGAGAATCAGGAAGGAAGGTTTCATCATAAGACAAGGATGGGTAAAGAAGGAAGCTAGACAAAGATAGATAACTCAGGGAACATCAAGGCCATTGGGCAATGGAGTCAAGAAAAAATTTACTTATGTTCGATGTGTAAGCTTCAGTTGGGCTAGTCATCTAAAGCATTTGGATCTTAAAGACTGATTGGTGGGATGGAACACTAAGTGATGAGAATGAAAGATGGAAAACCATCTGATTCTGTCTATAGATCAGGCCAGAGGTCATTTAACTCCAGGCCTGCTTGGACAAAACCATAGGCAACACAAGGGATCTCGAAAAGGTTTATATGGAAGGGAAGGTTATGAAGAGGCAGCGACAGGCTTTACACCTCCCAATGTTCCTAACCTCTTTCAATTAAATCTTAACAAAAACATCTGAATACTGATTTTACCAACTTGCACATCAGAGAGTAGGCAATAATCATCCACTACACTAGTTTAGTCAATTAAAAACAATACTCAGACACACATATGAGCAGAAAACATTCAAGACCGAGAGAGCTGGGATATAAGGTACCTAACAAGGGTAAATCTTATATCATGCATTCAGATGTCAGTCAGAAGAACATGAAATGAAATGGAAATAAACACGGAGATAAGAAGAACATCACCAACTGCTGTAGATCAGGATCCAATGAAAACTGCTTATCATGTTAAACACAACACCAATCAAGTACATCACTGCCCAAAGCTTTTACATTCAGCCTGAATACATCATATTTCTCAGCCTATCATACAACTGTTACACAGGAAACTTGGCTCGGGACAAAATGCTTGCAGTTTGCTGATAAAACCAACAACAACCAACCCCTTTACAATGTTCTTGCTGTGCTTTTATAACAAAAGATGATCCTCAGATCGACTGAGGAGGTAGGTGCCCATTAAATGTTACATTTAAGCATAATAATGAATGCAGGGCCGAGGCCCATCCTGCTTGAGGATGCTGCATATTTATTTCGCTCACCTTCTTAGTAAGAGAACGATCTGCTTTAGATTTGATCTTGACATTTTGGGCTCGTTGTACGCCAGGTGATTTGAATTCGGGGATAAGATAAACTACTAGGAGGGTCTGCCTCATAAATGCCTGATTGTCTTTGAGCTTTGTCTGCGCTCGGGGTCTGTGATCTGCTGTTCTGCCCTATTGAAATGAACGAACTGGATGGAAGTCTGCATGGCCCTCCATGCTTCTTTAATGCTGCCGAACTGTCTGAAGTGAGCTTCAGTCAGTGTATTTAATTATCTCAGGGCTCGAGAAGGCATGAAGGCGCTGTAGGAAGGTGTACTTTCTGGAGTAAATGCGCTCTGCTTTTAGGTGGCGCAATCATGACTTGCTGGTGTGCCCTTAGTCTTCAAACTGTGCTTGAATCCTTTGACTGTAGGATTAAAATATTAATCTTCAATTACAGGCTCGAATCCTTCTCAAATCCTGCTTCGCTGGCCGGCTGGAATGGCCTCTCTGTACTACCTGTTAGAGTCAGCCTTTGCAGCCTTCCTTCAGTGATCGAAAATGCTCGTTGGAGAAATGCTATGGAGGCGGAGGAATGGTGGCGGAACAGCGGAGAAACAATGGAAAGAATGCAACGTGTTGGAGAAATGCTGGCTTTATTATAATGCTAACAGAATGCAATGAAACGGTGAGATCTTATGAGTAATAGGGTTCGGGGATAATATGCAGCGCAGACTGTTAGATTTAGGTCTGGGGACAAAGATCAACGGTGGAGATTGAGTAACGGGACAATACATAAAATGGGCGTAACATGAAAAACACATGAAATACAACGGAAACGAATGTAAGAGTGGGACCCAGTTGAGGTGGAGGACGATTGAACAAGGACCGTCAGATCTGGGAGAAACGAACGGTCACGATCCAATCGCTCAATCGCAATCGGGGGTCAGTCGAAATGGTTTGCGATTGCGATCGGGGAGGGTCTTGCGATTGAGCGTTGACCGTCCGATCGGGGATCAGATCGATGGTTCAGATGTAATCGGAGGGACAGAGCGATCAGCGATCGGGAGGACTTGCGATTGGCGTAGGATCGTTGATCAGCAGGGAGATGGACGGACGAGATCAAATCGGAGGACAGAGGGAAGGGGGTGCGATCAGGAGGGGGGCCGTTGGATCGCGGGGATATCGACGGCTATGATGTAATCGGGAGGCAAGCCGAAAGAATTGCGATCGCGATCGGGGGGGAGAAGCGATTGAGCGCTGACCGTCGATCTGACGGGAAGATCGACGGCGGGGAACGCAATCGGAGGGGTAAGTGCGATGGAGCGATGACCGTTGGATCGCGGGGAGATCAACGGTGCAGATGCAATCGGAGGGCAGAGAAAAGGACTTGCGATCGGCGATCGGGGAGGAGTTGCGATTGCGCGATGACCGTCAGATCACGGAAGAATGGACGGCGGAGATTTAATCGGAAGACCTCAATCGGGGCGGCACACGACAAACCTCCGATTGCGATTGGAAAGGGAGGAGCGATCAAGCGCTGGCCGTCGGATCGCAGGGCATATCAACGGCCAGGATGTAATCGGAGGACTGCAATCGGAGGAAGGGGCAGAAGGCTTGCGATTAGCGGAGGACCGTCGGATCGCGGAGCAGATCGACGGTGGGGAAGACCATCGGAGGGGCAGTGCGATCAGCGCGGGACCGTTGGATCGCGAAACGAATGGATGGTCGTGATCAAATCGGAAGGTTTCAATCGGGGGGCGGACTTAACATGTTCCGATTGCGACGGGCGGGGGACTTTACGTGTTAAAACAATCGCATCGGGGTTTTTGTTGTCACAAAGGGTTTGGCCTCCCGTCGATAGTTCCGATTGCGATTAGCGCTCGGGACTTAAGCACTTGGTCCCAGCGCAGGGGCACATGTGGGGAAGTGGTTGACAGGGGCTAGCGGGAAGGGGCTTAGGCCTATAATAAGGTCGGGGAGTGGGTTTTTAGCCCTTTTAAATTGATTTTAAGGGGTTTAAAGGGAAACGATAGAGGAATAAAGGGGAGAAAAAGGGAAAACAAAGGGCAGGGGAGGAAATTAGAAGGGATCTTGGGGGAATTTTGGGGAATTTGAGGAGTAAATGGGGAAGAAGGGGGAATAAAGGGGAGAGAAACCAAGGGCTTTGGGAATGAAATAAGAGGGAAGAAGGGGGTCTTCGAGCATTTCTTCATAGCAGAGAGGCTTTTGAAAGGGGAATCAGCAGAAGGGATATATTTCAAAGGCTAAAAGGCACATGGAGGCTTCACGGAGACTATGTTTTCATCGGAAACGCATTCCTTGAAGACTCAACAACAATTTAGCCCCCTATTTGCTTGTCAAAATTTCATAGGGGGGCTAACAAAAGGATTGCACTCATCCATGGAAAACTTGTTCAACATATCTCCAAGGTACTTCTTCTGGGAGAGGAATATAAACTTTAGATGTTGAGTTACTTCAATACCAAGATAGTAGTGAACATACCCCAAGTCATTCATTTTAAAACCTTTCCTCAAATCCTTCTTTATGGATGCAATTTAGCTCTCATTATTCCATGTCATCAAAATATTATCTACATACACCACAAGATATACAATTGTTTTTCTAACTTTCTTGAAAAAAAATTGCATCATCAAGATCATAATATTTGAAGTTGAGTTTCAGAAGACTCTCAATTAACTTCTCATACTAGGTTTTTAGTACTTGCTTGAGGCCATACAAGGATTTTACAATCTTTCATAATTTGTATTCTTGACCCTTCACAACAAATCCTTCTTGCTGGGACATAAAAACATTCTCTTTCATATCTCCATTCAAGAAAGCAATGTTTACATCCATTTGATAGACTTTCCAACCGTTTTGAGATAACAAGGTAAAGAGTGTCTAAATGGTAGCCCATTTTGTCATGGGGGAAAAAATTTCCTCATATTGTACCCCTTCCTCTTATGTTAAATATTTTTCCACGAGCATATATTTGTCCTTGTCAAGTGAGCCATCAACTTTATACTTGTTCTTGTAGACCCACTTGCAACCTCTTAGTTTGGTTCCCATTGGAGGATCAACCAGCTTCCAGGTTCCATTCTTTATCAAGGAATTATATTCTTTATGCATCACTTATTTCCATTCATCATGATAAGCAACTTATTTGAAGGAATTTGGCTCAAAATCTATAGAAACGTTTAGCTCACAATCATAAGAAACATCCATATCAATAGGTCAATCATAATCATCTACATCACCTCCATTTTTCTTGGTTGTACTTCTTGTTCCTGTCTTTCCAACCTCATCAGGACGAACACTTTCAAGTATCTTTGCCAACCATTTTGGAGGACCTTTTTGAGATGGACCAGGCTTCTCAGTTGGTTGAGTTAGTGTTGAATCAAGATTTAGTCTCTCAATTATTTCAATCACATCACTCAAATTATCGTTAATGGTTGGAGATTCATGTGGGGTAGAGAGTGCTTCAGAAGAAGATTACACAGATTTAACAAGTATAGGAATCCCCCCTTAAATGTGCAGAATATCATTATGGGAAATTCTTGAAAAGACTCTGCATGTCCGAATCTATCCAAGTGATCAAGTTGTCGCTCAACAAAATTTCCATTCTTGGAATATTCAAGAAATATCACATCTCTATATACTACAAACTTCTTATTAAATTCATCATAGATATGGTATTCTTTGGAGGTATTTGAATACCCAAATAAGATACACTTATGACTCCTTGAATCAAGTTTGTTTATGTGTTCCTTAAGTATCAAGGCATAACATGTGGAACCAAAGACCCTGAGATGCTTTACTGAAGGAATGTGGCCATACCACATTTCATAAGGATTCGTGTTTCTAATAGAATTATATGGATACCTATTCTTTATATAAAAAACATGTATAATTACAGCCAAAAAATCAGTTTATAATTCGTGAAAAACATCATGGAACATACCATATTTAAGATTTTCCTTTTCATTCTTTTAGCTACTTCATTTTGTTGGGGATAGTTGTTTGATGTTTGATCCCATGCTGGTGAAGATAGTTTTCAAATTCATTTGAAGTTTATTATTTTCCATTGTAAGTGTGAATATAGCCAATATGATATTGTGCATCATTTTCAATCCATGCATGAAATTTCTTGAATGTTTGAAAAGAATCATATTTGTTCTTCAATAAACCCAACACATTCTGGTGTAGTCATAAATAAATGTAATCATATATTTATTACAATTTGCAGAAGTAACATTCATTGGGCCATATAAATATGAATGAAAAACTTCAATTTTTCTATGTGCTCTAGAATGAGAATCATGAAAAGACTATTTTCTATGCTTTCTTAGAATACAAGCATCACATTGCTTAAGTTTCCTCGGAATTGTAAATGAACCAGCAACATCAATTTTCTTCAACAAACAAAGGTTGTCATAGTTAAAGTGTCAAAATATAGCATGCCATAAAAGACTTGATGGGAATGTACCTTCATCATTGTGATAATTTTATGCAAATTTTTGTGCACGAATAGAGGTACCTTGCAGCTTCTGAATTATTTATTCTTCTTTCCCCGTTATGACTAGTGAGTGATCTAATTCTTTTATGACCTTGAAATTTCCATAAAATATATGAATGGAGTGTCCTTTATGAAGGATTTTAACCAAATATATAAAGTTTCTCCTCAGCTCCAGGAAGTATAAAACATCATGTAGAAGAAAGTCTGGAAGACTAGACAATTTGAGCCTGATGGTGCCAGGCCTTGATGGCTTGAGTTTTGACTATCTGAAAAATATATTGCTCCATCAAAATTTTTAGTTAATTCTTCAAACAAATATATCCTAAAATTCATGTGGAAATTTTCTCCTTAATCACGCGATCAATCATCTTTCCATGAAGCAAGTGAAGCATTGAACAAGTCTCCAGTTACTCCAATATTGCAATATGCCACAACATAGTGAGTGAATTTGGGTGCTTTACCTTTCTCTTTGTCATGTTTTTTACCTTTGGCTTCATTTCTTTACTCCTCAATTATGTCCCAATGCAACTTAAATGTGGATGCATTATTTCCATCTCTATTGCAACGTAAGCAATGGAGATCAAACTTTTCTCCTTGAAACTGTCTGCCCCCCCTACCTCTAAAATTCCTTCTTCCTCTTCCTCTTCTTCCACCTATTCCTCTAGAAGAATCTTGTGCATGATTCTTCTCTTTATTTGCAAGACACACAACTTATTCAGAAGACTGAATTTTCTTCTTCCCAAAAGCCTTCTCTTTCTCAGTAAACTTCTTCTCAAGGGAGTCAAAGGTAAATTCCTTGAGGTTTCCACTTGTTTGCAATGACTCAAGATAATGTGAATAAGTGGGATATAGTGCCTTTAAATAATATATGGGAGGAATGTCTATTTAAACACCAGTGGTTTTGATATCAGGCATAATAAATCTTACTTCTGATGCTAAAGCAAGAGGGTCATCATTTTTCAATTCAAGGCTGAACAATTTAATCATTAATTGGACAGCTTAAAGTTCAAAGCGTGAGTCACACAATTCCTTCAACTTATTTAAGGTGTCAAAATAATTTGGTGAAATATAGCGACTCACCTCTTCATTTACAAATGTTACAATCAAGGCATATGCCTTGTTGTTCTTATTTTCAAAAATGGAAATATCCTTGTGTGAGGTGACCTTTGCAGGTGCATTACCTCCTTCTCCTTCACAAACTCCTCTCCACAAGTCATTAAAAATGAGAGTATGTTTTACCTTTTGTGACCATTGACGATAGTTATGTTTTCCAGAGAGGACTACTACAACAATTGATATCAATGAATGCATAAAAAATATGTGTACTGTGTAAAAAATGTAGAAATATTGCTTTGATACCATGTAGAAAAAATAACAGTGGATTAAATCCTATATTTTGATGTACTAAAACAATATATTGAATCCTTCTACAATATTTGTGAAAATCAAAACACGATTTCTCAATCACATGCAAGTAAGAGAAAGAAGTAAATCAATCACACAACACAAGATGTATCTGAGGAAAGTAACTACTCAAAACCCTGTTGTCTATATTGTGTATTAAATCAATGAATCATGAAACAATACAATGTTTAATATCTCATGTGATTCTCTAGCACTCTACCAATTGTCTCCCACTAATCTAGGCAAAATATGTCTAGTACTTCGCTAATTCTCAGCCTTCCTTCAGCCTTCATTGCTCACGCAATTCCTAGAGAATTAGGCCCCTATTAAATAGGATTAATTTCCTTCCTTGATTATGCAATCCATCATGGCATCATGTTGGATTGAGGGGTCGTGACCCAGGTTCGGATTTTATCACGCAACCAACAAACCCTCCAACTGCTGGCCCTTTCGGCAATGACCTGCTTACGCAGATCAAAGTCTCACCCAAATCAGTATGGGGGGGTGTTGGAACCAGGTTTCCGCACACTAAGGAAGAAATTAATGTGGTGGCCCTAAATAGGTTTATAACCAAACTTGTTGCAGATCAGAAATAGATGTGCGCATATACAAAATAATACTTATCATATCAACTTGTCACAAGTATATATAATGCATATAATAGAGGTATCACATAGTATCAAGACCAATTCTTTGTAATGCGCAGTAACTTAAGTAGATCTACTCATGTATTCAACCATCACCATATACTCATGAATAAATAACAGATTTACTCACACAAATATAATTAACCATAACAGAAGTAAAGCGATCTCAACACAGTAACAGTAACATAGATATCTCAGATGCATAACACAATTGCTTCGCCAAAAAACATTCTTTGTATTAGATTAAAAAATTTCAGTACACTCAGACTTTCCCCTTATAATTATCCTTCAGCGCACGTAGCTAGCAGAGTCCGAACACAACCAAGACTAGGTATCCACGCACACAGCCAGTAGGAGCCATTCTACAAAACCCAAAATTACAAAATGTATAAGAGAAGCATAAATGTACTTAGATCCAAAACATTACTTTTTTTCTTTTTTCTTACTAGACTTTATCTATCTATTTATATTCATATAGCGTGCAGATACGATGGTCTCAAACCATGTTTTGAGGCCCATAGTTTACCCTTACAACCCATTTACATAAAAGAGGGACTTTGACCCGCTCCAAAGCCCCTTGACCTTCCCGCACAGCGCACATATCCAAAAATACATACAAAAAGTTACTAAAAAAATTTCCCAGGGGGCCTCACTCCAACACATCCCCATGACTTTATAATTACAAATGGGAAGTTTTCTATAAATAAAATTGATATTTATGTTCCCTTTAACCTCTGTCTCAACTGGGTCTCTCTCAGAGTTGACATGCATGCAGCTATTAATAGTGAATTATCACTCATTTCATTGATCACTACTTGTGAATTAAATCTAATTTAATTCCCAGTTATAACTAGTTAAACTGGTTTTTTCCAATTAATTGAGTTAATTGATTCACACTTGCACCCCACTAATGAATCAAATCCAACTGGACCCCAAAAATATTAGGATCACTCTGCATGCCTCATGTTAGACCCTCAATTCAAATTTCTTGAGCTAACTCATTCATCTTGACTTAGTTAACTGATACAAGTTTTTATGAGATGAAATTTCAATTTATTGTCCAATTTATTTAAGGGAAAAATAAATTAGATACCTCACATTCCTCACTAGTGTGCATCATAAATTCCTCACCAATGTGCATCATAAATTCCTCACCAATGTGCATCTGAATTTCCTCGCCAATGTGGGTGCAATTTTTGTCCTTTATAGTTGCCAATTTCATTATTTCTTGTTGCAAATTTCAACACTTCCTCTCAACAAAAAAGGAATTTAATCTATCTAAATCTGGTACCTTTGTAATTTTTTGCATGCAACAATTCTCTAGTTTTGTTTGCACCTAAAAATATTGAAACTGAATTGCCTCTGAACAACTGAATCAGTATAATTCATATGTCATCAAAATCTTCTAACTACTGCTAGCTAATACACCTGTCTACTAGACTCCCTGCACTGCTACTGACACTGCATTGCTGTCAAATCTGAATTGTGCTCTAGTATCTAAAATCTATCACTCTTATTTTTGTCTTCCTGAAATCTATCTCCATAAATCTAGCTAATCCTTCCTACTATTGTTGTAGTCTGGGCTCCTCATAGCCAGGTTCGATCCATGAGACACACCATCTCAATGGACCCTACCCAAAATTTCTTCTTGGGATTATAACTCCACATCACCCCACCTCTCACCTGGAGGTATAGTTGCATGTACTTCATCTGCCCATCTCGCTTGAAATTCCCCTCTACTAGAGGTCTCTACTTGAGTGGAATCTTCCACTCAGTCTCCTCTATGCTTCTCCAATCATGGCTACTCCACAACCTTCTGAGACTACTTCTGAGGCTACATGTTGAGAGATAATTGCTCCCTCTGATCTGAATTTGATTGTTCATTTTTGTTGTGCTAATATCAGTTTCAGATTTATATTAAAATTTCTTATGTTTGCCTCTTCAACAAGGGTTTATGGAAGTTCTTATGATTGATAAACAAGTAAACTTGTGGAGATTAAGTTGAATTCATGAATATAAAAGCATGGAAACTAAATGTTGAACAACGGCATATAAAGACAGAAAAAACCATGAAAACTAAATCAATAACACATTGTTTTGATGAAGGAGTTCACCCCTCCTTGGCTACATATCTTTGGTCCAGCTTCCATGGCATAGGCCTTTGTATTAGCTTCAATTGTGAAAAAAGTTTGTTTAAAATCTCTTGTTGCCTCTGCAACCTTCTCCAATGGCTCCAAAACATCAAAATCTACCAAGAATGACTCTTCCTCAGCCAAAATTGGTCAAACATTGACTCAGTTATAGCAAAAATAATTTTCCCTACTATTTCTCCTCCAAATCTGGAAAGAATCTAGCTATCCCTGCTAATTTTGGAGAATTCAACCTGAAAAGGAATTTTCGAAAATTTTACTGCTAATTAAAGTGTGGATTAACTAGCAATTAATGACAGCTTAATTAGGATAAGGGTGTCATTAACTACACAGTTATCCATATGTTTTATGAGAGGATTAGTTTAGGCTTAAACTTGGATTAACATTTAAAAAACATATTTATTGTTAACATAATTCTCATCATTGTAATAGGCCTTCGCCCACAGTTTTGCACCAAGATCACATGGGAGGGGGCTGGCCCGCAGGGTTGGCCCCCTCCGAACCCCCGTTGTTGGCACCGATAAAACATAAGTATAAGTCATGCCCCTAATGGTTAATAACCATCTTAGGAGCTCGGGAGGTAAGACATATGCGTGGTGGGGTAGGTCGTGGTTTCGACCCCGACCCCGGCACCATATTTTTGTCCCACCATGCAATATGCCAGCTCTTGGTTTGAACTTCGGTTAATCCATAACTTTGGTCTTCTCCCATATAACATGCCTTTGCTCTACCATATATAATGCCTCCGCTAAATTTGAGCCACCCGAGATAGAGTCTCCACCATAGTAGTCTAAGGTTTAGACCTTAGGTCATAAAAAATATATGCAACCAAATACATATATCTATCTGCCCTTCATAAGTTGAACCTTAGGATATAGCCAAAATCTAGAAATATGGAAATATGAATAATTTTGGACAATTATCCCAAGGTTGGATGGGTCCACTAGAGGGGGCATGTGGCAGCCCCTGGCTGCACCACGTGTCCAGCTCTGGTTGGACTACTCCAACCTAAAAAAAAATCTCCTTCAACCTTAGGAATAGATGTAAAAAAAATTCACTTCCAAAGTTCACTGGTGAATCTAACTGCGACACTTTTCATAGTGTCATTGTGCTAAAATTGGAGAATATTCCTGGGATATACCTAGATTGTTGACTGGACTTCCATGTCATCAGTCTATCACTACTCTGCAAATGTTTTACATGTTTGGGAAAATAGATAGCAGGTCATAACTTCTTCATCCGAAGTCAGATTTTGACAAAACGAATTGCACTGGAATCCTGGCGACGATCTCTACGCGGTGGTTCTAGTTTGGAGCATTTATGGGCACTTTCATTTTGAGTTAAATATTGAGCCTCTGATCATTCCTCCCTACTAGAAGCCTTTTGGACCCCAAAAGATACTATCAATTGTTCAACAAGTGAGGGTACATCTCCCTCGCCTTTTCAATATCCATACATTTGGCCTTGGAAGGATTTTTTCCCTTGAGTCCCACTATAAGGTATTCGACATTCCCTCTCCTTGAAGTTCTGGTTCTTCTGTCAAGTATGAGATCTTGCTGAAGCTCATCAAGATATTCTGGCGATAAATCATTTATTGGTGGAAATTGAACATGCTCTCCTTGATCATAAATCAAAGGAGGCTCAAAAAATCTCAAATTCTCAACATTAACGACAAAATATGTTTGCATATAAGGAGGAAAATCTAGTTTAAATGCTTTGCTACCAATCTTTTCCAGAATTTTAAAAGGACCATAAAAAATTGGCTTAATATTTTTACCTTCCCCTTGAAATCTTTATTTACTGATATATACCCAAAATTCATCTCCAACCTGGAATTTTCGATCAACACGGTGTTTATCACACCTTGCCTTGTAGATGCTTTGACTCTTTTCAAGTTGTTCTTGCACTGTGTGATGTACCAACTGAATTTTCTCAATGAACTTGCTTGCCTTATCTATGTCATTATGACCATCTATGGTGACATATTTCTCAAAGATGAAGTCTAAAGGTGATCTTGGCAAGTACCCAAGACATGCCTCAAATGGCAATGTTTTTGTGGAAGAATGATTTTCCCTGTTATATGCATGTTGAATGTAATGCAACTCTTCATCCCACAAATTTGGATGTTTGTTGCAATAGCCTCTAAGAAGATGAATGATTGTCCCGTTAACCACCTCGGTCTGACCATCTATTTGTGGATGAAAGGATATACTCTTCTTCAACTTTGTGTCCATCATGTCCCACAATTTTGACCAAAAATTCCCAACAAACCGATAATTGCGATCACTTACAATATAAGTAGGAAGACCAAAATAAACCCATACATTTTGAAAGAAAATATTAGTTATTTTTTCAGCTATAATTTTTTTTTTACATGGCATCAAAAGACACATTTTTTTGAAACTATCTACAATAACATAAAATTAATCATGACCTTTCCTTGACATTGGAAGACCTCCTACAAAACCCATTGAGATACTCTCCCAAGGATGTGAAGGAACCAAAATTGGAGTGTACAATCCAATTTTCCCATTACTAGGCTTACTTATTGCACACAAATAACATCCTCTAATAAAACGAGATACACTATCAATCAAGTGTGGCCAATAACAATACCTTTGGATACTCATTACCGTCTTTCCTACACCGAAATTTCCAGCAATCAATGAAGTGTTCGCCTCCCTTATGATATTGTTTCTTTCTCCCTGTGGAATACATAACTTGCCTAAGTGATACAACAAATTTTTATGCACATGATCATCTAACTCTTCAATTTGGTTTCCTTGACTCAATATTTCATACACATATTTAAAATCACTATCATATGCATATTGTTCAATGTAACTTTCATGCATAACTGAATTTTTCTTAAGTATAATAGATAAATTTATAATAGGCCTAGAGAGAATATCAACTACATTATTGTAAATTCGATTTTTATACCTGATAACCAAATGAAATTTTTATAGAAATCCCATCCATCTGAAATATATTGTTTGTTGCAACTTTGATTATTAGTGTAAGTACTTCAACGGCTGATGGTA
Source organism: Pinus albicaulis (assembly GCA_034641835.2). Lineage (NCBI taxonomy): Eukaryota > Viridiplantae > Streptophyta > Pinopsida > Pinales > Pinaceae > Pinus > Pinus albicaulis. Next base: position 29,533,013 of record CM076583.1, on the reverse strand, counting down.
TGTATGTATAATGGTCTCTTTCCCCATCAAATAGTGCTTCCATTTATTTAGACTTTGTACCAATTCATATAACTCTTTGTCATAGGTGGGATAGTTAGTCACAGCTCCATTAACAATTTAAGAATGAAACAAAATAGGCTTACCGTGTTGCATGATACCTGCTCCCATGGCATAATGGCGTAATCATTTGTATCGGTTTGGATTTCAAATGGTTTTCTAAGATCTGGAAGAGCCAATACCAGTGTTGAAATGACATTTTGTTTTAAAGCATCAAATTATTTTTGCTGCATATCTCCCCAATGGAATATTTTATTGACACTTGTCAATGCATGTAGCGGTGCTGCAATGGAAGAAAAATTAGCAATGAATTTCCTCCAATATTGTGCTGCCCCAAGAAAGCTTCTTACGTCTGTAACTGTATTGGGCTTGGGCCAATTCAGAATGACCTCCACTTTGGAAGGGTCTATCTTCAACTCACCTCCTCCAACAATGTGTCCCAAATACACTAAATAAGTCTTGCCAAACTCACACTTTGACATATTTAAAAATAACTGCTCTTTTTTCAAGACATCAAGTATTGTGTTCACATGTATGACATGTTCATTTCTTGATTTGCTAAATATCAAAATATCATCGAAGTAAGCAATTACGAAGTCATCTATAAACGGTCTTCTAACATCATTCATAACTCTCATGAAATTAGCTTGAGAATTTTTTAGGCCAAATGGCATAACTAGCCATTCAAACAATCCTTGTCTAGTTTTAAATGTAGTTTTCCAAATGACCTCCTCAACTATTCTAACTTTATGATAACCACTTCATAAGTCTATCTTAGTGAAATAATTTGCATACCTTAACTGATAAAGAAAATCATTAATGTGTGGGAGTGGATAGCGATTATTTACCGTGATTTTATTCAATGCACAAAAATCTATGCACATGCACCAAGTCTCATCCTTCTTTGGTACCAAAAAAATCGGTGGACCACATGGTGAAGTAGATGGGCGTATGATACCTTTGTTCAGCAATTCTTGGATTTTATTCTTGATTTCCAAACTCTCCATAATTGACATGTGATACATACCAATGTTTGGAAGTGGAACATCGTGATGTAGTTGAATCTCATGCTGAATTCCCCTCTTGGGAGGTAACCCACTTGGTTCTTGAAACATCTCGCCATGCTGAATTACCACATCAAACAAATTAGATTTTAATTTTTCATCACATCCTTCAAAATATTCATAGTCAGCATCATCATTTTTCTTTATCATGAGAAGCACAAAAATTTTACTTGCATTAACTAGTCTCTTCATCTGCCCTACATTAACTAAAGAAATATTTAGCTTTTTGCAATGAGCTCTTACAATATATTCCACCCCATCCTTACGAAAATTATATTTTTTCTCATCGAGATAAAATACTTCTTTTGTATCATACAAATATGGACTTCCCAAGATAATCCTGTAAATTTCAAGTGTAACCACATCTAACTCGACTTCATCAAGAAAGTTTGCAATAATGGAAAATCGAAATATGCATTTCCTTGTAACCTGTAAATTGGCATTCTTAACTATCCAACCCAAAGGGTATGGCTTATGATGTAGTATATTTTCAAGGTTAATCTTTTTAACCAAGCCTTCTAAAATCAAGTTTGCTTGTGACCCATTATCAAACAATGCATCAATATTTGTACGATTTGAAATCACCCTTACATGGAAAAATTCTAACCTTGTGTCTTCATTTGGAGTGTTGTTGTGACAATTTGAGGAACTAGTCCTTGCTATGGCTTCTTTTCCCTATTTTACCATGGCTACGATCTTGGTCTCATCACTAGAATCGGATCCAATATCATGTTGTGTGGTGGCAGTCATTTTTTGTTTCCCCTTGTTGTTTGGTTTCTTAGGCCTTATTTCAGGATGTAATTTCCAACAATGGACTTCATCATGCCCTTCTTTGGAACAATGTTTGCATGTATTTTTCACCCCTTATTTCTTAACACTTGCATTCTTCTTTCCCTTCCATTTTCCTCCCTTCTCTTTTCCCTTACCCTTGAATCGATTTTTCTTACTACCCTCTTCTTGAATGTTCTTTCCCCTTGCTTCAAGATGTGTGGATTACACACATACTTCATCTAAATTCCTTTGTTAAACATAAGGATATTATGTTTCAAATAGCAATGTAAACTCCCAATGTATTTCAAGAGTGTGCCTTGGGAACTCAAGTTTACTCCTAACAACAAAGCCCTCTTTCTAAACTCCTAGGTATACTCTTGAACTATTTGTTCCTTGAGTTGCCTAAAATTTTTCCAACTCATAATTGTTTTTTTCATATAGGCTAATGGATAAAAAATTATTTTAATGGAATAAATAAACTCAACCCAAGAAATGGATACCTTACCATGGATTCGCATTTCCTCTTGAGCCTTTGCTTCCTACCAAACTAGTGCTCCTCCTTCTAGCCTCAATGATATTTATGTAGTCCTCTTGTAGATTCTGAATTTTTTAATATACCTCCAATTGACGGACCCAATTTTCCAACTTCTATTCATTTACCTCACCATTGTACGAAGTTCAAACTAAATGTCCAATTTGAGTAATGGATTTTTTCCTTTTAGGGTTTTTGAATGAGTGTGGGTGGTTTTTTTGGTGGAAGTGGAATTTGATGCTAATGAAGATGATGAGGATGAAGATGGTGGAGATGGAGGTGGATTTCCTCCACTGCCCTTTGAACTCTTCTCTTCATCCTTCTTATCATCTAAAGTTCCTTCTCCATGTGGAAGTTTAGAACCTTCTCCTTCCCTTTTAGCAGTGAATGCATCATACATAATTTTAACCATCCTCTTAATGTCATTGAAGTCTCTCTTGACATCTTCCTCTTATGAATGTCCTTGAGGCTCTCCAACACCTGAAATTATGGCTAAGTATTCAAGCTCATATTATGATGCTTGTAACTCTTCAATCAACTTAGCTTCTTATGCAATTTTCACCTCTTCAATCTCAACTTCTGGAGATAGAACTTGAGGTTCTTCAAGTGTAGCTATGAGTAGAAATTTGGGTGAAGATGATGCTCTCTCAGCTCTCCTTCTTCTGGTCCTAACCTCAAGACTAGCAACCAATAGCTTCCCTTCTCCTCTCTGCAACTTTAACCTTGTAAGCATCACAAAATTGCAACTATTAAAACCCTTCTTGCACAATCTCAATCAAAATAAGAAAATAACCTTTTCTCTAATACCATCTTAATTAATCTGAATTTGATTGTTAGTTTTTGTTGTGCTAATATTAGTTTCAGATTTATATTAAAAGTGCTTATGTTTGCCTCTTGTAAAAGGGTTTATGGAAGTTCTTATGATTGATAAACAAGTAAACTTGTGGAAATTAAGTTGAATTCATGAACATAAAAGCATGGAAACTAAATGTTGAACAACAACATATAAACACACAGCAAACCACGACAACTGAATCAATAACACATTGTTTTGATGAAGGAGTTCACCCCTCCTAGTCTGCATCTCCTTGGTCCAGCTTCCATTGCATGGGCCTTTGTATTAGTTTCAATTGTGCAAAAATATTGTTTACAGTCTCATGTTGCCTCTGTAACCTACTCCAATGGCTCCAAAACATCAAAAGCTACCAAGAATGACTCTTCTTGAGCCAAAATTGGTCGAAACTTGGCTCATTTATGGAAAAAACAATTTGTCGTACTATTTCTCCTCCAAATATAGAAAGAATCCAGCTAACCCTACTAATTTTGGAGAATTCCACCTAAAAAGGCATTCCTACCAATTTTTACCACCAGTTAAAGTGTGGATTAACTAGCAGTTAATGACAGCTTAATTAGGATAAGTGCGTCATTAGTTGTGCAGCTATCCATTTGTTTTCTGAGTGAATTAGTTTAGTATTAAACTTGGATTAACATTTAATAAACAGATTTATCGTTAACATAAGTTCGGTCATTGTAATAGGCCTTCGCCTGCGGTTTTTCACTGAGATCACATGGGAGGGGGGTGGCCCCCTCCGAATCCCCATCATCATCACTGATAAAACATAAGAATAAGTCGCGCTCCTAATCGTTAATAACCATCATAGGAGCTCGGGTGGTAAGAAATATGCGTGGTACGGAGTAGGCCGTGGGTTCGACCCCAACCCCGGCACCATAGTTTTGTCCCAGCCTACAATATGGAAACTCTTGGTTCGAACTCCGGTTAAACCATAACTCTGGTTTTCTCCCATATACCATGTCTTTGCTCTGCCATATATAATGCCTCTGTTATATAATAAGGTTTGAGCCACCCAAGATAGAGTCTCTTCCACAGTAGTCTAAGTTTTAGACTTTAGGTGATAAAAAAAAATATGCAACCAAATATATATATATATATATATATATATATCCTTCAATATATATATATATTGAAGGGTAGATATATATATATATATATACATATATATTGAAGGGTAGATATATATATATATATATATATCCTTTCCAATATATATATATATATATTGAAGGGTAGATATATATATATATATATACATATATATTGGAAGGGTAGATATATATATATATATATATATATATATAGATATAACCTAAGGTCACCGGTTCAACTTATGAAGGGTAGATATATGTATATGTATATGTATATGTATATGTATATACATATACATATACATATACATATACATATACATATATACATATACATATATATATACATATACATATACATATACATATACATATACATATATATATACATATACATATACATATACATATACATATATATATATATATATATATATATATATATATATATATATATATATATATATACCCTTCATAAGTTGAACCTTAGGTTATAGCCCAAATCTAGAACTATGGAAATATGAATAATTTCGGAAAACTATCCCAAGGTTGGATGGGTCCACCAGAGGGGGCATGTGGTGACCCCTAGCTACACCACGTGAACAGCTCTGATTGGACTACTCCAACCTAAAAAAAATTATCCTTAAAAAGTTCACTAGCGAATCTGACTGCAACACTTGTAACAATTTCATTGGGCTAAAATTGGAGAATATTCCCTGGATATACTTGGAGTTTTAACTGGACTGCCATGTCATCAGTATGTCACTATTCTGCAAATTTTTTACCTATTTGGGAAAACAAACAACATGTCATAACTTCTTCATCCGGAGTTCGATTTTAACGAAACGAATAGCGCAAGAATCCTAGCGATGAGCTCTACGCGGTCATCCTAGTTTGGAGCATTTCTGAGAACTCTCATTTTTTAGCTAAATATTGAGCCTTTGATCATCCTCTCAACCACAAAGTCACTAACCACTGCTTTTCTCCTCAAATATTTGCATGCATCCTCGGCCTTGGGAGCATACATTTCTTAACTCTTACACCAATCTATTTCACCTATCTCGTGGAAATGTGTCTAATAAACACCTTTCCTTTTCTGAATATGACATCATAACCAAGGTCTTCCAATACCGATATGAAGACAAGATTCTTCCTTAGGCCTGAAACATACAAAACATCTTCCAGTCTGAGAAGGGATCTATACTCCCTCTAAAAGGTAATTGTACATATTTCGGTCGTGCTATACCTCTCGTCATCTTCAAAATCTATGTTCTGCTAGAGGTCCTTCTCCTCCAAGTCACTGAAGAGATCTCTATTCCCCGTCATATGGAATGAGGCACCGCCGTCTAGATACCACATGTATCCCATTATAGTGTTGGCCATGCATGCAATGAGAGTAAAATCAAGCTTGAACTATGAAGCTAGTGCTTCACCCACTGCAACTCCAGGCTCCTTTTTCCTTGCCTTCTTTTGTGGACAATTCGAGGCATATTGCCCGTGCTTGTGACAGTGAAAACACCTGATCTTGGACTAGTCTCTCTTGCCCTTTGGTCCTTGAGACTTATTTTTGGTGGTCTGTTTGCAAGTGTGAGTGATAAACATTCAAATCTCATGACAAGTCCTCTAATTCTAGTGGAATTTCCTCAATTTCCTTTTGAGTATCAGTCATCAAACTTCTAGCTTCATAACCCAGAATTTAAATGCATTAAAAATTTGCTTCACAAAATTTTTAATTGCATTAAAACCCACTTTTTGGCCTTTTTGTAAATGACTAAAATATAATTAACTAATAATCGCATTTCTTTTCCATTACATAATTTAATAGTGGACTTCAACCCTTATTATACTCTTTGTGAATGACGGCAACATAAAACCCTTTATAATAACAGCAACATAATTATATAAATTATATAATATACAACAATAATTAAAAGCAACCATAGCAAATGTTTTCTAATTCAATTCCTATTGATTCGATGATGGATTTAACTGACATTAAAATCCTTTCTATTAAAGTATCGCATCCATTCTTCTCTTTAACCTCCAAGCAGATTAATTTGTGATGATTTTTGGATTACCAATCCAAGAACGAAGGATGTAAGATCAGTTAAGTGTTGTATGGATTTCTTAAACTATTAAAACTGGTTTATAAATTATCGCATACATATTCTATATTAACCCACTTGCATATTTTTGTGCAATTACCATCGGATCTTTGAATAAGATGCGTAAGCCGTCAGATTTATTAAGTGTTGGACAGATAGCTCAAATCATAAATTCGAATTTATGATTTATCGAGTCTGATTTAAAGTTTAAACCCCTTGCAACTTGAAATGCGGTAGCCATTGATTAAACTGGCACCTTGATCCAACGATTCTCCTGCTTCTGAAATCTGGATAATACATTCAAGTATGGATTGAATATTTAATCCCTACAATACGAGTATTTTAAATCGAAGATCAGTGAGTTCTGGCTCCCTTGAACTCTTTACATCTCCAATTATTCACTTCCTTCGAATTTTCCAGATTCTACACTCTTAAAAAAAAACAGCGGCTTATTTGCATAGACCACTAATATTCTTTTAATTAAACATTAAGGCTACCATTCCATTTCACAGTTAATGCAACATTTGACTGAAGATGCATACACAAAATCAATTAAGCAAAAATCGGTCTGAAATTAATAACTCATATGTATTTCCAATAAAAATTTAAATCCTCCAAAATTTGGCAATTTCGCACAGCTACAGAGGAAAATCGAATTTTCCTCTAACTCATATCTAATTCTCTCAAATATTATTCTCTACGATACATTTCAAACTTACAAATATATAACGTTTACATAATCCTCTCAATCTGATTCAAAACAATCGAATTGTTCTAATTTTGGCTAAAATCCAATTACATGATATTTGCCTAAAAATCCTAAACTAAAAATTAAATACATTGAATCAAATGCAAGCTATCCAAATCCTTGAATACTAGTCCAACATTATCTATCAAAACAGTAAATCGCGGGCTAAAGGATCTCACTCCTTTTCTTGTAAAAATTTTTTGTATTTTTGGAATAAAACGAAGTCTTTTTTCTCCTCGAGCCACATGCTTCTGCATCAAACTCCTGAGGACAAAATTCTTCATGGGCTCCTGTCCATGAGCTCTTCTACAGAACTGCCCAATTTCTGTAGCATGGTATTTGTCATCCAAGTAGCTTCTGCAACTGGTTGATCTTTCCACTTGATCAAATACTCAAAGTATTCCCGTCCTCTTGTCTTCTTAGACAATCTTTTGTCTAAAATATTCTTTGGCTACAATGTTTTTGCTGTGGGTAACTGTCTTAACCAGTCAATTTATTCTTTTCTTTCAGCTGTATCATCTATTTCTTCATCCTCATACCTGTACAAATCAGCAACATTGAAATTGGAGATATTCCAATGTCAGGGGGTAATTCAATTTCATAAGAATTTGCAGAAACTTTTCTCAATACTCTGCATGGCGCAATTTTCTTAAAATTCAACTTATTATATGCCCTTTTTGGAAATCTTTCCTTCCTCAAGTTTGCTAGAACCAAATATCCAACCTCAAAATTAACTTCCCTTTTCTTCAAACCTGCTTTGCTTTTGTATTTGATGTAGCTGCCCTGTAACTGTTGTTTTACATGTTCATGTATTGCTCGAATTTCTGAAGCAAACTCTTCTCCAACAACACTTCTCATCGCTACTTTTCCCAAATTCCTTAATTCTTACACTCCTCTTGGGTGCATTCCATAAACTACATGGAATGGACTCTGTCTTGTACTCCTATTAGGAGAGTCATTATAAGCATATTCAGCATATGCCAAAATCTGATCCCACTGTTTAGGATGTTCACCTGCAAGACTTCTCAAAAGATTACCCAAGCTTCGGTTCACCACCTCAGTCTGTCCATTAGTCTGAGGGTGATAAGCTGAGCTGAAACTTAGTTTAGTACCAATTTTTTTTCCACAATGTCCTCCAGAAATTACCAACAAATCTGGTGTCCATATCAGAGACAATGCTTTTATGTAACCCATGTAACCTTACAATCTCTTTGAAAAACAGATTAGCAACATGAGTCGGATCACTGGTTTTATAACATGGAATAAAATGTGCCATTTTAGAAAATATTTCAACTATAACATAAATTGCATCATTCCCTCTCTATGTTTTAGGTAAACCCAAAACAAAATCCATACTTACCATATGCCAAGGTCTATCTAGAATAGGTAATGGAACATACAAACCTGTGTTCTGACTTCTTCCTTTTGCATATTGACAAACTTTACAATTTCGCACAAACTTCTCCACTTCATTTCTCATCTTTGGCAAAAAATAAAAATAACTAGATGTTCATAAGTTTTGTCTGCACCAAAATGTCCACCAATTCCATCACTATGTTTCTCCTCAATTAAATTTTCTCTCATAAAACAATTTGGTATGCACAGCTGACTTCTTTTAAACAACAAACCTTCTTGCAAGAAAAAATCCAACCACTTACTTCTGTCCAACAAAACAGGATTACTGCATGCTTCAAATGTCTCTTTAAGATCCAAATCTAATTTATACAATTCTTTAAGAAAATCAAAACCCAACACTTGAATTTGACTTTCTTGAACTAGAATGTTTTTCCTACTTAAGGCATCTGCTACTTTGTTTGCTTGGCCAGTTATATGTTTCAATACAAAATTGAAACTCTGAAGATATTCTACCCATTTTTCCTGTTTCTAATTTAGTTTTGGTTGTTGTATAATATACTGCAATGCATGATTTCCTAAATAAAGCACAAACTCTTTAGACATCAAGTAATGTCTCCACTTCTTTAATGCTTGTACAACTGCATAAAATTCTTTGTCATAAGAAGAATATTTTCTTCTTGTGTCATTCATTTTTTCACTAAAATAAGCTACAGGTGTGTCTTCTTGACTTAAAAAAGCTCCAATAGCTTCTCCACTGGCATCACATTTCACTTGAAAAGGTTTGTTAAAATCAGGAAAAACTAAAATGGGTTTTTCTGTTATCTTTATTTTCAACAACTGAAGAAAAAAAAAATTCTTCTTCATCAGTCCATTTAAATGGTTGTTTGTCCTTCTTTATAGTTTCAATAGTAGGAGCATTGATCTTACTAAAATTCCTTATGAATTTTCTATAAAAACTAGCAATACCATGGAAACTTCTTACCTCAAAAACACTCTTGGGCGAAGGCCATTCTATGATTGTCTTTATCTTCTCTAGGTCCATCTTCAATCCATCAACAGAAACAACAAAACCTAAGAATACCAATTCTTCCTTCATGAATGAACATTTTTTTAATTTTACCAGTAACTTTTCTTGATGCAACTTCTTTAAGACATAATTCAAATGTCTCGGGTGTTCTTCTTTAGACTTGTTGTAAATTAATATATCATCCAGATATACTATTACAAATTTACCAATAAATTCCTTCAACACTTCATTCATAAGCCTCATAAATGTGCTAGGTGCATTTGATAATCCA